>CM067376.1:188440800-188617305 GCA_034510155.1 Eucriotettix oculatus
GATAGATAGAGAGAGAGAGAGAGAGAGAGAGAGAGAGGAGGGAGGGGAGAAAATGAAATAGATTCTTCTTTAAAAATATATCATAAATTTATTACACCATTTATAGGTGGTACATTAATTGTGATCTGTTAGTAATAAGTTTCAAGATTAAGATCAGTATAAACCATATTATAATCGAATATTTTAAAGAAAGTTCGGCGGATAGAATTTAAGTTTCTAACAATTTTTGGGTTGAAATAAGCATGACTTTGCATATATATATATATATATATATATATATATATATGTGTGTGTGTGTGTGTGTGTGTGTGTAATGGAATCGTAACCATAAATAACAAAAGCAACAGGTAATTTCTCTTAATACGCTTAGGCAGCACTGTAGAGACATCTGTCAATGATAAAATGTACTAAAGCATATTATTTCGCATAATATGATGACAGAGGTCAGTAAAAGTGGTAGAAAATATTATTTTTGAAACACCTGTGTAGCTAAACTAGAAATCTGTGACGGAGTAACATTAAATAAATATCGTAAATAAAAAAATATACAACCTCAATATTTCTAATTGGTTTTAATAGCAATTATTTCTATCCACTATCCGGGAATATGGAACATAATTTCCATCGGACGGGATTGCTAGCTCACGGCTAATAACTTGACAT
This sequence comes from Eucriotettix oculatus, assembly GCA_034510155.1. NCBI lineage: Eukaryota > Metazoa > Arthropoda > Insecta > Orthoptera > Tetrigidae > Eucriotettix > Eucriotettix oculatus. Next base: position 188,441,464 of record CM067376.1, read on the forward strand.
CCTGAATTAAATTTTCCTACGCAAGGGTGTAAAGCTGGGAACATGATTAAAGGGGATCGTTAAAACAGTTAATTTCCGCGAGACAGGAACAGGGCAAACTTAGAGAAATAACTGCTTGAGATTTATACCAAAGTTTGTATTTTAAATAATAATATTAAGATTTTCTCAATCAGTAACATTTTAAGCAATAAGCACTGTCAGAACTAATATATTTACTAAAATGTTTAATTAATTTATTATTAAGATATTTCTGATTAATTTCTTTATTATTTTTTTCTTAAATTTTTACATATTTTAAATAAAATCATATTCCACAAAGATTGGAGGATTTCATTTTGCATTCTGAAGAATACAAAACGAAAAAATCAATTTTCGTTGAACTCTTTACAATTACAAGGTATATAACGATTATTTTTCTTTTCAAATGGGAGCCGATTTGATCTTGAAACTGTTCCTTATGCCATCCAATCAAAAGCTTGCGCCGTTGCCACATATTGTTGTTGAGGGTGAATAAGTCGATGTTTTCCTTATCTCTGCTCTAATGTATGATTCACGTAGCTTCTCTGCTGATATAACAACTAACATTAATGATATACATTACATAGGCATGGAAAGGGTGAAATTAAGTTCCAAAATAATATAGTCCTTCAAAATTTGTGATTTGCGCGTCCCTAACTCGAATACTAAATTCTTCACATGAAGAAGTCTCGAAAAGGAGACCAAACGTCGTTTTTGAATAAATAGTGATACATTTATATGCTGACTTATTGACCATCTTTTTTATTTATTGTAAATTTTAAAGTCAGAAAACTGTGTAGTAGTGAAAATTTAAATACAAAATTTAACTCTTTACACTCCATAAAATATTGGAGTTTCTGACAACATGATGTCAGTATAAGAGCGGTGCAAAATGCTATTTGGTGTAACATAAGGGCTAAATAGATTGAAAACTCTGCTAAACAGGAATAATTTTAAAATTTAGTAATGATACTTTAGTTTCAGTACTGGTCGTGAATTTAATTTAAACACTTATGAAAACTTTCATGTACAAATTATATGTTAAGAAATTTAATTCTTCGAGAATATTGAAATATTACTACTTTCTTATTATTACTTCACCAGGTTAATCAATTTATTTCGCTATTTATTCAAAAAGTTTTGCATTTCTTTGTTTCAGTAATTTTTCGGACGCACAAGACTGTCTTATTGTGGCTCGTTCAATACCGTCGTTTCTCCATTTCAGACACCGACCGTGTTTCGTTTTTATTTTCACGCTGATGGGCGCAGAAATACGCATTCGCTCCAGATGCGATTGGCACGGCTGCGTTTATTTTTCCTCGTCATCGCGCACAGCCTCTCCGACCCTTCGTCAACGACTCAACGAGGTTACAATGGAATATTCTATGAATGTATGCACAGAACGTGCTACACACAAAAGTTCCACGTAAAAAAAGTATTAATCAGATTTTTTATATCTTATTTTGTAATTTAAGAATACCCTTCAATTAATTGTTTCATATGAAGTACAACCTAACAAACCGTCTTTCACGACGTCGAAAATATTTTCTACATTCGCACTTCTACCATTGATCAAGTATTTTAGTATGTATCAGGAAGTTATTAATATCGTTTAGGACATTGGCTATAGAAAATATGTCAACAATGATTCTGGATAAAACGCGGTGTGGTATAATAATAGATGACGAGTCAAATTTCGTTGAGATAACTGGCATATACTATGGCACAGTGATTGCAATTTTTCATCAATAATTGTGTCGCACATAAATACATTCCAGATGGGTCCCACTTCTGCTTATAATGAAGAATAGACGTAATCGTGTAGTAAATGCTGTGGATGGTTCGGTGATTGTATAAGTAAATACTGTAAATGCCCAGTTAGACACGCCATTAAAGAACTAACGGACGGTTTGTGTAATTCCTCAGAACGCAAATTCTATGACATGCACAATGGCAAATACATGGATAAAATAAGGCAGGAATATAATCTAATTTCAAGAAAACAAACGTAATTATATTGAGCAAATACCACTACAACGCTGTTAAATACAATCAATGTTTTAAATTTAACTTAACTGATTATATCAATGAATTTAAATAAATATTTCCACGAATAAAAATGAAACAGTCTTTATTAATTGACCAGACTTTGTAACACAGAATAACTTTTCTTTCTTCCAATGTTATCTGAAATACTTGTCATATATAGTGTGAAATCATACACTTTGACCTGAATCTGTTTCTTATCGTATGCATTCATAAATAAAATCATGCATACAACTTGTATATTTGAAAGTATTGTATTATGTAATAATACTGCATGTTCCTCCGCCCACTTGTCAGCTGGAGGTTAGAATTGTAATTATCTCACGAATTCAGGGACGGATTTACATATATATAGCTTTATGGGGGTCCAGATTGGTGACTGTTCAAACAAAGGCAAGGAATACAAAATTTTGCATCAAACATCAAAATTCCCCCCGCGATATAAATCTATAAATTCATTTTTTTTGGCACCCATTATCATTACAGCAGAAACCTTAGCTAACATTTCCGTTGAATTCACTAATAAAATAAAATTATTAATGAATTATTAACTTTTAGAAAAAGAATAGACTTGTAATATTTGCCAAGATCCAACTTAAAAACGTGTTTAAATTATAAAAATATTTTTATATAAAACGTAGATCATTTTTTGATAAATTTTTTACCTGACTTAAATATTTAAATAAAACTTTGCGTTAGGTATATAAATCCACGTATGTTTTTAATAAAACTATCAAAAGAGTTTTACATGAATTAATATCATATATAAATTTTGTTACATATAATAAATTCGGGGAATATATATATATATATATATATATATATATATATATTCAATTCCTTGGAACTTTGTTGAACTATGAACGCAAGAGTCATAGAGGAAAACCCTCAAGAAATCGCACTGTTAAAATATGCCTAATTGAATTTAAAACTATTACAGGGACCATGAGGAAGTAAATACAAATAAAAGTCAATAAACTATTGGTCCAATAATATGCCAGTCAATAGCTTCAAATTCATTCATTTCTTCCGATGACGGAGTTTAATTATACTCTTGAAGCAGTGTGTAAAAAAGGCGAAATTGTAAAATCTAATTCAGGTGTTAATACCAAAACCATTGAAAATTTTCACAATGAAATTAGAAACTGGAAAAAGAAACGGAATCAAAGCTGCGTCACGGCCTTATTTTATTAAATACTTTAATTTTATTAACAGAGGTAATTTGCTTGAAGCCATTTTTATTTAATTAATATTGATGAATTAACTTATTTATTTATTGATTTATGAAAACTAAAAATTTCTCGTTTAACCATTATAAAATTCTAATTATCCTTTGCAAATAGTCTTTAAAATAATGGAATCTTTTTGCCATATTTTGTTATTAAGTTGTTATGAATAAGAATGATTTTGAAGGATAGATTTATCATTTTACTATCAATATACTAGTAAATTGTATTTCAGTTTAACCATTAGGATTACCGTTTATCTTTTTGTCATCAACATTTTTTTTGGGGGGGGGGGATGATCCTGAAACAGGCAACTCCCCTTTAATAGCATTGGAAGGGAATTGAAAAGGGGGGTTGCGGAAGGCAGAGCAAGGTAACCAAGGGTTGACTAGGGCCCCCGGGCTTTGGTTTAAGGATCCTACCCGGTGTTTCACCTAAAGAAGTGCAGGGAAAACCCTAAAAAACCTACATCAGGTAAGTCGGGCAGTGGGTACTATTCTCACGCCCTTCCGAATGACAGGAGACGAGTTTGCTGTGGTGTCGCTGCTTTCCCTTTTACAGGTCTCCACCAGTTTCATGAGACAGTTGGCCGACTGATCCAATGGGATGAGCGGACAACTCTTGCCATATGCCCAAGATCTTCGACCCCAGTACATATACCTCCTAAAATAGGTGATAGTGTCTCAGCATGCGAAAACTTTTAAAAAGCCCAGTGAGATTATGAGGCTTTCCCGACATAATCAGGTGAGCCCCGCAGTCAATCTGGCGTGAAGCACCTGCGAGAAAACTCCCGCAGCGACACTAATGAAACAAAATCTTGCTGATATGTATACAACTGACATCAATTCGAGTTCGAAAAGTGAAAGGAAGTGGTTAACTAAATAGGGATACAGAAAACGACCTACATTAACGGCTTTTCAGAGCCAATAAAGTCAGCCTTCAGACGAGTCAGATCGCTCGTACCTTCTGTCCCTTCGTCCGGTCTCTGGGAATTAGTTGGAGACAAATAAATGGATGCTTTACCAGACACCTATGGACTTTTTTGTTTCTAATCACGCACTTACTTTGAAAATTCACTGCTACGACCACCTCCTCATTCTTCACATCATCAGACCAGTACATTCATCTCATTCTTTTCACAGTTATTATCCTTCACAATCAACCTACGCCCAATCCCAAAAACTGATGCAGGTTGAAGAATATGGACTTATAAAACACGAGTTTAAATAAACTCTTTGTACTGATTTTTTTGTTTATTTTTATTGTTAACCATTGCATTGGACCTTCGATTTGAGCAGAGAGGCAAACAGTTTGAGAACTGAATCAACTGAAGATTGCTCACTTTTGTCTTTTTTTAGTTCTTATCGGTCAACCACCACTGCAACTGAGAGTAATAAAATGTTTTCAATGTTTGTAAGAAACTATATGTCAGAAGCCTCTTGCAGACTGTGTTCACAAACGCGAGTCGGTCTAATATTCCGACACTCCTCTGGATAACAAATTCCAGACAGATCATAACTGTTCAACTGGAAAAACGAAATATCTGCACTTTCTTCACAATGAATTTATTTTCCACCTTAACGATTATGTATGTTACAATGGTAATATTTTATTGGACATAAACCTAAATAATAATTTCATTATAAAGGAAGATTCGTGATTCTTAAGAGAATCATAATCAATACGACGTTGATCGTCAGACGAAGAGTGATGAAATCACTATGCGTGTATCATTGCCACAAAAAGATATAAAAATCACGGGAAGGTGTGAACCAAAAAAAATTAAACGATCATTTTTATAATAGAAGTCACAATTTCTGCTATATGATGAGTTTTAATAGATTATAAGTTGAAATTTCTCACAACTGAGCGTCGAAGGTAATGTCTTAACAATTTATAGTTCTTGTGTAACAATTGTAAAATTTTAGTATTACTGCCATTAGGTTATTAATTGTTTATTTGCTCTTATAATATACATATATTTTTCCCCATTGCATATTTACGAGAGGGTAATCGTAGCCGTACATCATTTATCTTCTGACTTCTAACCCACCGGAAGAATAGTGATGATCGAACTCAGTAATGTTCCCACAATCTGTTAAAAGCAAAAGTTATAAATTACATTTATAAAAAGCTACATAAAATGCCAAACAGTTAAAGAAATGATACAAACCGCTAAAATTGGTCCCAGTAGACCAGTCAACCGAGATACTAGAGCATTTATTTCATTCCCAAGTCCAGACGATTCCTGGTTGCACTATAACAATAAAAATGCAATTAACACTAACGTATATGGAGGGGTAACGTGGTATATATATGTATATAAATGGTGTACTAACTGCAGATATAGCTCCTGTAAGTAAACGTATCAAATCACTGACCGGGGTTCCGAGAGAGGAAATCTGAAAGAACAACATCTTGTTAAACAAATTTACATACATATAGTGAACTTTATTGGTCATAAATGAATGGTTTTTATAAGTATTCTCCATCTCATTGTAACATTTCTGTCTTAGATACTTGTTCGTAGCAGCGGTCATGAGCATACCAATGCCGGCGCCCAAATATATCTAATTCTGAAATAGAATGAACCCGTTACTACCAGATAGACATGGTTTGGAAGCCAAACATTGTGAAACCAATGAATATCTCCGATTCCATTTATTCCGTATGACGGTATAATATACGAAACATTAATCAAATATCTTCTAACGTTTAATCACATCAGAAGGAAATCTCCAAATTATGATCAATTTGTGGAGTGCATAATGAAATTATAAGAAAAAGTTTTATTATTTTAATCCGTAGTACCAGTTAGAGGTGTAATTATTTAACTGTTTAATTTATAGATAGCTCCATATGCTACACAAATGACGATTATACATGCAAAATCTGAAATGTTGGATGTGCTGTATCAATTAAGTGAACAATTTTTAGAGAACTCAACTGATATTTCAGTACTGGGTGATGCTGTTAAACGATAGGCAAACAGGGCTCACCAGGTTTAAGAGAGTTAGAACGAGGCCGAAGACCGTAGCCAGCACGTTAGTTACAATTCCTCCGGCGAGTCCATCAACGAGGTCGTAGACGTCGGCCACGACGCACAACAGCGCACTGGTCGAGTCCGAGTCGCTGGTGGCTGTTAAGTTCTGCACCAGGCACTGGGGAAGGTTGGCAGTACTGCAGTTGCAGGTTTGGGCCTCCGCTCCCAGGCTCAGGGCACAAATCACCAGGACCAGGTAGAGCATGCTGGAACACACGTTCGTTGAAAACTTCAAACCTACTTTCAACGTCAAAACTGCCCCTGATAATGATTTTCTAGAAGGTAAAGGAGACATGAATGCAGCTAAATACATGATTAAGATACCTGATAGCATGCATTATACATGTTAAATATACTGTCCAGATGGTATTTCCTTTATTCTACTACTCATCAATAATCAAAAAAAATATCTTTACTAGTTTCAACTTCATTTTTAAGTATATGAAATATAGCTTCATACTAAATAGAATTCGTATGGCGCTAATAAGTCCATATTTATTTTGTTCACTATTTCTTAGTACACAATTTTTCATTTAGATTCTCTTGGTGTATATTTTTATATATGCGCATTTCAATTGTATTTAGACACTGCGACGAAATAACTGATAGTAACGAATGTAACGGTTTAATTAATTACATATAGCCTTTTTCAAATGGGAACCGATTTGACATTGAAGCTGTTCCGTATACCGACCAACCAAATTATTGCGGAATTGTCACATATCATCGTTAACGCAGCTAAAGTAAGTTTGTTAAGGGGGAAGTCGCTCAGTGTAGCAACGTTTATCTACTTCTCTGCTCCCATTTTAGCTATAAAAAAAGCCTCCATTTTTTATTAATATATTAATTTAATTATTATTTATTAAACAGACAGTAAGCAGCCTCCAGAAAGTTTCATTTGTTAGAATTACTTAATGATTACTCCCAAAAAATATATCTGTAGGTTCTTTCATTTCGTAAAATCGTATTATAAATTAAAACTAAGTTATAATATTATAGTTATTAATGTCTGTATGTTTAATGTAAATTTAAACAAGGCCAAAAGTAGACAAAAATTAGTGAAACATTAAACATAATACAAATATAATTTAAAAGCAACTACATGTTTCGGTCCTGATGTGGATCCTCTTCAGGTTACAATTGTAATTGTATCAGGACCGAAACATGTAGTTGCTTTTAATTTATACTTTATGTTTCACTAATATTTGTCTGTTTTTGACCTTATTTAAACTTAAGTTATAATATTGTTTGTCCACGCTACAGACTGATCCTCACTCATTAAATCAATAAAATAAATCAAACTATTCGGAGGTTGGTTAACGTTTTAAGTATCGAAAGTTGAAAAGTAAACCTTAAAGGTGTAAAAGGTTGAAAATTGAACTGTCCCTTTCGTTTTGTTGAAACGTGTGAAATACTCAACACGAAATTTACAGAATAAATTTGTGCATTTATAGATAATTTGAACACGACAATTACGGAGAAAAATGGTGCTATTGTAACCACATATAAAAAATGGAAAAAATTATTGCTATCCTTCTACCTAAATCAACTTTTGATGTATCATATTGTATGTAAATAAAATAGCAGATATGTCTCTGTGCATAACAAATTGATTTAGAATCATACATTAGACGATAAGAAATTAAATTTATTCAAATTACTGTACTTTTTATTTTCACACTGATCTTGTTGGATTTTAACAATCAAACGGTCATACAGTTTTGGTTGAAATTTATTTTCGTTGTTATGCAGAGCCATGCGAGGGAATTAAGCAAAATTATAATCCAGAGAAAAAAAATTGTTCGATTTACAGAATAGCTGCGAAAAGTGATTACTCTGAAGCCAGAAATAGATTTGAAGTTGTCTTAAATTTTCATTTTCCATTTGAAGAAGATTAAAATAAAAATATGGTATGCCAAATTTATATTTTATTGTAAGTTAAACAAAATTTTGCTGTTAAGAGTAGCTGAGAAAGAAAATATAATAAATATATAAACAGTATCAGTAAATAGCAAAAATTATTAAGTACTTCATACTGGAAGAATACGTTGTAACACCTTACAAGTGGTTCAGAGTCCTCTACTATGAAAAGTAAACGTCATAACCAAACCAAACCTTATCGATAAGAACCGTGCATATTGCTTTTCGTCTGGGTATAAAAGGCTGCTAACCAAAGAGAATTAAATATTTAGTCTTATGGAAATAACCTAATAATATCTAGTTATACCATCAAAAGGAATGTAAATTTTTACCAATTGTTTACAACAATGAAATAATCATAATTTATGTATTCTTGAAATAGAATTTCCAAAATTTATTTCTAGTATGCCCTAAGATTGTATCATTTTAATCTTGGTATTGCATCGTAAATTTTTCTTTTAGTTAGCTACATAAAAAGGGTTCTTGAATTATGCAGATTAACGCCAGAGCGTGAATACATCATAAAATTGTTAATTACGAATTATAGTATACGAATTATCTAAAGATGAAGTTTTATACGCTGCATGCCATTAGATAATATAATATGGCATTTTAATAAAGGGAGCTCTGAAATGGAACAGACAAATTGAAGGGCGATCATTTGCGTGAGACTGAAAGATTCTGAATAAGGGAGCTATATAAATTGTTGAAATGATCCAAATACGCATGAAACATGTAATTTAGATAAAAGTGTGATACAGTAACTTATAATAAACACATTCCAGAGCAAAATATTATTTAAGAACGATCTTAAACTAAGTACTGTAATGATGAAATACTACTCAAAACGGAATTTGACGGTAAAAAATCAAAGGTTTGAGATAAATTGAAAAATGCTGAAAACAGGGTAATAAAACCTAGACAGTTTGTGCGCCAGTATGGATTTTCGAAAATCGTTGAGACTCCGTGACACCTGGCTGTGACGATGCCTCATATTTTCCTCAAACATCGATGGTAAGTAGGGTGAATGGGCTTCTAATAAAGGCCGGCTGCATAAAAAGAATTTATATTATAAATTGTATCATATAAATTAGTAAATGTAAATTTAATTTAATTTAAATTATTTAAAACCATTATAACCACACATATTAATTTCAGTACCAAAGGAAATAATTATTTGAAAACTTTTAGTGCGTACTCAATAGAAGAACTTTACCTGTTGTTTTGATCTTTGGCCGTTGAGGAACTGTACAGTATTTTCACGGCACCGCAGTATTTATACACGTTTGTGCCAACGAATTCCACAAGAATTTACTCACCATTAGTGAATATATTTGAGCGTTGCAATTAGCGTCAATGATTTACAAATTTCATGATAAGGCATGTCAAGTAAAAATGCCGTCTTAATGGTAAACGCTACACTAGTTGTAAATGACTTAGTAAAGATAATAAAAGGAAAACGATTTTTGAGAATTTTCCGTGTTCCTCTAACGTGTTGCGTTTAATGAAGATAAACTGTATTCAGTTTTACTAATAACTGAATTAATATGATGTGGGATTTTAAAGTTTCATCGATAAAAAATAAGATAGGAATTATTTCTATTAACACAGAAGTTAGTTCTGAGAATTTTGTACTGTTACAGAGGTTAATAGAATAAATAACACATCCAGAAACTTTCAGTAATACAATTATAATAATTTCTGACATCACTAATATCACTAATTTTCCATCTAATTTAAATTGGATTTATTTCATATTGTTTTCATATACAATTCGTTTCTTAAATTCTTCATTTATTAACTCCAATATTTCGTAGCAGTTTATGCGCAAATTTGATGCTAAATTAAGTTAAATTTACAATGGCACGCGCATATCATACTTTCTACTGTTAGAATCATGAAGGTCCTACTCAAATGTACCAGTATTAATTTTTAAACTAATCAATACACTCAATACAAATAAATTTTGTCTGGTTATGAGATCTAGTGCCTGCACAACGTTTACCGAAATTTCCCTACAATATTTTAAGAAAACACTCAGATTTGAATAATAAATCCACATTACAAGAAACATTTAAATTAAGTAAAAATGAGCCCTACGAGTCGTGCATATGATTAGGAACCTTTTCAGGTGCACACACTTAAAACATCTGAATATATTTTCTTGCAATTACAATAAATGTTAGTGATCTACGTCACGTATCATCCGAAATAAATTTGACAAATTCACTCGTTTATTCATTTATGATTCCATTGAAGTCAGATAACTATAACTAAAAACCTATAAATTTTGTAAATGCCTTGTTGACGGTATCTTCGATGCGTGACGTTTTGGGTCTTAGGCACATCAAAATTTTGTATATTAAAGAACATCACTCCAAAAATTAAATTCAACTACGACTGCAATGTTTAACGTTTTATTCAAAAAAGACCTATTTCATTTGATAATTCATTACGAAAGAGAAAATTGTTTATATATTAACAAACTATACCGTAATACCATTTGAAAGATAATGACCTCTCACAACAATAATATATAAAAACGACCTAGTATATTAATTCCTTTCAATTTATTTAAAAATTTTAATCGAGGCAAATAGTCGTAATGCAAAAGACGTAGCAAAAGAGACAACACCTACTCCAAAGTGGACGAAAATAAGGTATGCCAGATTTATTCAAAATTGGTCTTCTATAATTGCTCATGCCCAGTTTTAAAAGAAAGTTTAGAAGCTACTTCAACTCCAAAGTCTATAATATTTGTGACCAACCACTCAGTTTTTCACATAAGAATAAATCATTGACAGTTGACGCTTCTGGATTTCTACGTTTTCTTCCAGTTTCATACAGTTATAAAAGTTAGATTTATTCTTCCATCCTGTCAAACACAATATATATATATATATATACATTTGTCATTATTATTATATTATATGTATATCTATATTAATATAATATTATATAAATGTATATATATTATATTATATAAATGCATATATATATTATATTTATATATATTTATTTATTTGTCATTATTGGTTTCATCAAAACGATAAATTCTTTCAAATTCAATTCCAAATATAAACTCTTAAATTCAACGAGAATACAGCTAATTGTGCGATAAAATAAATTAGAAGTCAATCCAGTGATTCCCAAACTTCGCCCAAGGGCGAATACTGTGGTATAGGGGCGTCGAGAAAATATTACATTAGACTCATTCAGCCCAGTAAAATGTTTCTGAGCATAATTGGATTATGTTCGCGATCCGTTGTGACAGAAAATACATATTGTAACACGAAATCGGCTCCCAGCGCGTGCGGTAAGCAAGCTGACCCAAACACATTGTTGTCGGCTTGTTGGTAGGACTTTGATATAGGGCACCTATTGTTCTACAAGAACCTAAAAGACCCACGCAAAAATTGCAATTGGTGAAAATCAATCTGTTATCGGTTAGACCGGTTGGAGAAGATGTTCGGGTCTCATACAAATTGCCGTCAAAACGGCAATGAGACACGGAACCGTAATGGAGACTACATTTTGAGTTCCCGGTGAGTTAGTAATTATTTCATTGGTGTTGGAACTTGTAGTAGCGTGTGGGTATGGCAAGAGAAATGCATTTAATTTCATTGCTAAAAAATATATTCATAGATTTAAAAATATATGTTTTGATGTTTCTTTCCTGGAGCCCATGTATAACTGAATAGATAGACGAGTCCAGAAATAAGGACGAATTATCTGAGTATCAGAACAAATATAGTAATTTTGTTACTTTTTGTCGCCGAAGTACGTTACAGAATACATTACATCGCTTTAATATAGTACACTAATATGGAGTTTAATGAATAGTTTTAATTATGTCTGTTCAATAAATTGCTCGTGAATTTGTTTCTCATTTACTTTTATATGTTTAGAGTAACCTAATCGCGCTATCGGCGTTCCTCGGGCCAATGTTTTGACTTGGTGCGTCGCGGAAAATTTGTGTTTGACTAAGGAACCAAAATTGTTTGGGGAACTGAGTTTGATGTTAAAATATTATACGCAATAATATGAAAGATTTCGTGTTAAAATAGCCGATGGAATTATTAAAAAGATATTATAAAGAACTATTGAATCGTAAATTATAAATGCGTGATAATTAAACCAATTACATTTTCCAATGGATCATAGAGATTCTCATGTAAAAATCATTTTCCTTCTTCATATTTCGTAGAAGATATGAGTCGTCGGAAGAAGTTACAAATACTTCTTGGCACGGGCTGGGGTGGGTGGGGGAATTCTTCCAGAAACAATGTTGAAAGATTTGAGGAAAAAAAGTATTCGGCAAAACGACGCAATTTCACGTTAAGGGCCTTCAATTATTTAGACAAATTTCAGAAAAGGGTACAAAAGATAGCTGAGTAATAAACGATGCAAAAATATTTTAAGGAAATTGCTTACGTAATGAACTTTAGCGATAACTTGCGTCCTTCTGCTTTACTGAACTAGAGACTGTTTTGCAATTATCGACTTTGTCATAATTTACACGTTGTGATAAGAAAGGATCTCCGCTTAAGCAGAGGTGTACATAAATAGGCGACGAACGAATGAGGAACTCAGTTCATAAGGAAAGGCGAGCTGAGTAGTCCATCTGTGGAAACATTCAAAGGTAAAGGCTATTGGGGAAAACAGTAGAGCAGAATGAAATTTGCATACTGATTAAATATTAAAATTTCGTTTACTGTTTGGAAAATACTAAGTCTTCTAATAGGAGCAGTAGTGTTGGTTGATGAGAAACTCACCCTAGAAATCATTATGACTTGTTGTTATTGGCATAACTAACGTCAAAGTATTTATGTTTTCAGAGCCAGAATGCAGCGAGCAGCCAATGTATTTGTGTGTGTAGTCTTGTTGTCTGCGATGGGAGCATCCATGGCCTGTGACCTGAGCACGTCCCTGGCTCCAGCACTTGAGCCCTTGGCGGCTTTAGGGCTGCAATGTCTTGTGACTGACCTGCTGTGTCTGCTGCAGCCATTGGTCTCAGGAGTCAACGATTTAGTAGGACTCGTCTTAGTCATAGTCTTCACTTTGGTTCAACTGGTAAAGTCACCTGTTTATTTTCATACCAATATTTATTTTCATACAAATATTAGCAAATAAGTAAATTATTCTTAATTTACGTTGTTAATTACTAAATACAATAATAAAATGTACAATGCAACGAATGTTAAAACACTCGTTAAACGTAAATCATATTTACGGTTAATATTGTTTCGTGTACGAGGGTCATTTAATTATTAAAGAGGCAAATTGATGTAGAAAAAAAGTTTTGTCACTTTAGGTTTCCAACTGTGGGAAAAGCTGATAAAATCTGACGGATTATAACTGGCTGGTTTGTAACATAAAAAATGTGTATATAAATAGCGTGTCCACCGGAAGTTTGCACATTAGTCGAACAACGTTCAGTGATCCGGGTTTTGCTTTCTCGAGGTTAAAAAAAACAGACAAAATCTTTTCTGGAATGATTTTACGGAACGGTGAAAGTTGCAGGAATCACTGAAACTTTTATAGCTGGTCGAACATCAGCGACTGACGGGCAACGTCCATGACAGGCCAGTTGAAGTGTCAACTCGTGGTTTAACCCCGCCTTGACGACATTATTCGTGAAGGCAGATGAGTTAGTGTTTAAACTGTAGAGGGAAAACGTTGAAGTATATATTGGCACATTTCATAGCGGCATCAGTAATAAGCTCAAACAATTGCATGGTGCGTCTCGAAAGATGATCCAAGATATCACCAAGATGACCTTAGAAATGTTCCTCGTTCTCCCTACAGTTTATTTTTAGCTCCCTCCAATTTTCATTTCCTTGGTCCGCTCAAAAAGACCTTCCGTCTAAGAAAGCTCAATAGCACCAAGAAGAACAAAGAATTTTTGGGAAACTTGCTCAAATAAAAAAAGACTTTTTTACTTTAGGCATAAAAAACTAGTTTCGTTTCGATAAGTGTTTTAATATCAGCAGAGATGAAATGAGAAATAGTAAAGGTCTCCTTTCCTAAGATTGCATAGTTACTTTCAAAATCTAAATGTCTCTTGAATTTCTTGATTTCGTTCAACAATATGTACTGATTATGAGTCAGCGTATTTCTAATATAATTATAAGGCAAGTTAGTAGACGTAAAATTAAAAACTAACTGCAAACTATAATCCTAACTATCGTAATTCTAGACTTTATAATGAACAATGTTTTAATGTTTCCAGTGGAAGCACTTCTACCGAAAATCTCAGATTTTTAAATGAATTATAACAGTCTGTTTGGCTGTTTTTCATTTTAATTAAAAAGATAAAATGTACTACGTTTATCCTCTAATTTGAGACTTCTTCAGTTATACTAAAGTGAAAATTAAAATGGATTACTGAGGTACATATCATCGTTTAAATAAAAATAAAATGAAAAAACTGACAAAGAGGCTTTTATAATAATTCATGTAATTATTTGTTTGTCAGATAAACTAATGTCCAAAATTTTTATTTTTAATATGTAAATTTATTAGCAATTTTTAGTACGTTCTCTAAGTCAATTTGTTGGCTACTGTTAAATATGCCTGCTATATATTTATCCTGATGAGGTCTGTATCCAGTGATATATCATCATTACCTCAAACTTCGTCTCATGACCATACTATCTTCAATCTTGTATTGTTTTTTGGCTTTAACAGTTCTTCTAGCAGTGGGCCTGGGTGATTCTCTATTTCTTTAATTAAATTTTAATCTACCTTATCATATTTTTGTGTATTTGGTAGGTTATTTTGGGTATAACTTTATGTAGACACGATCATGAATAGAGTGGTTTGTTGCACACTGTGGTATGAACGTAAGTTAAGAAAAAATTCTTTACGACTTCTCTTGACGTTTAGAGGACAACTATTGATTTTATAAACATAGGGTTAATTCTTTCTTTATTTCCTTAAGATTAGGCTTTTTATTCATAATTTCACGCGGTATTTTAATACGAATGTGCAGATTCCATACCATATTTACTGTGTACACTTCAGATTGAATCATAGATAGTAATATTTATAAACGATTTTGTTTATACATAGTAAACTAGATTTACTAACGTAATCTTATTTATAAAAATATTTATTATAACTTTTATGTATTACCCCCGCTGTATGTTTTTGTGTGTACACATGTACACTTATTGTCATGAATCTTCTAATAAAACTAAGGATAAGAAAAATTCTTTTCAATTTCTCGCAATTAATGGTAGTTAAATTTAAACCCAAAAAGTTATTTACGTTTCTTTGTGATTGTGATAAATTTTTATGTTAATCCGTAGTTTCATTATTTGTTTTTATTACCATCAGACAATTTCGCGATGACAGTATTTACCTTGAGTACCGCAGAATTTCATAAACAGATTTAATAGAATTATAGTTTCATCATAAACATTGTATGGTATAAATTACTACGTAAGATTTGGATCTCTTCAGGTCTAATAAGGAGATACTGTAACCTCATTAATTTAATCTCGTAACTGTTGTGATATTGTCCAACATCC
The DNA here is from genome assembly GCA_034510155.1 of Eucriotettix oculatus. Lineage (NCBI taxonomy): Eukaryota > Metazoa > Arthropoda > Insecta > Orthoptera > Tetrigidae > Eucriotettix > Eucriotettix oculatus. The sequence goes on from CM067376.1 coordinate 188,457,252, forward strand.
AGCCAAATTTTAAAATGAAACGGATAAAAATGTGATTCAGTAGTTTCTAAAAATAATTATGTTTGATATATTTACATTCTTTGACTGTCCCAACACGTACTTATTTGGTCGGTAGTTATTGTACAAGTTTATTTATTATTCTGCCAATGATATGAAAAAATAGATTATATTATCATTGTTCTTTCAGATTTCGAGCCTTGGAATGAATGTAGGTACATTGCTTTCAGGCTTGACAAATGCATTGCAACAGGTATGTAGTGTATAGAAAATTAGCCATCTTATATACTTATATGCAGGAAGAGCGTGTTTCTGATGATATATCTTTACAGGCACTAGGGAATTTAGAGCTTCGCGGTGTGCTGATAAACTTAATTACGACTCTTATCAGAGTTTTGCCCCAAGTATTAAGTGTAAGTATTATTACGCTAAAGATCAGTCTGAAATCGCAGGTTACAGAGAATGTAATAGCTTCATGAAATATTTCTTTCAGGCTGTTGTCAATCTACTTTCGCAGCTCATCGGGTAATAATTTTGGTCCCACTTACTACACATTATGGCCTATGTATTTAGTTAAAGTTAATGAATAAAATTGGCATTGGAATACTGATTGTATTTTTTATACCCTATGAAAACATATTGTACAACATTTATCAATTTTTCCGAACTTTCTCTTTCGCCATCTCACCAATATATTGAAGAATAGAGAGCTTGCGCATGTAAACAAAGGTTTCTTTAAAACAATTGTAAATGGGAGTTCTATACACCTAACGGCACTAATTTTTATTTTTTATGTTAAATGACTGATTTTAATTTTGAGGATTTGGTAAATTAAATTACAATTTTTATTTTTATTTAATTTGTGACTGATTTAAAACCAAAGGGTTTTTCATTATTGTCATTAATTTATCTGAATTTCAATGATATTTGTGAATAAAATATGGGGAAAATAGTGAGCTTAGTTAATAAGCATATTCGAAGTATATTGAAAACGCTAGACGCAGAAAATGGGAAGAATAAATTATTTTAAGGTGAGTCAGCGTCGATAATATACAGTGTGTTTCAAAAATAGAGTGCATCATTTCATGTATGTATGCGTTTGCAAATCGATGTATAGTTAGAGGTGACCCCCCAATTGCTTGGCTTCAACGTTCACCCGACTTGAACCCTAACGATTTCTACCTGTAGTGCCATTTAAAATCATTAGTGAATTCGTCTCAAGTGTCTGCCATGGAATCCCTTCGGATCGAATTGTGACATGTTGCGAGAAAATGCGAAATACTGCTGGAAGTTGGTATCGTATTCGCAGGACCATGAAATATCGATGTGTGGCCTGTATTCAAGCAGGAGGTTGGCACTTTGAACATCTTCTGCAGGAAGAAAAACAGTGAATATCACTGTTTTAAAGGCCATAATTAGGAAACCAATCATTTCCGGACACATGTAAATTTATTTAATGTCAGCATATGGGAACTACATACCTGAAATTATGCCCTGTGGATTTGTGATGCAAGCTTGCAAATAATTTGATAGCTACCCTGACTTATTGACAATGACCGACGTACATGGAAATCATGTATTTCCGTGTATAATAATTGCGCCTAACGATGTTTGTGTTGTGGGCGTGTCTCGTACCCACACTTTAGAACCTCAGTTAAGTGACGCCTTTCGTATAAATCAGGAAATCAGAAAGTGTTTGGTATTTCTTCAGATAAATTCAATGATCTTTTTATAATCACTGACAGGAATTAGGTTCGTCCGTTTTTACAAAACGATAGAAAAGCCATTTATATTGTGTTAGTTAAATGTTATTCCTCCTAATAACTTCCAGTCAACTCGACACACTTTTCTCGACGCTTCAAATCTTCAGTTCCTCACATTTATGTTTCCTTAAAGTTTACGATGGTTTCAATAGCGTCGTTAGACAACAATTTTACAACGGAGCACCATTTTTCAGGTTCTGACGTATAGAAAGGTCAGAGGAAGCGGGGGCAAAATGAGGTGAGAACTGTGAATTCGGCATTATCAAAACTGAACAGTCCTGAAGGAAGTGGGCCTTGTTCTCAGCACAAAGGATAAATAAAGTGGTCCAAAACACTAAACAGTCTACAAACATCGATTTTTCTTTTCATATAAATAGTTGAAGTGGATAATTTTATATAATCTGTTTTCATTGACTGACTCCACTTTCTTCGCCTTCGTAGCCGGTTCGCTTGCAAAATTAAACTGTTTAGACTGTAGAGTGTAATGGTTGATCCATCCTTCAACAAATATTACGTGTCGTTGTCAGTATTGTGACGACAAAGACATGTGTTTAATGGAAGGACTCATCTTAAATAATTTTTTAAGGCAACTTCCCAAAAAAAATTAAATTATCGAGACAGCATAAAATGGGAATAATTTATAGGAATGATTTTGTACAATATTTTAATTTTGATAATTTAATCTGCAATTTGAGGTCGCTTCTGGATTAGTTTCCTAAATTTAGTGAAACCCTAGTACTCGTTCCTTGCTGCTGATAAATTTTATATTAGGCTCAATTTTTTTAGCATTTCAAGGAAATCGTCTATTTCAGTACGTACTATTACTCCCCTCTGCGAGGAAAGTTTTGTTTATATAACTCCAAATTTTTCAGTATGACTCTACCGGTAGTACAAACTTAACGAACGTTCACTTTAAAATAATATGCCTACGGTTTTTCCTTTAGTAAAAATACAACCATAGCGGGTGGATTAGTTTTTTGATTCACACGAGCTCATTTCAAAATTATCCCCCTGAACATTCATATTTCCCCATGTTAGGAGTGGGACTCATGTCGGGAAACATCGATTTAAACAATGGCCTGAAAGGGGAGAAGTCAAACGCAGATCTATCTTCTGGCAGGATCATTTTTTTGGGGATTCTCTCAAAATAATTTTTATATATTATCATCAAGTAAGAAAAGCATATAATGGTCTGTATTATACGAACAAATTGAAACGTCTGAGTGTTGTAATCAAGAAAAAAGGAAGCATTAGGTGTAAAAGAAAGTGTATTTATCATAATTTCGCCTGAAATTCAATAAAACACATATATTTCTTCATTGGAACAAAGCCCATTGAGTGCCTGGGCCTACCGGTTCGACTGCTGTCTGTCATCTTACACGACACATTACGAATACGGAGTGATACGTGCTCATCACATCGATTCTCTAACAGTCTTAGTCCCAGTTTATGTGACCGTGATGGTACAAACAATCCCTATCCCATGGCAGAATTCCAAGCCTATACCTCTGTGATGTGAGGCAGCGGCGCTGGCCACTAGACCACAGGAAGTCGGAAATAAAACACAAAGTATACTCTAATTGTAGCTTTGTTAATGAACAAGTTAATTGACGTTTATTTCATATATTATTTTGTAAATATTCAAACATTCTTACTTGTTTTAGTTAGCTCTCAGAATATACAGGTTTGACGTTTAGGGGCCACAGAATCGCTACTTATCAAGTAATAAACTTTAAATTTTATGATATGCGGACCAAGGTTACGTATTTTTCTGAATATTTTACTCTCGGGTGTTGTCTAATTCCATATTTAGTGCTCACTGATATTTAATTGCCTAATAAACTATTTTACCTAGTATGTGGTTTTATGTATACTGTAAATAATGTGTTAGGGTAAAGGTGTTTTAATTTTTTCGGGGGGTTAACAGGCAACATGAGGGTGATTCTGAAACAGGCAACTCCCCTTTAACAGCATAGGAAGGGAATTGAAAAGGAGGGATGCGGAGGTAGAGAAAGGCAGCCAAGGGCTATAGTTTAAGAATCCTACCCGGTGTTTCACTTAAAGATATGCAGGAAAACCCTAGAAAACCTTGGCATTGGGTACTATTCTCACGCCCTTCCGAATGACGGGAGACAAGTTTGCTGTGGGGTCTCCGTTTCTCCACTGTTTTAGGAGGCAGTTGGCCGACTGAACCAATGGGATCAGAGGACAACTCTTGCCATATGCCCAAGGTCTTCGACCCCAGTACATATACCTCCTAAAATAGGTGATAGTGTCTCAGCATGCGAAAACTTTGAAAAAGCCCAGTGAGATTATGAGGCATTCCCGACATAATCAGGTGAGCCCCGCAGTCACTCTGGGGAGAAGCGCCTGCGAGAGAAAACTCCCGCAGGCACTTATTATTAGTTATTATATTGTTTTTTTATTCACTTCGACAGACAAATTTGTCTTCCCCGATTATTTATGTGCACTTAATTTTCTATTTGTTATTATTTGTGGCTTCTACTATTCATTTTCTATTTTATGTAATAACGTGTTCTATTTCATTATTCGAAGACTAATGGCGTAAATTAAATAACAGTGTCAATTCCTGAGTAATTATTATATCACTCAAATTACTCAGGATGTATTTTTAATGATGTTGTGCTGAAATTATATTTTTTATTTAACCATGATTCATAAAACTGTTCAAAAGAACTTTTACATATTTCCACGAACTGAGAAACCTTATTTTTGTACGTATCAGGAATAGTTTAGGAGTATTAGGTCATTTTTTTTATAATACTAATTTAAGTCATACCAAAGATCGATGGCCTGCCTAAGTAAGTTACAGAACTTTTTGTCCGAGGAACTAGTTTCCGATCACATTCTATTATCTATAAATGTGTTTTTTATTGACTAACATTTCGTTTGGTTCCATTTGGTTATCAAATAGTTTAAATTATGACGTTCTTCTATCAAAAATGTCACTCCTATTTATTGGTCTCATCTGGTAGTTGGATTCAATTTAATCCTTCATTCTACCTTCCATAAGTTTGACAAAACTATTTATCACCAATTTTCTGGTCTTCCCGTGAGTTCCTCTTTATCTCCGTATTTACTTATTATTTAATCATCCAATAAATCCAAAAAAAATGGTTTTAATCATGTTGACAAAGCTTTACTTTTACCTGATTCTCATTCAAAGAATCTTAAATATGTATTCAAAATTTTGTCTGTCAACTATTATCCTGTACGTTTTATTTCTAAATTAGCAAACATTGAATTAATTGTAATCTTAATTATTTTAGTAACTGTGTTCCAAAGTCTATTTATAATTAATTATATTGATTTACCCGTTGCTGATAATTTGTCTTTCAGATTCAAAATGTTATTTAAGAAGTATAATATTTGGGTAATCTACAAATCTGTTAATTCTCTATCTTTGCTTGTTAAAAAACATAAAGATCTACTTAATACCTTTGACTGTCATAATGATGTTTATAAAAGTTAATGTAATAACTATTCTTTTTGCTACATTGGTCAGACTGAAAGGAATTTCTGTCAATTAGAATTATGGAACATAAAAATAATTTAAAATTTACTTCTTATAAACAACTAGACACTGTTTAGAACTAAATCATTATTTTAAGAAAAGATTAATTTCAGAAATGTTGTATATTAAGAGCAACAGATTTACTGTAAGTATCAAACATTACAATTTGCTGCTTAATAAGTAATATGATGGTTTCAGAAATTATCTTCGTTAATTTTATCTTTTGGTTATGCTCTTTGTGTTTATATCTTTACTTGATATACGAGGGGGAGTCAAAAAGTAAAGGTATTTCTTCAATTTCTCTTCTCAGAGTTTGGTAACACTGTTCCTATCCAGCGCTGAATGAGTGTAGTCGCCAACACTTCTACACAACGTTTAACATGTAGCAGTCTGTTAAAAATAGCAGCTCCCTTGTCGATTTGCACAAAGGAGGAAATGAAGGCAGTGATACGCTTTTTGTTTGCGGAAGGTGTTAAACTGCCAACATTCCGTCCAAAGCAAACATAATATAGTGACAACTGTTTATCGCGAAGCAAGATCTACGAATGGATAGAGCGCTTCAAACACGGAAAAACTTATTTATATGACGAACAAAGTTCGGGCAGGTTTTCAACGTCAACCACTAACGACAATGTGATAGTCGTTGAAGCTATGGTGAAGGAAAACATGAGACTCACAGTGGAGAAAATCGCCAATACTTAGCATATGCTACGGTTCAACGTATTCCATCGTATACAACAGGTTAAATTTTCGGAATGTGTGTGAAAGGTGAGTCCCGAGATAATAAAGGTTAGAGAGGAAATATGTCTCATCGTCGTCGTCGCGACATCACCATAATTGTTTATTCCTTATTAACAGTGAAGAGGCATTCCAAAATTTGTTTCACACATCAATATTTTCAACACCACGGTCGATTTCTCTTATAGTAGAGCGAAAACATTCCTGGCGTAGAGAATGGATGAAAGTTTGGACATCTCTTGGAAACATTTGGCGAGGGAGATGGATTTTTACAGCAAGTCGTTACTGTGTATGAAACTTGGGTTCATCATCACGAACCGGAAAGTAAGACTGCGAGCATGGTTTGGAAACACACATCATCGCCAGACGTCAAGAAATTTAAACGCCAACCATCAGCTGGTAAGATTATGGTAACCCTATTCTGGGACATCGAAGGGGTAGTAGCCGTTCATTTCACCCCGAGAGGTGAAAATGTTAACAATGAGAACAATTGTGATGTGTTGCGAACTAAACGGAATCCTGCAATCAGATGAAAACGTCGTGGAAACTGCAAAAATGTCATCCTGCAGCAAGATAACGCTCGGCCAAACGGATGGCCGACACTATAAAGGCCTTGGGATTTGAAGTGCTGGAACACCTTTCTTACAGTCCAGACCTGGCTCCAGGCGATTTTTATATGTTTGGACCATGAAAGAAAGGGGAAGAAGATTTGTAAGTGAACGAGTGGTCATTGATGCGGTGCAAAATTAGTTGCAGATGAAACCGAAACAATTTTTTCCGAGGGAATCAAAACTCTTGTGAAACCCTGGGAAAAGTGCATTGAAGTCCACGGAGGTTTTGTATAAAAATAAGGTATGTTTCACACTTCTATAGTTTCCCTTTCAATGTCTATTTACTTTTTGACTTCCCCGTATATATATATATATATATATATATATAATTTCTTGGGTAGCAGGCTACATATTAGCCCTCTACATTGTTTAATTCGCCAGTCATTTCTTTGACAACAAGGATTGAACCATCAACTCAACGGTCATATTTTTTTAAAAGCTGACGACACGTTAATTTCATTATAACTAGCGCGATGACTCATAGTATTTTAAACGAGTCAATGAAACTATTAGTATTCTAAATAGTACAGTAACTTTAAAAAAATCTTAAGAAATGTGTGTGTTTTATGAAACAGGCTACATGAGGGTAATCCTGAAACATGCAACTCTCCTTGAATAGCAGAGAAAGTGAACTGAAAGGGGGAATGCGGGAGGTAGAGTATGGTACCCAAGGGTGGACTAGGGTTTTTCACTTAAAACATATTCAGGAAAAACCCTAAAAAACCTGCATCATTAGCTTAATTAAAAAGTGTAGGGCCCAAAACACTTCCTTGTGGAATCCCAATATCATAGCCTAATGTCTCTTACTCCTCTCCATTTATTATGACCTGCTTTCTATTTGACAGGTAACTGCAAAACCACGCAAGCGGCACACCTCTACTTCATACTTCCGTAAAAGGTAATGTTTCTACATACAGAGTTTCCGCAAGATCAAAATCAATCAGAGCAGTATAAAGCTGGAGATTGATTTCTTCATGTATCTAAACTTAAACTATCATGTACCCAAAAATTAAGCATATTATTGTTTATTAATTTCACTCAATTATTAGTATATCAGAGGAAAGTAACGTGAGATACTAAAGGTTAGAATGGAAATCTTTGTGTCGTCGTCGTCGCGACATCATCATAATTGGTTATTATTCAGCAACGGTGGAGAGGGTATTCCAAATTTTTTTCACACGTCAATATTTTTAACAACCACGATTGATTTCTCTTTAGTAGGGCGAAAGCTGTCCCGGTGTAGAGAATGGTTTACATCAGGTTGAGATCGTTGATGGCTCGCGACGTTTTGATGACATCCCTCGTCCTTGAAACGTCGCGAGCCATCGACGATCTCAGCCGGGTGGAAATCCGAGAGGCTTTAATAAGGTTTCTCTTAAGAATTCAATATTTTCATTAATCGAACCGTCTTGCTCATAAATTTTTTACTGAAGAAATGTTTACATTTTCAGTCTTATAAAGGGAAGGCGAAATTTGACCTGGCAAAATTCTCCAACATAAAATGTTTTTTACGGGTGTATAATGAAAGCGAAGTCAACATTTTTTTACGTGTTCTCAAGTATTACACTTCCCCCAGGCCGCAGATGCACCAAGTTTCTAAAAAATGATAGGTTTCCTCGTTATATCCGGATTTTTCCTATTAAATTTATGAAAAAATAATATTTATTTCAATTGAAAAGAGAAAATTTGCTCATTAGAACCAGATTTTCGTTAAAACCGTTTTCGACTCTATTCTTTGTCTCAAAAAGTTTTTACAAAAGAGAGAAATGTCCCTCCCACTCGATATAAAATGGGGAACGAAGTTGTATCGGAGTCAAATAGCTGTAAATATTTTGGGATAACGATTAGTAAAGATTTAAATTGGGGTAATGAGGTGAGCGAGGTAAAGGGTGGAGGGCGCTGCTGCTTCTTCACTTTGTAAACAGGGTCTTGAGGAAAAGCACTAGAAAAAACAAGATTTCTGCTTATGAAACGCTGTTCAGTACAATTTTAGAATATGGGGTAACGTGCGGGATCCATATCGAAGTGAACACACTCTAGCGTTCGAAAAAATACAAAAACGGGCTGAAAAGATGTTTGGGTGTCGATTCGCGAACAATCCTCACGAGAATTCAGAAGCTCTCAGTAATAGATGGAAATATGCGAGGTTGTGCGCAATATGTAAAGCTTTTAAGGGAGAACCACAGGGCCTGGAAAGAAATAAAAAATCATCTTACAGAGCCGAATTATATTTCTAAAAATGATCATAGGATCAAAATCGAAAGCAAAAGGGCAACGCACAGTCGAAGGAAAGTTTTCATTTGTTAATAGATCAATACGGGATTGGAATTCCTTACCTGCAGAAATACTGACGACTTTTCCGGGTAGCGTAAATCAGTTTAGGAATAGGCTAAGGAAACTAAAGTGAGTAGTTTTTTATAATCAGTGAAGTCCTAATAGTGAAGTGCAGTGAAGTGATTTCTCTATTGTTGTTTTTTAAATCAAAATCTACACTTCAAAATTGTTCCTCTGGTGAATTGTATTTTCTTTTTGTAATTGTATTTGTGCTCTCTTTGTACATAGCTGCAACCGGGAAAATGCCCAATAGCAGCTAAGTAATAAGTAATAATTTGTTCATCATTTGCTTGAATTCTCAAAGCGGTCGTTAAAAATTTCTCAGTACGAGAAGTTTGAAAGAACTTGACAAAAGCGTAATAGCAATCAGGAGACAAATGAGAAACTGAGGAACTCTTGTGACCAGTGATGTTTTCCAGTCATCTGGTCGTATCGCCCTCGTAACAAAGTTCTAATTAAAACACCCCCGTAGAAACCTAGGTCGAAATTAATCACGGCGGGGCGCATGCGCGTGTTGCTTCTGGACGCGGGCCGCCTGTTGCTGTCGTCGCCGCAGTAGCGTCGCGACGCGCCCCGACGCCGCTCGTGGGACAGCGCGTGATCCCGGGGCCATGTGCTCGTCTCTGCTCGTGGCCGGGAGGTCGGAAACGTAAGTACTCACCACTTGTCATTGTCCAGGTGAGCCGGCGCCGGCATATTCTGTCAATACCTACAACTGAATTGAATGCCGGAAAACCCGGATTTCGTCAGCAAGCTATATTCAAGAAAGTTAAAGGACAGTGGTGAAATAACCCAAAACTCAAAAACAATTTTGTCTGCATATGAAATTTTTACACAAAGCTCCTCAACAGGTATAAATTTTTAACTAGTTCACATTCAAAAATCCTCCACATACTTCAAATATGTAATTTAGAACGGAAATTCACGTCAGAAATAAAATTAGGACACCGACATCACTGTATGTCAGGAAACGTAGTTAGCTATCGTGTACGTGCTTCACTGAATAATAATGTTTGAATCAGAAATTAGTTCTTCACTGATAATTTCTGTGTAGAAGGAACTAGTGTCAAAGATACAGTTTTCAGGAAGCTAAACTACAAGCATTGTCACAGTATTGAAGTATAACATCCTTTTTGTGTCCTTCACAAAATTAAATTGCGGATTGATGGACTAAAATTTTGTAACATTCCGAAAACAACCAAAACCATAAAGTCAGATTTGAATGCCTTTATTGATCGAAGTGCTCTATCTAACGATCCAATATTTTTTAATGAAAACCATCTCTGTGTTCTGTTGATTCAAAAGCTCAGTTGCAGATGGGATTAAAAATTATTTCACCTTATTAATATATAAATATATAAAACAGAAATTTTAATTAAAGTAAATATCAATAACTCTACAAGTTTCTTTTCATATTTAAATCTTCTTTGTTTGTTTGATAAGACTTTGTCTTAAATAATTGATAATTATATTGTTGTTGTGGTATTCAGTCCTAAGACTGGTCTGATGCAACCCTCATGCTAACCTATCTTGCGCAAGCCGTTTCATTTCATTATAACCAGCACAACATACATCCTCCCTAATATTCTTAGCGTATTCCATCCTTTTCCTCCCTCTTCTGTTCTTTTCCCACACACTTCGCTCTAATGCTAATTTTACAAGACATGTAATGTAAATGAAAATTTTTCTTTGTACATAAATTTTTAACAATTTATCAATATTATTTAAAATGCATTTTAAAATGGTTTTGTTATTCCCGTCAAGTAATAATAATATGTTTAGATGGATATTATGATTAAATTTCGTGTTTGGTCATCAAAGGATTACATTGCAGAAACACTGCGCGATATGGTTCAGTGATGAGTTTGTAGGTGGAAGAATATTTACATTAATTTGTAGATATTTCACGGGTTTAACTTCACTGCTTCATCCCTGTCCGGGCATTTAAGAGCCGAGTCGGCTGCCAGAATATCAACTTACAACTCGGATCTAATTCCTTCAGCGAGATGTTTAGCTATCAAATTAACGTTTCATCTCAATTGTTGGCTCATCTTTTCAGGAAAGTCAACTTACATAAACAGATTTCAAACAGAAATATACAAATTACGACTTAAAGCTAAACCACCCGTCAATCTTTATTGAACAATTAACATCTACAACAATTTTGAATCACGATACTTCCTTCGACAGAAACCAGAAAAGTGGCAAATTTTATTAATTAATTTGTTTGACGACTTCTGCAAATAGTATTATGACTTACCTCATAGATTTCTCTAATTTAGTAATTACTATCACAAGGAATACTGCAAAAGTAACTACCGTACAGTGAACCGTTTGGTTTCTGTCTCATGTCATTATATAATGTCATGGTATCATATCTAATTTTTGCTTATTGTTGTTGTATACAGATTGCAAAAAGAAAAAAAATAACATTCACCGACAGTAATGACACAGACAGTCTTCAAATCCTTACTACATAATGAAATTATTCTTAGCTACCCCGATTAATTATTCTTATAAAACAATTATTTTTCTTACGATCATTTCACCAAAACCTTCGGCTATTATGTTCTAGAACTTAATTTATACACATAAGTTCAGAAAAACCAAACTAAATACACCATGAGAAACTAACTATACAGCAAGCCATTAACAAAGATTTCGTATGGGTAATATTTCGTGTAAAGATGATTTGTTCGTTGACACAGAAATACTCAATACAGATTGTGGGTTAAAACATATTAACTTTGAAAGCTCAAAGTCAGATCTGAAAATGAGTATTATATTACTTTTCACTTTAAATTCAAGTCTCTATCAAATTATTCTTTATTCTGAAACTATTCCTCCTGCCCCATTGCGCAGACTTCTGCATTACAAAAAAGTTAATTACAGAAGCCCAATGTACCAGAATAAACTAGTTCAAGGCACTGCATAGTGTAATTTGACACGAATTTTATATTACAACAATTCACTTTATGACGTATAATACATCAGTTATGTATTTAACATAGATAAGTGAGATTATTTAATTTGTATATTCTAGCAGCTGTAAGAGCAAAGCAAAAGCAAAGTTATGAAATCAGGCGCTTCGAAGTCGGAAAGAGCCGTATTATCTGAGGAGCCGATGTTTAAAAACTCATAAACCCACATATGGTTACATCGAAAATAACCCAAAATAGTGTAGTCTATGATCCCTCCCTTAAACGGGGGAAGGGAAAAATTTGTCACGTGTTAAGTGGCATCTAACCAACGACACAAGATAGCCTGTAAACAATTTTTCCCTGCGTTTAGCGCTAATCAGCCCAAAGTCCGTTTCTGTCGATTTTTTTAAGAATTCGGTTACGTCGTTCCCCACGTCAATCATCTGTTATAATACTTTATTTTTATCCTTATGATTTTTTTAAAAGTTCGTTTATTGTAGTGCTTTGCCTATAGAAGGTTTCTGTCGACATTTTGATAATTTAGGTTCCTATCTTCCCCCTTTTCCGAACAAAACTACCCTACCCTAAATACATAAAGAACTTTCAAGTGCATGGATTATTCCCTCACGTAACTTGCCAAACGAGAAAATTAAATTGCTGCTCAGCGTGAAATAATACTATAATTTATGTAACATTTTATTGAAGTACTGATACTTTAGAAATCGTTCATAATAACGCAAAAAGTTTTTTGAGTCACTATAAATATGAACGATAAGTACAACTCTGGTGCCCGAGACAGATTTGTTTGTACTTAAACGCAGAGCGACTTATCAAATATGACATTCGCAAAAAAAAATAATATAACGTTCTTTTACCCTATTCTTGTTTTTGTTGTGGTATGCAGTCCTAAGACTGGTCTGATGCAATCTTCCATGTTAACCTATCCTGCGCAAGCCTTTTCATTTTCTCATTACTAGCACAACCCACACTCTCCCTAATCTGCTTAGCGTATTATCCTTCACCACTCTATTTTGTTCTTACCCCACACACTTCCCTCTAATGCTAATTTTACAAGACCCTCGTGCCTTCTCTTGGTCAACGTCCTCCATATTGTTCGTTTTTCCCCTATTCTGTTTAGAACTTCCTCGTTACTTACTGTATCCGTACATGTGATTTTCAGCATTCTCTTATAGAACCACAGCCTCTAACGTCCACGTTTCGCACCCGTATAACGCCACACTCTATACGAACAATTTTAGCAACGATTTCCTAATACTCGCACTTTTATTACCCGGAAGTAAATTCCTCTTTGTCGCGAAAGCCTTCCTTACCTGTGCTATTCTCCTCTATATGTCTACTATACTTCTACCATCCGTAATTATTACGCTTCCCAAGTAGCAGAATTCCTTAACTTCCGTCAAAATACCCTTTGTTATTCCACTGTTTCCAAAACTACATTCCATTACCTTTTTTTCCCTCTATTAATCTTCCAGGATTCCGTTCATGCCATTTATTATGGTTTCCGAATCTTCTTCTGATTCCCATCATACTACAATATCGTCACCAAAGCGTAAGCTTTTATTTCTTCTCCTTGCAGTATGATTCCTTTTCTATATTCCGTTTTAACTTTCTTCATCGCCTGTTCTATATATAAGTTTAACAGGATGGGCGACAGACTGCACCCTTGTCTTACTCCTTTACTGATTTCTGCTTTCTTTTCTTGGTCTTCTATTCTAATTACTACTGCCTGTCTTCTGTAGAGGTTATGTATAAGCCTCCGTTCTGTATCTAGTTGTCTTCAAAATCCTTAATAGCGTGTTCCAGTTCACATTATCAAACGCTTTTTGTAAATCTACAAATGCCATGAACGTAGGCCGGTTTTTTCGTATCCTGTCTTCTAAAATTAATCACAAAGTCAATATAGCTTCTCTTGTCCTTGTATTCTTCCTAAATCCAAACTGATCTACTCGAATTCTATTTGATGTTCCATTCACCTATATACTCTTTTCGTTAATATTATGCAGGCATGGGATACTAAACTAATTGTTCGCATCTATCAGCTCCAGTTTTCTTTGGTATGGGTATGATTATGTTTTTACTAAAATCTTCTGGGCTTCTTCCTGTTTCGTAGATTTTGCAAACTGTCCTGAACAGCCGTGATATTGCATCTTCGCCCGATGATCATATCAGCTCTGCTGGAATGTTACCAATTCCTGGCGCTTTACAATTGCTCAGATCTTTCAGCGCCCTGTAAAACTTTTACCTTATAATTTTGTCTTCATCATACACCACCTCTTCTTCTATTACTGACTGGCCTGGATTTTCGCCGTGATACAGCCCTACTAGATGCCCAATAGAAGCTAAGTATTAATAATATTCCTTTCATATTTCTGCTTTTTCTTCTTTATCTAGAATTGGCTTCCCATCCTCTCTCCTGATGTTCTTGCTAATATTTTTCTTCTCGCCGAATGTCTCTTTGATTTTTCTATAAGTTTCGTCTATTTTCTCCTTCACCATGAAATCTTCAACCACTTTGCATTTCTCTTGTAGCCAAGCTTCTTGGGCTGATTTGTACTTCCTATCTATCTCATTCTTCAAGCATCTGTTTTGCTCTTTACCATTTGCATCATTTTTATTATTTCTTATACTATCCATGTTTTCCTATTGGATTGAGCTATTCTTTATATTTTTTCTGCTGCTCTAGTCATTTCTTCCTTCAAGAGTGTCCATTTCTCTTCTATTTTGTTTCTTTCTCCTTTCTTTATTAATCTTTGCTTTATATCTTCTTTGAAACTCTGAAGCACCCCCTGCGGTGTCAGTGTTTCTATTTCCCATCTTTCTGTTCTATTTTCTTTCTTGAGTTTATTCATTTTCAGTCTGCATTTCATAACCAGCAGATTATGGTAAGAGTTTATATCTGCTCCTGGGTTTGTTTTGCAATTTAGCACCTGATTTCTATACCTCTGTCTAACCATTATATAATATAATTGAAACCTGCCTGGGTCGCCCGGCTTCTTCCATGTGTATAGTCTTCTTTCATGATTCCTAAAACAGGTATTCGTCACGACTAATCTATGCTCAATGCAAAATTCTATTAGCCTATCTCCCCTTTTATTCCTTTCCCCAAGTCCATAGCCTCCAACTACATCAGTTTCTCATCCCTTTCCTATTACTGCGTTCCAGTCACCCAATGCTATCAAATTCTCGTTTCCCTTGACATACTTAATTATTCTATACAAACATAAGTAACGAAACTCTTTTATTAGTGTATAACTATGAAAAATACCCTATAAATCGCAGTTTAGAGTCGTTCTATAAATATTTGTTCCCCTAACAGTCACTTTTATTTATCGTAGGTATGTAGTTAAACACATTATGACACGGCAAGCAACAAGGGATACCTGCAGGAGTTTTCTCTCACAGGTATTTCTCACCAAATTGACTGCTGTGCTCATCTGACTGGCTTGTCAAGGTTCTTATATGCTGATGCACCTTCACCTATTTTAGGAGGTGTTTGTACTGGGGTCGAAAACCTTGGACATACGGCAACAATTTTCCGCTGATCCCATTGGATCAGTCAGCCAAATACCTCCGAAAACTGGCGGAGAAGAGGATTCTGCGACCTCGCAGCAGGCTTGTCTCCCGTCATTCGGAAGGGCGTTAGAATAGTACCCAAAAGCCGGATCTACCTGATGCAGGTTATGTAGGGTTTTCCCTGCATCTATTTAGGTGAAGCACCGGGTAGGATCCTTAAACCATAACCCGGGCGCCCTAGTTAACCCTTGGATACCTTGCTCTACCTTCCAAATCCCCCTTATTCAATTCCCTTTCAATGCTATTAAAGGGAGTTGCCTGTCTCAGATAGAAAGGATGGATAGACTAGTTATGAAATAGTATACCCTAAAAAATACACGGTAAGTAGACCATAAAGATGGTTCAAGTAACTTCTCCATATAAATATAATTGACTGTCTCAGTTTATTTTTTTTATGCAAGTGCCGTGAAGTAACAATTTTTTGCTACCCGAAAGCAAGCAAAGGTTGGGGACGTAAGACGCCCCCTGGGAGCGGGGATGGAGAATACTGAAATTTAATACGTAAATTATCGACACATATATGCATACGAATAAATATATATTTTAGTAACATTAATAGTGTTCTTTGTACATTTTCAGACTATATTTAAGTAATTGTGCTTATTTGTTATATTTAGTGTTCATTTCAGAAGGCTTCTGTCGATCTTCAAAGAAATAGATCCCTTCCTTCTCCCCTTTAGGGCCAAAAAGCTCTTACCCAAAAGACATTTAGACATTAAAAATGAAAATATTATGCCCTCACTTGTCAAGCCTGTCAATCAAGATAACTAATTCACGTATTATTATATAAAATTATATGTTTTACGTATTATAAATTAATAAGATAATTAATTAATAATTAAAACGCTGTTTAGCGTGAAGTTATCCTATAGTTTTACTAACATTTAATTTAAGTAATAACACTTTTTAATCAGTTAATAATAATTCAAAATGTTTTATAAATCGCAATGCAAAGGATTCTGAATTACGATTCTGGCTTCCGGAATGGAATTTTCTGTAACTGAGGCACTTATCCGACGAAAAATAACTAAAGGTTTCATTACTTTAATAAAATGTTATTGTATCATTAAGAAATTTATAATAGCAGGTAATAATACTTTTCATCAGTTTATAAATACGAAAAATGTTCTATGAGTCGCAGTTCAGAATGATTATATAAAGACACGGCTCGCGTAAACTCAATTTTATTTGTCGTAGAAATTTATATGTATCAATAAATACGTTTTGAGTTCCGTCTTACCCTAATGGCATATAGAACTTGCATCAGGATAGTTTGTGTGGTCACGCAGCCTGCTAAACCTGTGCGGATGGCGGCGGCGACGACGATGACGTCCACGGAAAGCAAAAGGTATTATAACTTAAACAAAATGATATTTACGTTTCGAATTAATTTCCCCTGGCACCGCCGGACACCCATATAATTAAATATTAAATGGAAACTTTAACTGAGGGACGAAAATTCATTGTATATCAATTCCAAAATATTGTTTACTTTTCTTCTTTTGAGAATTAAATAAAGGTTAATTGAAAGCTTTATTGCTTCACTTAAGTCAAAGAATCAATCATTTTAATTAATCATTTAATCAAAAAGAATTGAAAAATAATAACTTAAAACCTGTTACGGGGTATTAGATTATTTTAAATAGCCCAGAAATTTCTCAAAACAATTAAACAAGTCAATAAGTTTATTTTAGCTATTTTTACAAAGTCAGACTGGTGAACAAGGTCCGATGCGACTGTTACGGCAAGTTGGTTAATTATGGATCCGTGTAGGGTGTAAAGCGGCGCACAATGCGTTGGGCCGGCACAGTCGTATCGTTGCTTTTAAACCCATTCACTGGAAGGCTGTGCCGTTTTTATTCTCAGTGAGGATTTTTACAGTCAATACCAAGAATTCGAAACGCAACAGCACTGAATATTCATGTCGATAAACTCAGTAAATCGCGTATGGAAATTTCGAGATAATTAATCTGGGACGCTACTGTCATATCATTATTTATTGCATTAATGATGAAGTAGATGTTATTGAATGGTACATTAGGCTAAGCATAAAACATTTAACAAAAAAATTAAATTAATCACATAATATTGTAAATAATATACAACAAATTGCCAAAAGTCAGAAATAAATAAGTTAATTCGAATACGTATCGTCCCCTAAATTCGAGATCTTAACTATAGAAATAAAAATATCACAAAATTTCATGGGGATTATCGACCATAGACGTTGCAGCAGTAACCGAAAATTTATGATATTTTAATTAATGAACTGATGGGGACGAAACGTATTCTAAACTAGTTCTTTTATTTTTTACTTTTGGCTATTCTTTGTATACTATGTAATTTTTATTCGATTATTTTTTGTAGCATCAACAAGTGGAATGTTATTAGCGATCGACTTACTTCAATTATTTGAAATAGTTTTATTTTGAACTCATATTACATTTTCGTTAGTGATTATTAACATTTTAGATCAATTCTGCATTGCAGATTCCTCTGTTAATTCTTTTACTGAACAGGAGTGGCTATAGTGAAATGAATTTAGTCCAGTTGTAAATTGATTTTGGTAACTCCTTAAATATTTCGTTCTTTGTGGGAGTTTCTTTTGACCGTGTGAAAACACTCAATATTTTGAGATTTGTGAGGTGACGTGACATTGTCAGGACAAAACGTGTTTGAGCTGATAAACACATGAGAGCGTATAAAGTAGAAAAGCGAATTTATAATTTCGCGAAATACAATTAGGCGTTTGTAGGTTTATCCGGCTTAAACGTTTAATAGCTTATTTATATAGATAGATGTATCAACGTGTGAGCTCTTTTAATCATTTTATAATTTAACGTAATACTTATCATATATTCATTATTTCGAGAATAAAAAAATCCTTCAGTTGAACTTGTATCTTAGGCTTTGATTATCCATTCAATCTGTCTGGATGTTTGTCTCTAATAGGCTCCGAAACGACCAAACGGATTTCAATGGAAATTTGAGGGTTTATAAACGGAAATTTAACTTAAATATTCGTGCATATTTCATTTCAATATATTGCAGAAGATATCAATATACATATGTATATATATACATTTCATATACGACAATTAAAGTCTCCAAAGTGAATGCGGGTTGCCTATACTCTTTATCTGCTTACGCTCCGAAGCACTCCATCTATTGTTGAAGTAGGATTCGCGTCGTTATTAATTTATTGTTGGCAAAGAGGTAACTCTCTGAGAAACAATAAACTGCTTTGGATTGTCGATACGATGTATACGTAAATTGATTTTATTTTTCGCGTGAGGTAAATTTAAATATTTAATAATTTTTCATTTTTATTGACTTTTAATGATAACGGAACTTTTTAAAATCAACTGTAGCTTATAAGGTGTTGCCTGAAGCGATCATAAATAGATGATACCGTACTTTTAATATATCCAATGAATTCAACTTTTACAAAATTCTGTACCTGTTGTTTCGTTTTTAGGGCAAAACTAAAAAGTACTATTTCAGCGCGAACGAAGTCGTGGGGATTAGCTAGTTCAGTAAATATAATCGTACCGAATTCTATAATATTCACTACTCCGGGAGTAATTGTGATTAATCGATTACAAAGACCCATACTCTGTGAAAACTTTTCCTATACATTTATTGAATGTATGTATCATGTACTTTAAAGCGATGCTGCGCCTCCATTTTCCTGCCAAACTTGGGAAAGGGTACTTTATCATCTGTTACAGAGACTCGCTGTAAATTCTTGAGAGTCATACTAAATGGATATATATTTTATGAGACAAGTTTATGGATTCTTATATCACCATGGAACATTTTGTCTCAGATGTGTACACTTAATCCTGATATGTGAGTTTGCATAAAATGTCTCCTTTGAGAAGAATTCATCAAAACATTAAAGAGTTCGCCATTCCTTAGTCATGCGTTCTTAATATTAAATATTGTTACACTAAAATATAATTTTCTTAATAATTTTGAGTATATTATACATGTGTATTTTTATTGTGTCACTGTAGCATTTCCTGATATACTTGAAATATTTATATGTACATCTAAATTAGCTCATAGTTCACTATGTAGAGGTTTTATTATATAAATAAGAAAAATTATATAAAAACTGACATTACCGGGCATTCATTTACATTAGTTGTCTTCAGTATTTACTTCAACAGCAATCTCTTTTATTCAACGCATGATTAATCCATCACCGAGACAGTCACATTTGTGAAAATTTAACTTTTCACTCTCCTACCATACGAGAGCTTAATTTTATCATAACCACCGCCATGACTCAGTATCTTAAATAAATATACAATACCGGGAGAGACACTATAAATCTTACTAACTACGAAAAAATATTTATTATGATGGATATATCTGCCGTTTACGTACGCTTTAAATTTCCGTAGTCTCTCAGGGTTGGTAGTCGTATTTTACCCGTGAAGTCCTAACTTCTTCCGGATCGCAAGTTAAGTGTGTACAAAATTCAGTCGAAATTATTCCACGCACTTAGATTTCTATGCGTCACATACAGACACAAAAGTATACTGAAACAGTCAATTCCATTTTTAAGGAGAAGTTATTTGAACCATCTCTTCAGTCTCATTAATGTGAAATAATTTGTTAAGATGCAATTGTACATCTAAAAAAAATAAAATT
Source organism: Eucriotettix oculatus (assembly GCA_034510155.1). Lineage (NCBI taxonomy): Eukaryota > Metazoa > Arthropoda > Insecta > Orthoptera > Tetrigidae > Eucriotettix > Eucriotettix oculatus. Next base: position 188,477,407 of record CM067376.1, read on the forward strand.
GAATGTGTGCGTCCCTGGTCTTTGTATAATAAATCTCCACTGCGACTTAATAAAGTTCGTATCGCCGATCCAGGAAATTAACTCTCTGCCAACGATAGGCGCGAAATATTAATTAAAATATAAATATAATACATAGACAACCCGCATTCCACGTATTGGAGATTGATGTGCGTATGGGCAACGAAACCTTTCCAGTAGAATGTTTTTCCTACTTTTTATATTAATATCTTCTGAACCAGCACGATTTTGAAATAATTTTTCTCGAAAATTTAAGTAACAACATCTGTTTTTAACCCTCCAATTTTTATTGAAATCCTTTCAACCATTTCGGAGCCTATTTGATTCAAAGTTCCAGACAGAAAGAAACTTCAATTTTATTTATTGGTATATATATATATAAATATATATGAATTAATTAAATAAATAATTACAAGATCACGATCGTGTAGGGTGAATGATTTATAATATAATTTCTCCTAGTGAATTTCCATCCTGGAGAATTGTATAGACGTCAATGCTGGTTCAACATCCACCCCAATCAAGACTTTTAAATTCCTATTTCCCAATTGAGGATCATAGCTTTCATGACTGACATTCAAATGACAGTATTCTATTTGTTTCTTGAATTATTCCAATTTGATATTTATTGACAACTTTTTTATTACATTATATTCTATGCAAAATGCAAGCCACAGTTTCAGTCCAAATAATTCTTTCGTATCAGCGTTTTTATCAGAAAGTTGAGTTATTGGAACAACTAAATAACAAACATATAATTAATAATTTCATAATATGAACGATATTTCGTAAGATAAATTTCCATCTTCTAGTTAAATATTTCCACGTGAAAATAAGATGCAGTTTCTTCTGCTTCGTTGTGCGTCAAGTCTCTTCGAAAGAACAATGGGACGTCCACTTAAGCACCTGTTTTTCTTGGTGTGTCACAAACAACGTTATACCTCACAATATATTCCAGATGAGAAAGTGTTCTCGTGAGCCTATTTATTCCCCTTAATCCGATCTTGAAAATCTCATCTCGTTTACCTAATGTGGCCTAGACAATAAATCTGTTTTTGGTGTGGGTTTTCCAGTGGATCGACATATTCTTTGTTATCGAAGTAAACCATTATTTTGAAATTCTGAAGAATTTACAAAGGTTGGAAGTTTTTATCTACTTTTAAGGCCATTTTTAACTTTTATTTCTAGGCAAAATTATAAAACAGATACTCTATGAAACACAAGAAATATGATTTCTGTAAATTAAAAAAAACAGAAACTAAAATTTCTATCAATATTTTGATTTGTATTTTTCGTCGTGAAGGTCTAGCATTGGAAATTTAGGTTGCCAAATTGGAAGTCAAGAATTTACAGAACACATTTAAATTATTTACTACATATAACTTACAATGATTTAATAACCTGGTGTTTAGAATAATTATTAGTATTTCCTAGTGTATTTTAAAACTGTTATAGGCCGTGAAACATTTACGCACAGCTAAAAGATTTGTAAAATATTTATTTCAAACTATTCATTGTATGCATACATAATAAGAAAACGTTAATGAACTTAAGTAAGAATACCAAAGTTAAAAAAAGGAATTGGCCAATTTCCATACCTTTTTGATCAAATAAGTCTGTATTTCGTTCGGTAGTACAGCTGAAGCCACTACCTAAAATTATTCACCTTATTCAAAATATAATTCTAGCTGGCGTGAAAATAACGAGTATTCAAATTAAAGACCACAATTTTTTTAATACTGTTTCAGCTCAGCATTTGATTACATTTTCGTTTATCTAGCATTTGAATTTTATTTCAAATGTGTGTCGTGAAACGCGAGAAGAGAATATTTGACTCTGTTGTGGAGTTCTGCGATGTTTATAACTCGTGGACGTGCCGTTAATGAAGAGGGGCTGTTTGTTTCAACTGCATTCAATTTCGCGTAATCACGTTCTGAGCATTGAGGAAAAAAAACAAAGGTCATGTTGGCAGGTATATTAATTGGCAAAAATTTCACAAAATCTGGAGTGACTTTTCAAAATGTTTCACCGTGTTAATGACAGTAAATACTTGAAACTGGAATAAAATCGGTTGGTTTAGATATAATGTTAAGTTATTCTATCACCACGATTAAAACATGGCATTTGTAGATTTTAAAAAAGCGTTTGATAATGTTTGATGTTTGATAAGCGTTTGTGAAATATAACACTATTAGGGATTATGAAGAACACAGGAATAAAATATCGAAAATCGAGGCTTGTACATAACCTCTACATAAGGCAGCCAGCAGTAATTTGAATTGAAGATCAATAAGAGAAACCAAAAATCAAGAACGGTGAAAGATAAGGATGCAGTCTGTCTCTCATAATGTTTAACTTATATATAGAACATGCGATGAAAAATGTTAAAATGGAATATGGAAAAGGAATCATAATGCAAGGAGAAGAAATAAAAACCATACCTATTGCCAAAGATATTTTGGTATTAGGGAAGTAAGAAGAAGACTAGAAACCATAAAAATGGCATGAACGGGGTCCTCGAGAAAGAGTTCAATATGAGGATAAATAGAGGGAAAACCAAGGTAATGGAGTGTAGCATTGGAAACAATTCAATAACAAAGGGTGTTAGGTTGGGAAGGGATATTTTGATTAAAGTAAAGGAATTCTGCTATTTGGGAATCTTATAACTATGCCTAGTATAAGTGTGGTAGATATAAAGAGTAGGATGGCCCAGGTAGGAAGGGTTGCGCAAAATAGAGGAATTTAATTACTGGTAATATAAGTGTCAATATTAGGAAATCATTGCTAAAAATAGAAGCCGTTGATATATGGTGCTATAGGGGAATGCTGAAAATCAAATAGGTTGATAGAATCAGTAACGAGGAAGTTGTAAACAGAATAGGGGAAAAGCGAATAATATGGAGAACGGGGACCAGATGAAAGGATAAATTTATAGGCCACGTTTTTAAGACCTGAGGATCTTGTGAAGTCAGTATTTCAGGAATGTGTGTGGGGTAAGAACAGAAGTGGGATGCCGAGGATGCCGAGGATAGAATAGGCTAAGCAGATTAGGGAGGATGTGGTATGTGCTAGTTATGAGGAAATGAAAAGGCTTGCGAAAGATAGTTTAGCATTAAGTCAAAATCTTATGATGTAAAATCCAAATTATTTTTGCGCAGAAACCGCTAATGTTTATCGCAGGGAATCACGTGATTGGACTTAAAAGGAACAATAAATGTTTTTTGGTACAGGAATTATAGTTTCATGGACGTTCGTAGGACATTATCCGTGAGAACATTTGAGGAATAGAACGGAAGTTTGAAAACTGTTCGTTTAGTGACGTTGACAGTTAGTCCTTAAATAAGATTCTTTGCTCCTTGATTCACAGTTGCTCTTCTGTTTCATTTGACAACCTTTACAAGTCTCTTTCAGCGAAAGCATTAAGTAGCCTGTGACTACTACAAGCCTGACGTTGAAACACTTTTTTCCCTTTTAATCGGTCAATCGTCAATGAATAGAACGGCAGTTTGAAAACAGTTCGTTCAGTGTCGTGTAGATTTTTATTTCAGTGGCATATTTTGAATCTCGTCGTTGCCCTGCCATATTCTCAGATTTCGCTTTTTCAGCTCCTCAAAGCCACTAAAAACCAACCAATCAGAGCCAATCATTCATGCCCCAAACTACCCATTTCTCTGGAAACATGTTTAATACACTCGTGGCCTTACGTCACCTAAAAACGAGGCGCCTAACACATCTTTGTCGCTTTTGTCCTTTGTCGGCGCACCGAACTCCTTTCAATCTGAGCATTTTGTCAAAATTTATAAAAAAATAAACAAAAATATTTATTTTTCTTTTTTGCTTGTCATTTCACACCTAATGATATTAACACAAAAATTTATGTTATGATTAATATGTACAATTATAAACGCCTATCTTGCTGGTAATCCAGTTAAACAAACAAGGGGTGACGACATTTACTATTACAATATATATATATATATATATATATATATACTTTATGCAAGGTGTAGTTCTTTTGGCTCTTCAGATTTTGAATCTGCTTTCGAAAGCGACAATGATTGAAGAAAATTTTAGTGTTATTTATATAATTCAGCCATCATTCCCCTTCATTCTAAATACCTTAATTACAAACGATGAACAAATATGAATTTCTCAGCACTACTTTTTATTAATTTGTTTAGTAAAATAATCAAAGCGAATTGAAATTAAATTTTTAAAATGAATTGACGAAACACTGTTTACTTCATGAAAACTAATACGCAAGCTGTTTTTGATATAATTACCGATAATCGTTTAAGAAGTAAGGGTATATTATTACTCTCTCATTTTATTATCGATTATTAACTTACACCTTAGTCTACATCTCTACATTTTTGACGCCGTTGTACACTCACCTGTCGTAAGAGGTGGCCAATGTTTGCACACCTTGGTCAAAGAAATGTGACCTGTGATGAAAGCCAAATCATTACTTAATATTTCACATCTCCGTCGTCGTTAAAAAATGTTCCCCAAATCAATTTCATCACCTGAAGTAACAGCTTAAACTCGCTTGGCGCCAAATCCTGACTGTAGGGAGTGTGCACTTATTTTTCCCCCAACACAATGATGAGATCATATCTTCAGTTCGTCAGACAGTGTGTGGCCGGAGTTGTCGTGAATCAAAATAATTCCACGCTCAAGCATTCCAAGTCTTTTCTGTATTGTACGACGATGCTTTTGTATTGTCTCACAATAAACACCTTTGTTTATAGTCGTATTTAACCAACAAACACCTTGCTTGTCACAGAATCCCGTGCACATGTTAATGCAAGTGGATAACGCCTGTTTGAATTTCTTATTCAAGCGGGTTTTCGTGAGTCTCGATTCAGGAGTGATGTGAGACAACCATATCTCATTATCTGTAACGATTATTTGGAAGTACGTTAAGATAATTAGCCAATAACCCGATCTACCTGATGCAGGTTTGTGAAAACGTCTGTGAAGCATCAGATCAGGTTGTTCAATTGTTTTTATTATTTCGAAACGCTCTAACAAGAGGAAAACACAAAGGGGCGACGCTTCACATTTGATCAGGTTTCCTAATTAATGTATAATGTCACCGCGCATGCAAAAATAGCAAATGCGTCGTTACAAAGGTGAAATATTATAACTGTACTTAAATAAATACCACGCAATGTATGGCGTTACATGTTATACTACAAAGAGAAGAAATAAAACCCTACGTTTTTTCCGATGCCGTTGTAGTATTAGGGGAGTCAGAAGAAGATTTGGCATGAACGTGGTCCTGGAGAAAGAGTTCAACATGAGAATTAATAGAGTGAAGTATGGAAAACAGTGGAATAAAAAAAGAGTATTAGATTGGGAAGGGACATTTTGAAGAATATTAAGGAATTCTGCTACTTGGGAAGCGTAATGACTAGGGATGATAGAAGTATAGTAGACATAAAGAGTAGGATAGCACAGGCAAGGAAGGCTTTATTGGAAAGGAGGAATATACTTATGGAAATATAAGTGCGAATATCAGGAAATCGTTGCTATATTTAGAGGCTTGGCCATACATTAACAATACTCTACCGCGCGTAGTTGACTCAGTGAACCTTGCCAAGGTAGCAAAAGTGTAAGATATCCGTCACGGCACATCACAACTTAATAGGCTGGCATTTTGCGGAAGAATTTTATCGTGGGTGTAGTCATGTTACGGCTCAACTCCTTCAAAGTTGCCTACCCACCAATACATATATTCACTCTTTTGATAGTTCAAAGTGTAATTATTTGATTTACCGACTTACTACACACTATTTAACGTCCTCTGAGTCACTAGTTCCTTGCGATGATTTCGATAAGACTTTCTGGAGATTTCAAAAGCAACAAATAATTACATAATTATGGATAATTGATACTGACGCTTCGATTAGTTCGTAACTTTTTTTACATCCATGAATGAATAGGGAATCTGAATCTATCCTTTTCCCCAGACAAAATGGCATTTTTAGATTGATATCTGTTGAAATTATTTATTCTCTCGCCTTTGTTCTAATTAAACTGAATAGATTCAAAACTATTATAGTATCAATTTTACTCAAACTGTTTAATTATAAATTTTAGCTTGCATTGAGCTTATAGAATGTGAGTTAGGAGATCAGTTTGGAGAGGCAATATTGACCTTGCGTTTGATTTTAGAAGACAGGTTAAGAAAACATAGGCCTACGTTCATTGCATTTGAAAATTTAGAAAAAACATTTGACAGTGTAAACCGGAACAAACTGTTAAGGATTTTGAAGTTGACAGAACTGAAATATTGAGAAAAATTATTTATCCGTAACCTCTATAGGTGGTAGTCAACAATAATTAGAAGTAAAGGGCAAGAAAAGAAAGCACAAAATAAAAAAAGAGTAAGTCAACGATGCAGTGTCACTCTTTAACTAATAAATTGAACGGGAGATGAAGAAAGATATGTAAAGGGAATCATATTGCAAGGAGGAGAAATGAAAACACTATGATTTGCAGATGATATTGTGGTATTGGGGGAGTCAGAACAAGACTTGGAAAATAATAAATCGCATGAACGTGATTCTGAAGGAAGAGTACAACATGAGGATTAAAAGGGGGAAAACCAAGGAAAAAGAGTGTAGTATGAGAAATAGTGTAATAACCAAGGGTTTTAGATTGGGAAGGGATATTTTTAAAGAAATTAAGGAACTCTGCTACTTGGGCTGCATAATAAGGGATGGTAGAAGTATTGTAGAAATAAAGTGTAGAATATCACAGGCAAGGAAGGCTTTCGCAAGAAAGAGGAATTTACCTACGGCTAATATAAGTATCAATATTAGGAAACGATTACTAAAAATGTTCGTGATGGAGCGTGGTGTTATATGGGCGCGAAACGTGGACGATAGGAGTTGCAAGCTAAGTGGCAAGGCAATGAGGTACGTTACTATTTGTAAACTGACAGTGACACTTCGTTATTATCTAAAATATGTCACTGGCAGAGTAGGTGAAGAGCGAACAACATGGAGGACGTTGACCAAGAGAATGGATAGGCTATTGGGTTACATTTTAAGACATGAGGGTCTTGTAAAATTGGCATTAGAGGGAAGTGCATGGTGTAAGACCAGAAGAAAGAGGTCAAGGATGGAATACACTAAGAAGATTATGGAGAACTTGGGTTGTCCTAAGCATGTGGAAATGAAAAGGCTTGCCCAAGATAGGTTAGCATGACGACTGAATACGACAACAACATGTGATTTTGAAACCACACAGTTTTGTTACGATAATGAATGGAACTGTAGTTATTTTTAAATAGGAACTGATTTGGTCTCGAAGCTCTTCCTTCTGCCGTCGAATAAAATTCATGTGACGTTGTCACAGTAATTGTTTATTGCCTTTAACTTGTAACTCGTGGTGACGTATGTCTATTTCTCTGCCCTCATTCGCGGACAGCTAGAACGGCTCCCATTTGGAAACTATTATAAATAAGTTACGCGCCTTTCACCTTCATCGAGAAGGTCATCAATGAATTTAAGTCATTATTCGACAATTTCCTAAAATATGACGATTAAAACTTCACCACCTCTTTAAATATTTTCAGTATATTTTCGCCGAAAGGAATCAGAATTACAGTAATGGTAATTTTATCTGGCCCAATAACCATAATTTGTATGCTAACTGATAGGGTGACAGACGTATTCTTCTCAAACGCTCCATTTCTAATGAGTAGTAATTTTAAGTCATCTAAGTGGCAAGTTGTTTATGCAAGACGATGAGGTACGTCGCTATTTGTAAACTGACAGTGACGCTTCGTTATTATCTCTAAAATGTCACTGATGTTTCCATAATTCTTTGATAATATTTAGAATTGTTTAGAGTTACATAAACGATTGGTTCTTATCTAAAAAATAAAATGTCTTAAGTCTACTAAAAAAATAAAAATCTAGATAACTGCAACTGACAACAAATTTAGAGAGATTTGTCTTTTGTTATCATAAATGTGAACGCCTAATTGCCTCCAATATCTGCTTCCTCGTTTGATAATCATTCATTATCTGCTTTAAATCCATTCGTACAACTTTTCATGGTTGTCTATGTCGCAGTAATATAACCGTCATGGCAACAATTCGTATTTCAAGAATCCAGATTCTTCCATCAAATAATACATTTCTTAGCCTAGTACTCTTAGTGTCGTGAGACCTAGAAAAATATAAAATTTCTTTCAAACATCAAACTAATAATAATAGTTAAAATAATAAATTACCGTATGAATGAAAAGTACCTAGATCGTGAAATGACTATGTTCCTTGGGCTGTTGTTTGAGGATCCTACCCGATTATTCCCCTAAAATTGAATCATGTAAAACCTCAAGAGAAACCTGCATCAGGTAGGTCGGCATTTAGTACTACTCCCACGGGAGACACTGTTTGTTTTGGGGAACAAACATGACTCCATTCCTCGACGACATTTGGGGCAATTGACCGACTTCTCCAGTGGGATCAGTGATCACCTCTTAACCGTATGCTCGACCCCTGTGACCCCGAAACATACAACATTCAAAGCTGAGCAAAGTATTCTCGACTTATGGGGGATATAATTTAAACCCCCTTGACTTGGGACCAAGAACAGTAGGAGGATTTCCTTGTACCCCTCTCGGCTTCCTTCTAGTATGTGAACGGCCCTGGCCCTTCCTTTATATAATTAGCCGCAATAATATTCACTGCGATTTTTTCATATTTATTAACTAATATAAAATTATTATGACATATTCATACATATTATTTTATTTATATGGAGGATTAGAAATTATTTTACACTTAAATATGGCATATTATTTATTTCATTATTTGTTCCAACTGCTTTGGGCAATCCCAGGTGCAGCGCTATATTTCTAGATCTACTCAATCCTAATGCTAATATTAATAAAATAATTTTAAAAATATGTGAAACAAAAAATAATTTTCTCCATGTGCGTGCATTAATTATTTAACATTATTTACTATCCTTGCCCATTTATTAATTTATTATTACGTTAATTTAAGAACTATGTAAGTTTTGAAGACGTAAAGTAGGTACGCTACTCTAGTTTCTGATTGTGCCTAACCATTCGTCTCCTACGTTGTATTTTATCCAGATTACTAGTTTCATCCTAGGATATCTCACCTCAGCTCTTTAAAATTTCCTCAGATTTAAGTTGGATAAAATTCAAATTTCCCAGCTGCGTTATTGGGAAAAGAAAATATCAGTTAATTTAAGCTTGAAATTGAGCTTCATTTTAAGGTGTACGTATTTTACTGAAAGGGCGCATAAAAGAGAGAGTCAGAGGGTGCATGGAGGCGGGAGTAAATAGTGAGTGTGTGTGAGAGAGAGAGCAAAGGGGAAGTAAGGGGAGGGGGGATGAATTGAACGGGATACGATGCTACTGAGGGCTCTTAAGAAGAGATAGCTCCTTCTTGTTCAGACAAAATAATCGCCTTAGGATAGATTATATCATTACCTCAGTATGTCAAATTCTCTCAAGTTCTCCAATATCCAGGCTAATATTGTACCACCATATACCATCGGCGAAGTATCAGTTCTTATTAACTTACATTCTATTACTCACAGCGCATATAAAAATCATATTCTTGTTCATTGAACTACTATATGAAATACGACATTGAAAAAGTAACTGTTATTCAGCCATGAAAAAAAAATCTTAACTTCAATTTAAGAGCCTGTATGTGATCCACGCGTTTACATGGAAAATTGCTTCAACGTATTCTGTTACCACTCATAGAAGTTGACAGAAAAACCGGCACGCTTAGTGTCTAAATTAAACTCGCTGATTTCCATAACCTTGGGTTCGACGCTAGTCTCGCTTTTATAGCAACATAATTAGACTATTTAAATCTCTTTCTCCCCTTTCCTCCCCTTCTACAACACCTAGGACATTAACCATTACAACCCGATTTTGGATATCAGAATTAAACGCAGCGACGTTAATAATCCAGAAAACAACCCTATTTTCTGTCTTTCAAGCAATATTTTATGTGAGGACCACCCGTTCCTACCCTTGCCGGTCTAGAAGTTGAAATTGGGCATTGTCAGCTTCGTAAATGACACTATTAAACTCTGCCACCTGAAACACGTTTCATTACAGTCCAATAATTGTCGTTTTAGAATGTTTTTTAAAATGCCAACTCATGCATTTACAATAGAATATTGGTGTTTTACCATAGTGTATTGTATTGTATTTATTAAATCTACAAATGGGCAGATGCCCGGTGGCAGATACATAGAACTTAAACAATAATTAATAAACTGGTCGTAAGGACCATATTTAACATATAGTTCAATGTATAATTATATTCAATATAAATAAATAAGTGTGGAATCATATTATTAGAAATGCTTTTTTTAAAAAAAATAGTATTGTTTTTGCCTGAAAAAAAAAGAAACAAAACAAAAAAACTGGAAATATATTTCACTGTAGTATATTTTTAGAGATTTCGCAGCACTGATCACTTCACTAACTGCACTACACTACACTAAACTTAGATTGAGTGGAAATTTTCTTTCTGTTAGAGGAAGTTCCCCAAACACTCCTGCAGGCAGATTGTTCCAGTCATTAATTGTCCTATTTAGGAATGAGTATTTTCCAACGTCTGTTTTTTGGTTCCTTGCTTGTAATTTAAACAGGTGATCACCCCTCCCCCTCCCGTTCCGAGTCGATTCTTTCATTCTATCTCGGATTCCCTGCCAAGGTTTTTGACCTGCAAAAGCTCTGTAGAAAATGTGTAGCCTAGCTCTTTCTCTTCTTGTCTGTAGCGTATCCCACCCTAGTCGCTTTACCTTTTCGTTCCCATGCCCAGGTCCTATTTGTACAAATTCTGCGGCCCTTCTTTGCACCCTTTCTAAGGATTCTATTTGACCTATCCTGTACGGATCCCAGCATGCTGCACCATATTCCATAAGTGGGTGTACTAATGACAAATATGCCAACTGTTTAGATTTCGCATTCCCCTTGTTGAGTGTTCTCATGATAAAGTGCAAGGTGTTCCACGCTTTCCTTGTAGCATAGTTTACCTGCTCCGCCCACCCCGCGCGGTCGTGCATTGTAACACGTGTACAAAGTTTAGTAGTAATTTCCTAATGTTGTACGCAAAACATTGCATTAACCACTAATATCCTGACTGCTAGTCGTAATTTTGAATGTCACTAAGAAACTAAGCGTCATCCATAACTAGATTCGATGTCAATATCCGTTAGTTTATGTCTTGCCCAGACACCCCCAAAAGTACATTCCCCCATATTGAATGTGAATGAATTTATATCTGTTAAACATAAGGAGACACACTATCAATCTTATTGCCCCTCGGCTAAGAAAACAATTATTGAAAATATAGGTCACTATTGCTAATTATTAAATAACTGCGCCCAAATACAGGCGTTCCTAGGTCTCACTAAAGTATATTACCAGCCAGTGCTTTTTTCGTTGTGCAAGGAACATATATATGAAATTTGTTCAAAATTATTCCTGGCTTTTAATTTTTGGGCTGATCAGACATACATACGTACACTAAACGTGCAATTTTATTCCTAAAATAGAATGTTGTTTTGTTGTGGTATTCAGTCCTAACGCTGGTCTGAAGCAACACTCCATGCTAACATATCTAGCGCAAGCCTCTTCATTATGATTCCTCATAACTAGAACATCCCACACCCTACCTAACCTGCTTTTCGTATTCCATCCTTGGCCTCATTCTTCAGCTCTTACCCCACGCACTTCCTCTACTGCTAATTTTACAAAAACCCTCATGCCTTAAAACACGGCCTATTAATCTATCCCTTCTTTTGGTCAACGTTCTCCATATTGCTCGCTCTTCCCCTATTCTGCCTAGAACTTCCTCGTTAGTGATCCTATCCACCCATTTGTATTTCAACATTCTCCTATAACACCACATTTCAAAGGATTCTATTATTTATCTTTCAGCAACTCCTTTCTTCCTCTTTACTGGCCCATATAACGACACGCTCTTACGAACTTTTTTAGCAACGATTTCCTAATATTCACACTTATTTTATCCGTAAGTACATTCTTTAAGTACATACTGTGCTTCTAAGCATTCCTAACACCGTTTGTTATTCTACTGTTTCGCATATTACAATCCATTACCTTTATTTTCCCTCTATTAATTCTCATTTTGATCTCTTTCTCCAGGACCACATTCATGCCATTTACTATGGTTTCCAAATCTTCTTATGATTCCTCTAATACTACAATGTCTTCGGCAAAGCGTAGGGTTTTTATTGCTTTTTATTTCAGTATGATTCGTTTTCCATATTCCCTCTTAACGGTTTTAATCGCCTGTTCAGTGGCGACAGACTGCATCCTTTGCTTCAATTCTAATTACTGCTGACTGTCTTCTGTGGAGGTTATGTATAAGCCTTCTTTCTCGATATTTTATTCCTAAAATATAATAGTTTTGTCTAATATTTCTATATACATAACCAGAAATAGTTTTATATTGTAACAGATCGAAGTAACGTGAGGTAGATATAAGTAAATTAATATTTTAGAACAAATATATTTATTCAGTGAAAGAACTGAGTTTTATGTGCATACTAAAACATTACTACTGACTTTTCGAATGGTCGTACTTTGTGAATTGAGCAGTTCCTTTAGTAATTCCTGTCTGAGAAAGCTGTATTTAGTCCGACCCAATACACATAATTTTAAAAGCACCATAATTTGTGGAGGGAGGGAGAGGGGGGATGTACCGTACTTTATTTGCCTTCTTATTATGATCTTGATAAGGATTACTCCTGGAACATGAAATACATCTAAGATAATTTTATAAAATTTACGATTATAATTCGTGTTGCACCATTGTATTTCATAAATAAGGTGTTAATTCAGTTTGCTGCTTTGTTTGAGCGGTTTTATTGTCGCTGGTAACGCAAAGGCTACAAATATGGCTACATTAAAAATAAACATAAGAAATAGTATTTTATTAATAATCAGTATTATCGAAGTAATTCTTTGTCGCAAAGGCTACAAATATGGCTACATTAAAAATAAATATAAGAAATAGTATTTTATTAATAATCAGTATTATCGAAGTAATTCTTTGTCGCAAAGGCTACAAATATGGCTACATTAAAAATAAACATAAGAAATAGTATTTTATTAATAATCAGTATTATCGAAGTAATTCTTTGTCGGTCATCAGGAACATTTCACTTCCATTCTGCTTAAATATGATCCAATATGTAATGTTTATATCAATAGTGACTGAAAACTGGCAAATTTAAAGTAACGACCAATTTCGTTTTGAATCTAGGAACAGATGTCTGAACTAAAATGCTCAAATTTCAGCATTTACATATTAATAAAACGTTAAAATTAAGTGTGAATTACTAAAGAAAGAATAGGGTAGTGAAAAATTAGACACAATTAAGACATAAAATATATTCCGCGCATGATTTCTACAATCCCTGTTCTATTCAACTGGTAATGAAAAATCATAAAGCCTTATAAACCAGGTTAGGAACTTCTCATCACCTGACGAAAGCAACCGTGACTGCATAAACGTAGTTTAATGTTTATTTTATTACCTACTTTTCAAAGTAAATTGTTGAGTAGTACCATAAATATTTATATGTATATGTATATATATATATATATATAATAGTCCATTCTTAATATAAGTTTAATGTCTATGCTGTAAAGTACAAATGTTTAATGTCGTATCTTGTGCTCTTAATAATAATTGGAATGAAACTACATTAATTGAATATTTATCTTTCGTTTTTACAGGCTACAGTTTTATATTCTACTGGTAAAGTGTGTCCCGTAAAGAACGCAATTTTTAATTTAATAAGGTGATTTAACACTTTGCGACTTTTTTGTGGTAGTATGTCAAACCTTGTGTTTATTTGAACAATCCACGAACCATCGCTAACTCCAGGTAGAAATTAAAAGTATCATGGGCCAAATTCAAGCAAAACTTTGCTCTAGAGTCGTCTAATTTTTTTTTCACAGAGTGGATGTATGCCGACGAAGCAGTGGCGGATATTTCCGTGATATTTTGTTTCATGCTTAATCGCATTCTTTGTGCATAATAATATTAGCAACATTCAAATAAACTATGTTTTATTATCACTGAATAAAAAATTGCGTTCTTTACGAGGCACCCTTTACTTATAGAATAGAATAATTGTACCTCGAACTGATTGGAGAATATTAAAGAAATTTGAGTCTCTTTTAATTTCAATACTTGTATTTAATTTTTTCAATTAAATTGTATAAAGAGAAGGAATCTACAAAATTATATTTATTTTGATTTTTAACGTTTCTTTTCATGTCCCCATCATTGGTATCGAAAAGATAAATATGTGATAGTACGTTATTGAATCACCTCCCTCCTCCTTTTCCTCACATATCAACACAGTAGAGAAACCTTAAATATGACAAAAAAAACTAAAAATTTGTAGAAAGAATTTCAAGATGCTTTGCCCCGTTGTATGTATTAATACGACACTTTTAAATTTTAAATAATAAGAATAGACAAATGCCTGAAATAAAATAATTTAATTTGAAACCGTTTCGTCCCCAAATTTAAGTACCTCCTCGGTTCATTCCACAAAAAAATTATATAATTACATATACATATTTGAATATAAATAAATAAACTTAGTATGTTGCAAGTACTTACAATTAAAGTTTCATAGAATCTTCTGTTATTACTGCAACGTCTAGAGCCGAAATGAGCGAAAACAATAACATTTAATCAAATCACAAAAATATTTAAATTCAATAATTACGTATCAAAAAGTTAAGAATGAACACGTAAATCACAATAATAATGAGCCACATATTTAATTTAAATTTTGCGGTTCTATTTTTACATTTAAAGAATTAATAATGCGACCTTCGGCGCTGACACTCACATAAACTTGACAAGACGTTAACGCGGTTCGTTTCGGCTAGAAACTACTGATACATGACTAGACACTAACCTAATTATTTATCAAAATTATTAAATGTATTTCCTTAATACATTTAAAGTACAAAAAAAAAAGAGATAAGAAAATTGATTAATTATAGTGTTGCTAGACATTACAAGATAGCACCGTTTCGGTTGTGAAACACATTAATATTAACAAGACATAATAATTTAATATCAATCAAAAAGTTTTTTAAATATATTCCTAAACACTTAAATCATCAGTTTTGCAATAGCCCGAAAATATTGTAAAACATAATAGTAAAAACAAGCTGAAAGTAAGAAAAATTTAAGATCAATGTTGAAACCAACACAGTTCGTACTAGACAGTTTTCTTCCTAAATTTAGGAACCTTAATCTAAAGTGAAATAAAACGAAAAATACACCATAATTGTTTACAATATATTATGTATAAATACAATTTGCTATAAAATGAAAATTTTATCACGGTATCAAGGAATTAAAACCGATGAAAATGCATGTTCGCAAAGCAAGAGGCAGAAATAACAGAAACAGAAAAATGTACAGCAAATCCGTCACACAAAGTATAACATGATTCAATATATTTACGACCATCATGCTGTAAGCGTCCGCTGAATGAAACACGACACAAAATCATCTGCGTTTAAATATAATGGTTGTTTTCCAAAAATAATTTACATGATAAATTCCAAAAAAATAGACGAAGCGTCGTAAGTTTGTTATTTTAAAACAATATTAGGCCTACGTTTTTATGACAAATTATTTAGGACTTTTTCAGTAATATTTGAAAATACCAAATTATTTATTCTTTGTACAATTAGTAACAATTACTCATGACAGTTTTGTTATGTTTAGAATGAAAATCGAAATATTTATCCATGAGGGAAACAGAAATTTGATAAAAGTAGCGATTTAAATTTATTTAAATTACTTGTATTTTTTTAACAATAATAATAATAGCCGAACTGCACCTCACTCTTCAGTTTAAAATAAATATTATATTTTACATCTGAAATTATATTATTTTTCTAATAAATTTTATGGTTGTTTCAATATATATGCTTCCACAAAACTGAATAATATTTTAGACAGAATTTTATTTTTTTCAAGTCCCATTAATGCAGATATTAAATGTGCGTATTGTTGGACCAATATAACTGTAATTAAAATCCAAACAGTTAATTTGGTATATAGCCTTATGTTTACCGAAATTATTAATTTTATTTTTAATATTGATACATAGCTTAAATTATTGCATGATTTTAATTTAGTTCGGATATCATAATTCATTAAGTTTGTATTATTTTTTTAAAAATGGGGATATATATATATATATGTATGTGTGTGTATTTGTATGTATATAAATTTCTTACTGCGTAATTTTACGGGTAAATTATTAATTTCATATTAATCTTAGTCAACCTAATTTTAATGTTTTTGTAAATGAAATGCAAAGGATAAGTATTAAGAAGAACACTATTTATATTTTTCCCAGATTAAATTTATGATAGCGCTGACGATAAAATTTGACGTCCCTATTTACTCAATTATAAACCATAGGATCTTATGGAATAATGGCTGATTTGACATGTAATTAAAAATTATTCCTGAGTAAGTAGACCTTTTGATAGCAATTGGTAACTATCTTATTGATAGAAACAATAACCAAAACGTCAAGAAAATTGACAAAAATATTTTTCAATTTCAATTGTAAAGTTTCTTTCAGCGTTCTAAACATTAAAAATATTGAGAAAATGGTTTATGTGGCATCTGAGGACGATACAAAAAAAGTCATCATGCTTGAAATATCTAAGTGGATTTAAATCTAAATACGTAATACAAAAAGCTTCCAAATCTCTCATAATTTTCGCGAAAAACGACAAAGAAAAAATTTCCCAAGAAAAAGCAAATGATTTATGTGATAGGTAAAGGTTTTTGAACGAAAAAAAAGAATTTTATAAGATTACATTTTAATAAGATAAAAATTTAGATAAAATTAATTTTTTGTCATAATGTCAATAGTAGTTATCATTATCCCATCCATTTTTAAATGGTATAATTGGTGGTAAAAAAGTAAATAAAACACAGCATCTAATGATAATAAAAGATCATAAAGGACGGTGTTAATGGTGTGAAGAAAATGAAAAAAGACGTTTTGACTGTAAATTTTCTTTTCCTCATTAAGAAAATAATATAGAAAAAATAGAAATGTTTATGAATAGAGCTGGTATAAGAAGAAACTATAATTCTGAAAGATAAATTACGTTTCTGTATTTTAAGTATAGCAAAAAGCACTGACAAAAATATTAATAAGAAGTTAAAAACTATGGGTTGAAAAATGCTAATGTCCATGTAAATTTTCTTCTTCTTTAAGTTCTTTTAAGGTTAATTTCTAATTTGATCAATCATTAAAGTAAGATTTTAATTTTTATTGCAAATTGTATGTATTTAGTTGTCTTTCAACGTTTATAAAACAAATTAGGTCATGTTCCTTTTGCAGATTCAATAAAGATTACATCAGGATTATTAGAAATGTACATTTGGTAATAATAAGATTACACAACTTGTTGTGATAATATTAAGTATTTACGTACTCTAAACAGAATTAACTCATTGTTGAATTTTTACATTGTAAGTATGAAACTAACAATACGCTTATGAGCTATTCTTTGTAACTGTTATCTTGGTATCGTTGCTTGTGTGACTGCCCTACAAATTTTTTATCAATTTTAATTTCTTGATTGCGTGAAAAAAATTTCATTTTATAACGTAACTGTATTGTACGTATTGTAATTTAAATATTTATTTTCATTTTTATTACAATCATGCAAGATGAGATGATATAAAATTTAGGAACGAAACGTAATCTACGAAAGTTTTTTAATAAAGTTTATATCTCTCTTATCTGAAATATAAACTGTTTTACTATTTATTAATATTAATATCAGATGTGTATCTGTATAAAATAACATGTTTGAAAAATGTCCACGTCATTGTCGTTCATCTTCACGTAATGTCCCCGCGCCCAACCTCGCGCGGAACTGGCCTGCGCCGAATAGGCTGAGCCCAATTGTCGTTGCACCGAAGTGGCAGCGCCCAATCGGCTGCGCCGAACTGGCGGCGCCGAATCGACCTAGACCCTTGATATTATGCCTAGCATTTCGCTTTTTAATCTAGAATATATATATACCTAAAATATTAACATTATCTTCATCAATCGTGTGCTGTTTTAAATATACGTGTTTCGTTAATTCAGATTCTTTTTTATTAGTTGTTTTAAGTTTGCGAAATGTTCTTTAATTCTGGTTCAGAGCTTGCACTTAGTCTGTCCAATATAACAACCTTTACAATCAAAACCCTTAATTTTGTACACAACATTGTGTTTATCAAAATTATTTATAAAATCGGTCGAATTTTTAACGTAATTTAAATTAATAAAAGATCTAAATATTACTCTAACACAGTAATTAGAAAGGAAGTTAATTAATTTATATTGTATTTTCTCTGAACATGACAAAACAATGAACTTATATATTTTCACAATTATTGAATGTGTGAGAATTATTTCTATAAGTTAAGGAATTTAATCTTCTTTTAACATATTTATTAATAAAATAATGGGGATAAAAATTATAAATAAAATGTTAATTTTTTTTCAAATTCTCCTTGTGTAATTTGAGTGAGGTCATTTGACGGCCTTTTCAGACGGAGTGGTAATTTTAATAGAAAATTAATATATCCTCCTGATTAGGTAAATTTTTTAAACAAATCAACAAATAATTTATAACTATATATTAGTATCAAAAATATAGTTAATTCAAGAAAGATAAGCGTTAGAATAATTTCTAATTCATAACAAAATTTTAAAGAATTCAATTTAGACTTGAGAATTATGCAAAAAATATCATAAATATATCTTGAATAACAAATGGGTAGGAAATCTAAAGAAGAAATGAAAGAATTTTCCAATTCTCTCATCACAATTTCAGCAAAACATGGATTACCCATTGACAACCATTTAACTGATGTCAAATTTTAGCATCATATTTAATCCAGCAATATTGCTAGAATTTTTATTTTGTTTTTCGATAATTTGAGAAAAATAATAAATATTACAGAAATCCAAACCTAATTTTTCATTACGACTTAATGAATAAAAATTTCACACTTCATAAATAAAGAGTATTTAAATTGTAACTATGAAATTATTTTATTGTTTGGGTTAATGACATATTATTTGTAATATTATTTGCCAAAATCTAGAAAGAGAACATAATAACTCTTCACGAATATCCATACGTTTGTCAAAAATTCATTTCAATTATTGATATATTATTTAACTATCATTCGATTTTAAATTTAATGTTTTGTACAATATTTGTAAACGTAAAAACCGGTATTTGTTAAAACAGAATTACGTCTCGGTGTTTACGGGAGAGGAGTGCTTTACAAGCTCAGCTGCTCTTTCTATTTCTGTAGAGACAGGTGTTTGTGTCCCTCCCGCAACACGTCGTCGTGTTACAAATGGCTACATTCTGAGTAGTGGTGTGCAAAAATTAAATCGCCATTAAAATAGTTTGAAATTATTCAATCCTCAACACCAAAGAACAAATTATATGAAATGTGCAAACAACTATAACAAAGTTACTGATTCATAGTAATAATATATTTTCTACAATGTTTACACAGGTCGGCTTGTTTTAAGTCACTAATTATTTACAACTGCTTCATTAGTTCGTAAATCGAAGTAATGATTGCATTATTTGCACATACACGCTTGGATTTGATTTTGGTATTTGACTTCCGTACTTTCTTTAATTATTACACAGATTTATTTCAGACTTGTCCCTATACTACTGTTCATACTTGAGTTGGACACATAGATTTAATGTTTTTCCCGTCATTTGCACTTAAAAGTGATTGGTCTTTGAGAAAAACTGGAGCATTTAAAGTTTTTATTATCGCTGTAGTTCTCATGTTGCGTTTTTACTTTCAGAAGACCTCGAATCGTAAGTTCACAGTACGTCGTGTTCCTCGCCAAAAATTTGTTCTTCTATGTGTTAATAATAGCCTGGGAACACATAGGAAGGCCTGTGCCAAACTGCAGTCACGTGCCTATCGAACAACGTCAGCGCCGCCTTTCAACATACAGAAGGAGCAGAGTAAATAATACTTGGAGTTCCCCTGTGACTGGACCAGAGATGTTCCTACCTCTGCAGTTGAGTGAATCAATTCAGAATTAGCTTTGAAACAAGAATCAGCATAAATATTCCCATATACATTTGTAACGTGTAATGGTTTGTTATGGAACCGGAGTCTTTACCGTCATTACGAGCTTGGCAGCTCTACGTTCTGTGTCTATTTTTAGAGGCTTGGCCATTCATTAATAATACACTACCGTGCGTAGTTGACGCAGTGAACCTTGCCAAGGTAGCAAAGGTGTAAGATATCTGTCACTGCACATCACAACTTAATAGGCTGGCATTTTGCGGGAGAATTTTATCGTGGGTGTATTCATGTTACGGCTCAATTCCTTCGAAGTTGCCTACCCACCAATACATATATTCACTCTTTTGATAGTTCAAAGTGTAATTATTTGATTTACCGACTTACTACACACTATTTAACGTCCTCTGAGTCACTAGTTCCTTGCGATAATTTGGATGGATAAGACTTTCTAGATATTTCAAAAGCAACAAATAATTACATAATTATGGATAATTGATACTGACGCTTCCATTAGTTCGTAAATTTTTTTATCTCTAAGAATAAATGGGGAATCTGAATCTGCCATTTTCCTCAGATATAATGGAATTTTTAGATTGATATCTGCTGTAAGTACTGATTCGAAATAAACTATACAGATTCGAAACTAATATAGCATCATATTTACTCAAATTGTTGAATTATAAATTTTAGTTTGCATTGAGTTAATACAGTTAGGAGTTTTAAGAAGAATGTAGGGACAAGAGAAAAAATATTGATTCTGCGTTTGATTTAAGAACAGGCTTACGTTCATGGCATTTATGAATTTACAAACAGCATTTGATAATGTAAACCGGAACAAACTGTTAAGGATTTTGAAGATGGGAGGAACAAAATATTAAGGAAGAAGAATTATTCAATAATAATGAGAATTGAAGGGCAAGAAAAGAAAGATGAAATAAGAAAAGGAGAAAGACAAGGATTCAGTCTGTCGCTCTTTAACTTATGTAAAGAACAGATGATGAAGAAAAATTAAAATTGAATATGGAAAGGGAATAAAAATGCAAGCAGAAGAAATAAAAACTCTAAGATTTTGCAGATGATATTGACGTATTAGAGGAGTCACAACAAGACTAGCAAAACCTAATAAATGGCATGAACGTAATCCTGAAAGAAAAGTACAGCATTAGGATTAATAGAGGGAAAACCAAAGTGAATGAATGTAATATGGGAAATAGTGGAATAACAAAGGGTGGTAGATTGGGAGGGGATATTTTGAAGGTAGTTAAGGTATTCTGCTACTTGGGCTGCATACTAATTAGGGATGGTAGTATAAATAATGAAACAGGCAACTACCCTTTAATACCAAAGGGAGGGAATTGAAAAGGGGGAATTTGTAAGGTAGAGTAAGGAATTCAAGGGTCACTAGGGTCCCGGGACTATAGTTTAAGGATCCTTCAAGATATATCACCTAAAAGGGATTACTGATAGGCGTTTCCCGTGTGGTCCAAGCATTCCCTTCTCCCTGTCTCTACCAGTTTTAGGAGGCAGTTGTCCGACTGATACACTGCGATCAGCGGGCAAACTCTTACCGTATGCTGTAGAACTTCCATCTTCGGAACATACACCTCCTATAGGAGATGAAGAATCGGAGAGCAAGAAAAGAAAGCAGAAATAAGAAATGGGAAAGACAAAGATTTGGTGTGTCGCCACGTTTTTAATTTTTATGTAGAACAGGCGTTGAAGAACGTTCAAAGGCATATTGAAAAATAACCGTACTTCAAGGAGAAGAAATAAAACCATTAAGAATTCCTGTTGATATTGTGGTATTAGGGGAGACAGATTTGTAAACCATAATAGATAGCTTTAATTTGTGTCCAGAGAAAGTGAAAAACATGAAGATTAAAAGAGGATAAACCAAGACGACGGTGTGCAGTATGGGAAATAGAATAACTAAGGGTGATAGATTAGGAGGGGATCTTTGGAGGAATTTAAGGAGTTTTTCTACTTGGGAGAATAAAAACTAGGGTTAGTAGAAGAATGGTAGACATAAAGAATAGGGTAGCACAGGCAAGAAAGGCTTTGGTATAAAAGAGGAATTTTTTTAGGCTAATATAAGTATGAATTTTTGGAAATTATTACTAAAAATGTTGGTATGGAGAATGGCGTTATGTGGGTGCGATTCGTGGACATTAGGAGTTGCAGAAAGGAAAAGAATAGGAGCTTTCTAAACGTGGTGTTCTAGAAGAATTCTGAAAATAAGATGGGTAGATAGAATACGTAACCAGGAACTTATATGCAGAAAGGGGGAAGAGAGAACAATTTAGAGGACTATGACCAAGAGAAGTGATTTATTACAAGCCACGTTTAGACACATGAGAGTCTTGTAAAATTTTCATTAGAGGAAGTAATAGAAGGAGGCCAATGATGGAATGCGCTGAGCAGATTAGGGAGGATGTGGGATGTTGTAGCTATATAGTAGTGAAAAGGCTTGAGCAAGACCAGTCTTAGGACTGAATACCACAACAAAACAAGTTACTAGCTGGGTACCAGACTACCATTTTGGCAAAAATATTTTTATGCTACGGCTATAATTCTTTAACCCTTAATTGTTTCGTTAACATATCTCTCCTCAAGATTTATTGATTTAAAATTGTTTCTTACCTTATCTTCATTTTTCATGAAGAAACAATTGTAAATTGGATTTTTTATTGATTGCAATGGTTGACACATAGCTCATAACGTACGAGAGTTCTAAGGCGAATACCAGACTATAATTAAATATTGCGCATCTTATTATAGTATTAATAATGTCTAAGGTAAAGAAGAACACAATTAACAACATTTTAAACATAAACCTTTGTAAACTCAATTGATTCAATAGCCCTTTCTACGTTTTTCTTGAATTGTCCCGAAAATAGTCCATATTAACGTCTGACTTAAAGTTTGATCTTTTTAGAATACTAGATTAAAGTGTAAGAGCGCCTCAAAGTTATTTACCGCTTCGAAAACAATTTAGCTCGTTTTAAGCAAGACAAGCAAAGTCCCGGTCAAAGCAGTTATAACCAGATTTTTGGACGTTTGTTATTTAGTCTCGTGATTATTTCTGTAAACCTTCATACTGTTCCATACATCAACGAAAAGGCTTTCCAACGATACTGATAAGACCGTGAAAAATAAAGAAAATCATCATGAGCGACTGACCCTAATATATAAAAGGTAAAAAATATTAAAATGTTTAGATTCTAGTCTATATACAAATAAAACTTATGTTTCATTTTTGATTAATATTCTATGTATTCAATATTTAGTTCCAATTCGTTATATTTAATTTTAATGGCGAATAATTATACTAACTCTCTTGAAAACTTTCGCAATGTACGTAATTGTATTTACCAACTGAAACTAAGTGAAACTATAAAGAGCACAATAATAATGACTTTTAGTGCTTTACTGTATTACAGGTTCATTTATAACAGGGGAATATGTTCACTACATCTTATTAACAAAATTCTTTTTATACAAGTCAATTATACCTTATACTTATAAGATTTTGGCGATATTTAATATTTGAGGTAAAAATAGTTGCGTAACTTGAAGCTCTTTTTGCATTACTTACGCAGGAGGAAATTCAGGACTGGAGAATCCATTCATTCCTTCACAGACAAGTTTTCTTTCTAAAAGACCACTGAACTTCTTTCCTTTCATACTACATTTTTATTTATTCAAGAAAATGGAATTTTACATATATTATTCGCATTTAATCAGGAAGATGGTTCTCATACATATAAATAAATTTTTCTCGTTTATATTCTTAAAAAAATTGTCTGAGAAAGACTGCAAATATTAACTTTCTGTTATTATCAGTTAATGAAAAATAAATAAAAATAATTATTAAAACCATCTACAGTCTATTTTGACATAGAGCTTCAGGTACATCGAAACATACAATTGAAATTTTCATTTTCTTTAATAATTTTGGTTTTTAATTTTAATTCTTAAGATTTACAATATGCGTTAAGTGTGTAATAATTGTTAAAACTAAGGAGTAGGAAGAGTAAGTTAACAAAAATACAAAGAAACACTCCATTAGTAGTCGCTTTCACGTAATCCCAGTTAAAGGTCATGCAGATTTCTTTTACTTTATGGAAATTTTAATTAAGTAAATTATTTTAAATAAAGTGGAAATATAATATAGTAGTATTTCTCTTCAAATTCTTATTCATTATTTTATTACGAAAAATTAAATAGATTTTTAAACTTAATTGACGTGATTATTAATTTGACTGCCAAAGTTAGAAATACAGTTAGATAAAATAATTATTAAATGGAACGAATTGAGCCCTTTAAATATTATTTGAAGTTTTAATTGGGAGTGTTCTTTGTTGTGTTACTAATGACTCGTAGTAACTGACCGATTTCTTAGATTCTGTCGCGCAAGCTACATGTGTGATCCAACCCGACTACTGTAAAACTGAGGTCGGAGCAAAGCCCTTGCAGGTCTTCGGCCATTGCATAAGCGGCCTCGTAGCATAATGGGATCATTCCCTGCCTGGAACGCAGCCAACCTCCACGTCATGGACTTGGCCCAAGTGCTTTCCCAAAGTCTGCATTCAAGGGGTATGGAGTGATTCATCAAGGAAGCTCGTGATGTTTGAGGTCTCCTCTCGAAACGTGCCCCAAATTAAAGCTTCGTATCTGAGCATTGTTGGAATATTGCACTTGAAACGGTCACTCGTCCCCTAGTTTCTCCAGAAGTTACAGTGTAGCAAGATTAATACAGCGCCTTGAACTATTTTGGAGGGGGAATATGTTTATGGTCTATTAGTGGGACGTGAGTTCGTTTATTTGGTTGTTCAACCTACGGCATTTTTATATCTCATACGTATTATGAAATTACTGTTGCATCGTTTCTTCCAGAAAGAGACGTTAATTCCATTTCCGGGTAGTCTGATTTGGACATTTATATACAAAGTTGTAGTACTGTAATGGTAAACCAGGACTACATACTGAATTTGGCGGTCAAAATCAAAACCAGGCAGCTATGAGAAGTTGAAGAGGGTTACAGAAGTTTAAATAAAACCTATACAAGTTGGCGCCGGCTTGGGTTTTCTGAACTCATTGAAATTCCAGGAAACTAAGAATATGGTGAGACATGGTGTTTCCCCCAAAACTACGGTGAAATGGGGTATTTGTTTTCCAAAAATGGAAGACAAATACTTAGGATTTGAGAGTATCGAGTCCCCTTCACCGAAGGAAATCAATAGTGGGGAAAATGTACTAAAACCAAGGAAAATTGATTTTGGAAAACATTAAAGATTAAGAATTCAGAGTGGACAGTAAGCAGTTGGCATTAAGCAGTATACATTAAAAAGTAATTAGCTGGGAAGTAAGAGATTGGAGTTTGCAATTGGCTGTGAAAATTGTGATAATTGGCGGAATTCTTGCTCTTGTCCGTGGTGATAAAGAAAACTAAATGAGCAAGGTGCCTATTGTTCAACAAGGGCGTTAAAGTATTTTGTAGCGATCGGTGTAACCTCGGTGGTTCCAGCGGCGATTTCCAGGATAAGCTGAAAATCGGTAATTCCTCTGTTTGTAACCTTTTTCCGATTTACACGTACTGATATTTCCACGTAGGGTTAGTGTATATTTTTCAGCTTCCATGAGAAGACCCGTTAAGACGACACCTTGAATAGATTTAATATCTCTAGTTTGTAAGGTATTTAATGAATGTAAATAGTTGTATACAGTATTTAATAACAAAAGGCCGGCTTTGTAAATAAAATGTATTAAATTATTATTGTATTAACGAATGTTAAGTAAATGTTTTTTTTTCATTTTTATATAAAAATTCATTTTTAAAATAGTAAAATCCCGCATATATTTATTTCATTATAAAGTAAAAACGTTTGATGACCATTGTATACTAAATTAGCGCAAAGATTCCAGAAGATGATATTCGTAAAATAGCACGTTTCTCTGTAATATTTCTCCTGTGCTCTTTTAAAACACCACAGTACGATGACTCATAATTATGAGTATACGAAACGGCACCGGGACGTACTGATCAACGTTCTTCCTTATTTCAGGATCAGCTGCTACGAAACACTATTGAAAACTTTCATATTGGAATTTTATTTTTGAATGTTTCTACTTTCTACCATATAGCGATGTCTCCATCTACTATGGCGTATTATTTATATATGAAGCACTACACATTTATTCTATATGGCCGTCTTGACGTCTCATCGCCGTATTTGTTTCTCTATTCTTTCTTATATCAGGGTCCATTTCATAATTCCGACAGATGCCTGTCCGGCTCTGGTTTTCCCGACGACATCTGGATGGGTCGTTTGCCAGACTGGCCAATATTCGGGTGGGTCGTTTTCCCGACTTTCCCGAATCGCGTTTGCTGGGCTGTCGTTTCTAAAAAATAGAGCATAATATTAATAGTGCAATCATTATATTGGTTACATACACGATTATTCTTTAAATAAATATATTAATGCATGAGGTAATTGGAAATAATACGATCCGGGAACAAATTTAGATTATGTGGTCACTCGAATAGATAGTGTCACTATAGTTGTCTTAGTGTATAATTGACTCCTATCGGTATGAGAGTGGAACATCCATTGCGGGTTTCACAAAAAAAATAATACGAAAATTAAGAGATTGATGCCGAGTCTGAATGTACGAGAGTCACTGACTTTAATTATGACATTATGGCAGGATTAAATTGAAAATTGAGACCTTAGGAGTAGCAGTGGAAAAGGCTGGATTACATTCCAGCAAATACAATCTTAAACACGTGGATAAATTTCAGTCAACCTATTTTATTTTAAATTGGTAAATAAATTATAATAGATAGACACACGGAATTGATTGGGGTGATTGACTGTTAAATTTTATTATTTGCATGCCAATTATTTCTAGATTTATGTAAGTTTTCTTAAATATTCCAATTTCTTTGCTACTTTTAATTCTTGCTTTATTACTGTTGAACACAAAAAAAATTCTGCTTTTTTATGCAGTCCATTGTGATTGAAGGTTTTTATACATTAGGTCTGCTAGATATGGAGGAGAAATCGAATAGAGGAAAAACTCGTATTCATTTCATGATTGTGCTACTTATGCCTTCATTCAAATTTAATATATTTTATATCTGGAGTAAAAAGTAAATTCGCTTTATTTGGCTATTGACGTTATTCTTCCGCGTGAACAATTCTCAATATTCCCAAAAAAAGTCACACTCCTCGTATCACGTGATTAGCCAAGCTGATTTGGCTACTCTGTGCCGCAATCGATTCAAAGGTATTCGAATGCAGGCTCTTTTATCCTTAGTGAATAAAACATTAGAAGTTGATCCTAAATACAAATTTGTTACAGAAATATTTACACAACCTTTAATTCACTAGAGAGAATAATTGCTGGGCGCCGGAACTCTGAAATTGCAACTACAAAGGGATAATTATGGTTCATCCACCTAAGGTCCTTGTTAACAAAGAACAAATAAGTCTCCCTTTACTCAGGATAATTTGGGCTCTTCTAGTTTCTACCAAATACAAAAGCGAGTAAGAGCTTTCGCTTAATACTGTTCTTTGAATTATAAAAATTCGTCAACAGCAAATTTAATATAATAATATACACAATAAAGCTGTGTTTTTCGCCAACATGTGAATCAAAGGGTCCATCACCTCATTCTTGAGACGAAGGAATTGTGAAAACAATGGACTCAAATAGG
This sequence comes from Eucriotettix oculatus, assembly GCA_034510155.1. Lineage (NCBI taxonomy): Eukaryota > Metazoa > Arthropoda > Insecta > Orthoptera > Tetrigidae > Eucriotettix > Eucriotettix oculatus. The sequence goes on from CM067376.1 coordinate 188,505,334, forward strand.
AGAATCGACTTTAAAGAAGGCGAAGACAGTTAAAATTGAAGGACAAGGCGTCAATTTTCGGGATATACATGAAATAATTTCCATTGATTATTTTAAAATAAACATTAAACGACTAGTATTATTAAAATGTAGCGTTTTGAAAATGAAATTAAGAGAAAACGAAAGAAAATTCACAAATCTATTTAACGTAATCCGATAAGTAATCGCTTTTTCGCCTAATTTAAAATCAGAAATTCGCATTCTAGCCACTGATTTCAAGTTTATGAATACAAGTCTACATTTCTAACGTATCCCTCTCCACGATTTAATTTCTTTTAATATTTTGACGGGGAACTCAAAGTTCCTGCTTGCCGTGTTTCAAAATTTATTTTTATATTTCCGTGACCCGGTCTTCGTGAGGCAAATTTTGTAGATAAGCTCTGAAGCTTTCTGAATGGACCCTAAACACCCTACGCCACAGTCAAGTGCTACATTACACTTAAATAAAATTCTCAGAGTATGTACCAAATCGACAAGAGCCTATTCATTCACATGTCTCGCCAAACTATAGTTTGATCATCAAGCATCACGATCGTATCGTACCGTACCATAAAATAGAAGATGGCCGAAACGCTGTGATCATATTGACAGCAAAATGTTACTTGGCATGTCTTTTCATAATATATGAGATGCATAAAAAAACTTCAGGACACACAATAAGTACAGGTTTTAATTTGAAATAATAACAAAGTCTTTATTTTGAGAAGTCATAATCATGAAATTATTTCTCACCCCCTTGAGATAATGTTTACTCCGTTAAAGGAAAGGGACTAGTTTTACTTGTTTATAGTATCACGTGTATTTTGGACTCACAATACGGTATCGCGAGAATTTAAATTAAATTATTGGGAATATTTTTACTCTCTTACTGTATTGTAATTTGCAGATCCTATTAAGATACTGTGCTTATTCAATGTGCTGGGAGACATCTTGAATCGGTTTATGAACCGTCAGTCATCATCCGGGTTAAACGTTATAGGTCAGATTATGCCCACCAAGAATTCATGCTAATTCAATAACGCTTTTCCCATATATTTTTGTCGAATTAATTTATTTGAAGGGCACAAATAAATAACCAAGTCACTCTGGACACGCAGCTGGCTCCACATAAAACTCTTTGAAGACCAAGCACCGTTCTAAAATTACCAAAATTTTAATACTGAATTTGGAAAAGAACCGTGAATAGGACCTTATAACGTGATAAACTCTGAGTTTAAGTACAGCAGAATATTCAATTTTCCTATTATTAGTTTCATTTGGTATTAAGCTGCGTGAAGATAAAGCAGGCTCCCTTTTGCGCTTAATAAACAGAACTAATCCCCACCACGAGACTGGGATTGCCTCCGGCTCGACGGGCGTCGTCTGCCGCGTCTGCCACAGGCGTTGTGACGTGTGCGACGGGGGGAGGGGGCATCGTTCTAATTTAACGAGTGCGGTGTGACGTCACTATTCGTCTGCTGCCGGCAACAAACCAAGCTGCGCTCCCCATCAACACAACCACTCCGCAACTCCCGCAATGCAAAACTTGCCTTTCTATGTGGCTTCAATCCATCTATGAGATACATTTTTTTCATTAAACTTTAACTAACAATTTATGAATTATTGTAATTACATAACGCATATAAAATCAAAATAAAGCTATAAAATATTTTGTAATAACATTATAAAATGATATGGTTCTGTTGTATGATATTCTAATTCACTTTTTTTTCTTTTTATTTATAAAGGTCGCATCGACTCCCTGGTCATTAGCGACCACAGTGACAATTATTTACATATTATTCTACTGCCCTATTGCAAGGATAAGAATTAAAAATCTTACGCTTTGCCGACGATCAGAAGAAGACTTGCAAACAATAGTAAACGGCATCAACGTAGTCCTGGAGAAAGAGCTCAATGTAAAGATTAATAGGGGGAAAACAAGGTAATAGAGTGTAGTATGCGAAACAGTGGAATAACAAAGGGTGTTAGATTGGGAAGGGATATTTTGACGGAAGTTAAGGGATTCTGCTACTTGGGAAGCGTAATAACTAAGGATGGTAGAAGTATAGTAGACATAAAGAATAGGATAGCACAGGCAAGGAAGGCTTTCGCGAAAAAGAGGGATTTACTTACGGGTAATATAAGTGTGAATATTGGGAAATCGTTGCTAAAAATGTTTCTATGGAGCGCGGTGTTATATGGGTGCGAAAAGTGGACGATAGGAGTTGAGGAAAGGAAAAGAATAGAAGCTTTTGAAATGTGGTATTATAGGCGAATGCTGAAAATCAGTTGGGTAGATAGAATCACAAACGAGGAAGTTCTTAACAGAATAGGGGAAAAGCGAACAATGTGGAGGACATTGACCAAGAGAAGGGATAGATTAATAGGCCACGTTTTAAGGCACGAGGGTCTTGTAATATTAATATTGAATGAAGTGTGTGGGGTAACAACAGAACAGGGAGGACAAGCATGGAATACGCTAAGTAGATTAGGAAGGATGTGGGTCGTGCTAGTTAAAAGGAAATTAAAAGGCTTTCGCAAGTTAGGTTAGCATGGAGGGTTGCATCAGACCAGTCGTAGGACTGAATACAACAACAACTGGGCTTTGAATTTTGATATTTTGTATGTATAGCTATCTATTAAATTCCACAATTTTCTTCTTTTTTTGTGTTTGCTGGAAGTTAGAAATAAATATATAATATTGGGTCTTGGTGAGATAAAATAACGAATTAGTACCTTCACTTTGTTTACTTGATGTTTACAAATAAATTATACAGTGTACATTAAATTTGACATTTTCTATATATTGTAACATGAAGTTAAGACTCGGTCCCTAATAGATGCTTAGCCGTGCGAGACTCGTCTGTTGTCGGCTTCTTTTCAGACTTGCCTACAGAAATATGGCAATTGTTGATGTAGTTTGAGAACGCGGGGCTGTATAAGGGCGCGGTAGCTTTATTAATCGTGGAAGAGCCACGATGGAGTAAAAATTCACGAGACGTTGTGACCGTCAGTATAGGTGTTGCAACTCGAACACGCTTCAAGAATAGTGTCAGTTAGATGATTAATTCATTATTTATAATCCAGTAGTTCACAGCGAGGTGCGTGGTCAGCGGAGGATAAAGTATTAACTAACGACCATCCCGTGTGTATTTATTATGTTCTCATTGCTCAAAATTGAACTGTTTCTTAGTTACAAATATTTTGGTAGTTTTCAATTGTAAAAATTACCTGACACCTAAACAGTATTAAAAATTGAAGAGCAAAACCAAGGCGAGTGACAATGAATAGTGGTCCGGTATAACATACATAGAGAAGTATTTCTCAAACCTTTATTCACTCATACTCCCACCTAAGTATTCTGATACGTCTTTTGCCACTTACTCACTTTGTTTAAATTAAAAAGTTGAATAATTCCATAATTGGACCCTAATTATGACTTGTTAAGAGAAAAATACTTGGCTTTTACTAAAGAATTACAATTTATTATAAAAAAATGAAATTATCAAAACATACGAAACTTATTATAATTTAAGAAAAATGTTTAACATGACAGTCTGTTATCTAATATTTTAAGTTTTAGTAATTTTTATTTAATTGTTTAATAATTTCACTGCAAAACAATTTCACAGAGATTATATTAGTCATGTTCAGTCTATAAAAAATTTCTGATTCATGAAGTTAGGATTTCAATAATGATTCATCCCACAGTAACCGTTGAACACAGATTGTACCATTCCAAGAATCTAAGCTTTCAAGCGTGACTCTATAAAATTACAACACGAAACAAACGCTTATTTAAAATTGAGATATCAACTTTTTTGTACAAGTTTAATTATAAAAGGCGGTTCTATTTTTGGGACCCACTTTTGGAAACACAAGTCGAGATGAAACAATAAACATTAAACAACTCATTTAATTATTAGTTCTGATTTAGTTCACTATAAATCATTATGATAAATTTTTAGTAGGTATTTTTTCTTCTTTAATAAATATACTGATCTAAGTTTATGGCATAAAACTTCAGGATCGCTACTTCTTCGGTCAAATGAATTTCATATATTAAGGCAAGCGTTTAACATCTATTACTTGAAAATACACCAACTCATGACAGAATACACCTACATTTAAATATTTTTATTAGGATATATTTGTTGACTTCTATTTATTATTTTTAACATTAAACACAACGTGAAACAGCTATATAAATGAATTAGTGCAGATTTTCTCCGGTTTGCTGTACGTATTGATCATCAATCATATCATCCTTAATAGTCTAGCTCAACTTTTACAGTATATATAACATGCTGACAGGATTACAACAAATTATTATTTGCAAATAGTCAAAACTTGAAGGTGGTCTAGTTCACGTAAAATACTCGAAAATAAATTCACTCTTCAGTTTAAAATAGAGTAGTTTGACTGACCAAGTCTTTTGTGTATGAGTTCGTGAAAAAGACCGAAATTTCAAAGCTTGGCGTTTGTGAACTTAAAAAATATTTAAAATGTTAAATTTTAGTATACCCTGTGTAATTATCAGTGCGAGAAAAACAAGTTTCAGGTACTAATTCATTATTTTTCGAACAGTGAGCCAATTGTAATTCACTTACATGATGTTTACTACAGTAAAGTAGTAAATCCAACATACTTACTGTAACTCTTACAATTTTTATATGTATTTATAGTTAAACGAATGACCTCGAAATATTAATGTTGCAAAAGCTAGACAGATAGTATATCATTGCAAGGGCTATAAATTGAAATCTCTCTTGCCCTTATAGACTCTGAGAATTACTTCTTATTTAAAGATTATTTTTCTATTGTTAAAATTTGAGATACTAAAGGTGTTAGGCTTGTTGTCGTGACATGGAATCTTCGAAATGTCAGTCTCTGTTGTCCACTGACGATATGCTATGAATTTGTGGACATTGATTCCCGATAATTATGGTAAAGAGAGAAAATTGAGATGGCACTGTTTACGTAAAATATCAAATGATAACTGTCAATGCTACAGTTACAATCCGTTGTTTTGTTCCAGTTCAACACAAGCTCGAATCCAACATCAGCACAATTACATCCTATTGATACACTAGACTGTCAACAACTCTGTCGCATTTATGGGTGTACACAGTTCTAATCGTTTTTATAACCAAATTAATGCTTACAGGAACATTTCACGGCAGAGTTATTACAAAACAATTATTAGTAAGGAAATTAATTTTTGGAACTCAAATATTACGCTCATAATATTGTTTTAACGGTAAAAACAGAATTAATTTATGTGCACAGAATTAGTAATAGAGAAATGCGAATGAGAATGTATCAACTAAATATTATAAATAAATATTATTTGCAAGCAGTCAGCAAAAGGCTGAATATTTGTGAATGAAATAAATTAAATTAGAACATTATAATAACATACTACGTGTCGTCACAATTTGTAACATCAACAGGTGAACAATATCGAAAAAAGGAAAAATAGTATCAATCTTTAATGATTAGTACATGTCCAAAAATTTCTTCAATGAAATATGACATCAGACAATTACTAAACTGATAAAGTTAAACCCCTTTATTGTCCAGCAAGTAAAGTAAGACAATAAAGGCATTGAATTTAATCAGTATAATAAGACAGTATCATCAAGAAGTTCCACAATTATTAAATTGAGAATAATACCGGGCCAGACGTTTCGACTGGAGTTTAGCGTCTTATTCTAACGTCTATAACTGGAAGTTATGCAGTAAAGGTCAAAATAATATATCATGTAACTTATTAAGATTATCGGTGTGAAGCTTAACATTCACAGTACCTGAATAATTTTTAATACGTAACATTTCATAAATTAATATTTTACGAAATTGTGGTTCACTATACAAAATAGAAGCGTTATTAATATAAAGAATGGTTGCTTCGTGATGGGATTCTGTTAACAAGTAGACACTTTAAGATTTGACTTATACTCTTCAATTCGTAAATTCGTAGATTGGCACGTTTAACAGAAATCACAATTTGAACAATTAATTTTAGACACATCATTAGTAAAAATAACTTATTAGTAGAATCATTGTGTCCTTAAATACAACCAAAAGGAAAAATTCAGCTCTAAAATTACTTAAATTTTGAGTTATTTGAATAAATGTGTCAATTACTTATTTTGTTCTAAAAAATACTGAAATATGAAATTTTATTAAATAAAAGCGTCAGTTCACTAAACATAAAACTATACTTCTCAAAACATTGTCAATGGTTGCCTATTAAGGGTCATATTTCTCTTTATTACAAAAACAGATCATAATTTACGTTCCTTCAATGATTTTGAATATCATGATGCGAAAATGCGCATAAACCTATTTTATTTCAAATATATTTTCTTAACATTAGCTTATCACGTCATCAATTATATTAAATTAAAATTGCACTAAAAATATTTAAATTGACTATTATCTTTTAAACATTGACAATAAGGTGCACTAATAAGTTAACGTTCCTAGTGTTACCGAATGCGTGTTGAAATTACCAGTGAATCCGGTGTCAAAAGAGAGACTCAAATATTAGATTCTTTTTCAGATCGCTTCCTAAATATACCTTCACAAAAAAATTCCAAAAATTAAAAAATTACATTGACGGATAATAATTGAAAACATCTAATTTCGTCCCGTTTCTGTGATAGCTATTACAGTAGTTTCCAAAAAAAACGAAAATCATCGCATAATCTGACACACATCTGAATATGTTGTTATGGATAAGGTAATACAATCGTCATATGTATGGCAATCAAACATTTTATTGAATTATATTTAAGAAACATTCATTGAAACTTGGAAAAAATGAAACGTTTTATAACAGCCGATGAAATAAATAGTGGAAGCTTTTATAAATTTATTTTAACAAATCTATAGCACATAAAGTGAGTGCATTAAATTTTGTTATTTGAAATACTCATGTTCGGATAACGAAGTAAAGAATATTATATCGAGGGTAATATTCATGATTTACTTCTTAAGTTTCAGTGCAAAGAGTTTTTCCAGTGACTAGTTGCTGTCTGCCCCACTTTAAGCGGTCCACAACAGCCTGAAACCTTTGATTGCACCTCGGTACAATACGTGTCGGGTAGCTGTGACGTCAGCTTACGTCACCGCTCGAACAAGTGCGTCATGCGCACAGATCAGTGCCAATGATATTCACAGAGGATGGAACTGAAGTTATTCAGTTCTCCAGTTCACAAAAACAAGGTCACTGTTTTATCCTTAACCACTGTGAAGTAAATGAAGTCATTGATGTGTAAATTTCCGTCAAGAAATTGCCATTTTTAACTTCTAAGAAAAGTTTTATAAATAGAATTATTATAGTACAGCAAATAATTTTCCTCTTACTAGAACGATATAATCTGATTGAATTTCTTTTGTGATTAAAGGAACAATTAACATTTGTGAATAAATACAAATACAGGATTAACGACTTAAGAAATAAATTTTGAAAAACTTTGAATATAAGGTAGACGTTTCGACCATCCATTGTGATCCTTATCAATAACCTAAGTCAACTAAAGAAACAACTCAAAGAACAAAGCCAAAAGATAAAATTAACTCATACAATTCAACAAACCATCATATAATCTATGAAGTTGTTAATTGTCACGTTTAATATTTACAAAAAAAAATTTGCTTCGAATATACATTCCTAAATTAATCATTTCTTAAAATTCAGTTCCTTATCAAAAACAATAATATTATCATAATTAAAAGAAAGATTTGGTTCCCAACAGTGTTTAGTAATGGGAGAGTGTTTATATAAAGGAAAATTTATATTGCGTTTCTGTTCTTTTATTCTAATTATATAAATCTCTAAATCTGACCAATGTTGCATGTTGACATGAAATTTTATCTGCAACATTGGACAGTCTATGTTCTAAGTAAGTCTTTATTTTAAGATAAAGAAATTACAGATTACCGAAATTTACGCGTCTTAAGAAACGTCTTGAATCTGCAAGACAAATTATTAGACACAATTATTAGAATGTTTAAAAATACAATTGATTTTGAGTTTACTAAATTTAGAAATGAAATCTACAGGATAATAATTAGCAGACAAAATTTTGAATACATATTTAAGATTCTTTGAAACCTTATGAGAATCAGATAAGAGTAAAGCTTTGACAACACGAGTAAAAACCAAAGCTTTTTTCTGATCTATTGGATGATTAGGTAAAACGTTTAGTGCTCTACCAGAATAACTAGACTTATGATACCAGTTAAAACCGAATTTGTTATTAAAACGGCCAACAGAAACTTCAATAAAGTGAAGAGAATAATATTTTTATAACTCAAACGTAAATTTAATATCAGAACAAAAGTTATTTAATCACACAATTTGTGAGAAGGAATAATGAATATCAATAACAAGCTAAGGGCTTGAAGTTAAGCTTTTCAAGACATGAGTTGTGATTCACGGTACGCATCTTATTGTCAAACTATTAGGCAAAAATTCCCTCCGAATCTTTGAGAATGCATTAAGCTGCTGTTGTAATTAATAACTGTAATACGTTTAATCTGTTCCAATATTTACAATACAATCTAATAGTCATTATTCTCGAATTCTCCATTAAATAATTAAAGTGGCGTTCATTATTGTTCAGGTATCACAATTTTGAATGTTAGTGACCACAATTCTTATTTTTATAGAATACACTGACTTATTATTAGCTCGTTGTGTTACCTTTCACATCAACTAAATTGTATTCTTGTATTATGCTGACTATCGTCCGTAGTTTATACGAAATCCATTGCAATGGCATTTGGCAGTATTCCAAATTCCTCTCCAAAGTTTTCTTCCAGAAAAACGATCTCCGTGTTTGCCGTGATCCAAATACCACATCGCAGAAAATTTTAACGTTTCCGCCGATGAACTCTCTTACTTCCTTAACACTCATTTTATCTTGGTGGCCTGTACAGAATGACGTCCATACATAGCCGTGTTTTCTAAGAGGGAGTCAGTTCTTTCTATTTTGTGGTCTCTTTCGCACAATAATATAGGGCCAATCCAAGCCAAGTGGTCCAGCGCACTGGTTGACGCACATTCTCAGAAAAAAATTAATATTTTGTTTGTGCATTCCCTCACGTTTTGGCAGTTCGAAACTAATTTTGTTTCATTTATATTGTGTCAGGTTCAAATATGGCCGCCTCTTTTGTTGTAGCACGTACACCGATTTTCGCGTTTGCAGGTGTCTACGAATTTCTAAATTATACACGACTGTGTTGTCGTATCATTTTCAAATGAACAGCATCGTTTTTAGTACAACTAGAGCTAGAAATTAAATCGTTATATACTAACATAATATTATTTTTCATGTATTATGAGTACCACGAATTTGTCGATTCGAAATAAAGAAAATTTAATTTTCGTAGGCAAATTTGTCCAAGAAGAAACAGTTTTCGTACCTCATTATTTTCCAAGCTTTACAAACAATAGTATAGTTAGTCTATATAAATTGTCAATAGTATCTGACGTTCCTTTTACAAATTACACCCCTTTAAAAATGAGATTTTTCAATTTTTTTCAATGTTTGAGCCGCTATATCTCCGTAGAGCATGTAGATTAGAATCTAAAACGTGTTCACATAATAGGCCTCTACAGTAGAAAATTCAAAAATAGTTAAACATACAAAGAAATGTGCGATTGCCACATGTAGGATGAGTGCGTATATCAATATTATACTTCAAATATTTAGACATGTTAAACTAAGAAAACAATTTTAAAACAACATATAATATTATATAACAATTCGTGTTACATATTCTTCCACTGTTATGTTTACACGAAGGAGATGAAAATAGTCGTTTGATGTCCGGGAAAATATATTGTCTGCCATTGAAAGAAAACGAGTAGGAAGTATAAAAACAAAAATGGCAAGTGCTTTGTAATTTAAATGAACCATTATCTGAGTTTAAAAATAAGTACCAAGATATTAAAATCGGTAGATCTAAATTCTGTTATCTTAGACCAGGCATGGTCTAAAATGTTTGAAGAAACTGAAGAAGATTCAATGCCAGAGAATACAGAATACAGGCAATTGACCAATCAGTCACATTAAATTAGAGGCCTGTTTACCTTGGAGAAATTAACCAACGAAAAATAGTATTTTCTTCATTTGGAATTGACAACTTCATGGTACACAGAATACATGAAAAAATAATATTAGATTATTAAGTATGGATTTATTTAGTTTGTACGTCTGAATGTACTGAAGACGATAACAGTTTATTTGAAAAGGATACGACAACACAGTTGTGGATAATTTAGAAATTCGTAGCTACCTGCAGACTTGAAAAGCGGCGGCCATTTTTGAACCGGACACACTATAAATGAAACAAAATTAGTTTCGAACTTCCTAAAGAAGAGGGAATGCACAAAGTATTATTTTTCTGAGATGGTGTGGCAACCAATTTCTTTTTTCCTGGACCACTTGGCTTGGATTGACCCTTGGACTTTGGATTTTGCATTTTTTGGAAACTTCTGAAATAGGTATCCCGCGAACAAAAAAAATTAGTAGATAATTATTATCCGTCAAGATAGTTTTTCAAATTTCTAAAGTTTCTGTGAGGATATATTATCTTATATTCTTATATTTGAGTCTCTCCTTGGACACTGGATTCACTGGAGATGTCCAAACTCATTCAATATCACCAGGAACGTAAGCTTACTCGTGCTTGTTATTATCAATGTTACAATTTTAATATTCTTTGAGCAATACTAATTTGTTACTGTAATTTATATAGTATTATCTGATCTTGATTGAAATAATTTTTTCTGATTACGAACTATAGGGAAATCCGCGACAGGTTGGCTGGACGTACAAAGTCTGTATTTTATATCATTGGGAGTTACGAATACCTAGCATAGTTCAATGCATTTGTTCCATTTTAGTATATGTACCGAAATTGCAGCAAATGAATGTAATATTTCGAGAGAATTAGGTAAAATAAAAGTACTAAATTTTAGAAACAAACGCTAACTGTATTATAATTCCTAGAGGCTATAACTAACAAGGCTGTCTGTGTAAAATAACTATTTCTGGGGCTGGGCTTTTATGATCACATTATGCTTACCCGCAGAACATAACCGATTGAAAATAAACACGGCAAGACAAGTAAGCAAGTATTCTCTTATAAGTAAAATTCATTTAGCAAGCACTACAGTAATGTAAAGGTTTTCTCAGTGAATTGATTTGTTCCTTGACTTAGGTGCCACAAGTCTAAGATGTAGTGAAGCAAGACTGAAACGTTTTCCAAACGATTTCGAAATAGCTTCTTTTGTTTCATGAGACGAAAACTCACTTCTCAGCTCAACGTTACTATCTACGTTGTTATTCATGAAATTCTCAAGACGTGAAGACAAGTAAGCTATGGTATGATAAGAAGCGTGTAGTAAACATAAGGACACAGTAAAAAGAACAAAACTAATTAACTTTTTAAAAACTTTTACATGGATAAATGCCATTTTAAATTATTATAACTTCAGTAATACCAAAATGTTAATAATTACACCACGTCTGAGAAACGGAACAAAAGCTAGAAAAGTCTCAAAAATTGTCCTAAAGTCATTAAATGAATTTCTACATTGCTGTACTTCCTATCAATTCGTCTGCATGGTAAGATGCATAAAGTGAGTCCAGGAAATCTAAAATAGGATCACACGATCCACCTGGTAGAGTTAATCAATCACGGACTTATATTTGGCAGCCAAAACATCCAAATGTAGAAGAGGTCTGCGAATTTCAAAATATTCTGTGTGCTATAAATGAAATAATTGGGGTAATTAATTAAGATTAATTAGGCAAACTTTACTTGCGCTTTAAAAAAATTATTAATATTTCAAAACAGTTTCTTTGTAGGGTCCTCTGCATTATTTATAATTATATATTTATTAAAGGTGATGACTGTTAAAATTTAAACGTGTTTCTCAAAGTTAATTATTGGGGTAACAACGTGTAGCAGAAGTTTTACGTTCGTGAAGAATGTGTTTAATCTTTTATGCTATGCTATTTATGCTATTTTGTCGATTCTGAACTTCCTCGTACCTTATTTCCTTCCTCCAGGTCGAGTTGTGAATTTGCCTTCGGTTGACGGAAAAGGCAATGGATCTGGTACTCCGGTTTTTTTTGGGGGAAAATCAGTTTTCCTCCTTCTTTCCTCCTCAATCTAAAAGCTCAATTACACTGAGGCAACTTTTACGCAACATGTAACATGCGGCATTGACGCATGCTACATGTATTCTTTCAAATTGAAACAACTACATAAAAACAAAGACTCCTTTCCGCATGCTACATGTTGATTGTTGTAGCCAGGACGCATTCGTCACCTTTCGACAAGACTCAACGTGACAAACAGTGTTGTCCTATCCAACAGCCGGATCTGTGCGGCTTGTAGTATGCCACATGGAATGGAACAATCTGAAAACTACGCCTTTTATTGAACACTAACTATGCCCACTACTTTTCTCGCGCAGAAATATTGCTTTTTATTTTGCCCAAAAAAACGAAACAACAGGTACAGAATTTTGATAAAGTTGAATTCATTGAATATATAAAAGTACAGTACCATTTATTCATGATCGCTTCAGGACAAATCTTATAACTCGCACTTGGTTTTGAACAGGTCCTGCTATCAAAACTTTTGGAGCCAATCCAAAGATGTTTATTATTGCCCAGGGAGTTAGCTCTCTGCCAACAGGTAAATTATGATTAGAATACTATAGCAACAAAAGATAGAGTGAGAATATTCGCTCCCTCTCATTCTGCAAAAATTACGCTTATAATAATGAATGGTATAGGAACGCCTAGTAGAACTTATAACTCGCAGTTGATTTTCACACCATCACGCGCGGCAATTAAATGGAATTATAAATATTTACATTAATATCTAATTCACTCTGCATGATATCGAAATGAAACATACGCGAAAATTTAAGTTACAATTCCTGTTTGAATACGTGAAATATTCATTGTAATCCGTTAAACCGTTTTGGAGCATTAATAAATCAAGATTATAGGCAAGACGCATTCGCTTTTTTTCAGATACTGATTTTATTAAAAAGTTACATTGGAATTAACATTCTATTGTACTTCAATCAGATAGTATCATTAAAAGAGTTCATTTCATTATAAAAGAATGGAAACATTATTATTTTTTTAAGTAAAGAAATAAATAAAACATTAACTCAAAATTTAAACTGAGAGTGTGGTTAAAACAAAGAAAATATATGTAAATCCAGCCAATTTATCAGCAAAAAATATGAATGTTGATTTAATACGTTTACAACGTTTCGCCCATTTTTGGTCATTTCATCAAGTAACTAGACAAAAATTTGAAAAACAATTATAATTTTGAGTACTGAATATATTTCCTTAATATAAAACATTATTCACTTAATTAAAATAAACTAAATGAAAACAGACTATCTTTTAAGTGGATGAACATATATGCAAATTTGGATAATTTTGTGTCGTGGACTCCGTCCATCCAGGGTTACTTACTGATCACATGCTATTTATCAATGCAGACTGATTAATTTAAAAATGATATATGACAAAAATTAAATTATTGTAGCAAGAGCGTGTTATAAATTTTGTGTAAATTATTTGTGTCGTTTTTATGTGAAGCATTTCACTCATCAGTCTTAAAAAATAATTTATTTATTCATCTAAAACATTCGCATATTAATCAATCGAAATTATTATTTTTTAATCGATGTTCTTGGGCACAACTGTATGCATTTTAATATCACATTTTGTTTTTTTTGTGCTCTTTTATTCGCATTTCTAGAGCTATCTTAGTTTGTCCTATATACATTGCAATGAAGTGTAAACAGATAACTTTGTAAATCACAATTTGTTTTTCTATTAAGTTAATTCTGTCTTTAATATTTCTTAAAAAATTATTATTCACACATTTATAAACAACGCTTACACCATAATTACTAAACAACTAGTGGTAAACGATAGATAACATTGCCTCGTTTCAGAAAAATTATCATTCTCTAATTCTGTCCATGCAAATTGAATAGAAATAAAATCGATAAATTTATACGTTTCGAAACAGTACAATGTGTATTATAAGATTTGAGACAAAGAGATGCATATTTAATTTTAAGTTACACATTTCTGAAGCACAGTACTTAATCCAGAAAATAAACGGTTTAAAATAGGAAAGAGATAAATGTGACTATGATGGTCAAGAAAGTTATTTACAAGAATATGACTCGTAATAATTTCAATCGACTCACACATTTATAATAACCTTACGGTAATTCGTCGTAAACAACTATTTTATTGTACATCGTTATAAGCACGACGCATTATATGATATATTATAAAATACTGAATTCCAATATTGAGGTCAATTATTAATTAAATTAGTAATCCATTGATATAAAAAAGGAATTAATGCTACTGATAATTTAGAAAAGAATGCAACCTTGCTGTCTATAACGGGTAAACACATGTAATATTCCATTAAATATATTCTACACAACAAGTGCTTCGAATTATTCGTGCACTATAAAACTGCATTGTAAGATATTCATATGGTATAAAAAATTCTTTTTCCTGCCAATTCTGTGTTCATTCCGGACATTTTAGATCCCATAACCACGAAATTTAATGGTATTGTATTCTTCTTTGCCTCAATCTGCTTACTGAAAGAAGATCATTCCTTTGAGGGTTTCATCAATAATGTTTCCGTGGGGATGCTTTTTTGCGTTTTCTGCATATTTACATCTCTTTGATGACTTACAGATATGGAACAGATATATTGATCGCCGAGCACGCAAACGACCGCAGCATAACCATAAATATTTCTTGTTTCGTAATATCTTCTATGGAAAATATTCATAACACCAACATCCGTCTGAAATCCATAACCTATAATACGGTCCTAAATCAAGTTTTTAACAATTTCTGATTGTTTCCAATCCTTTCTCACATATAGACGCTACTAACAACACCTAAATATGGCAAATATCAAATTTAAGCGTGAGTCTAGAAAATGTAACATACTTAAAGTTCAGACTTTTAAGCAACTGAAAATGAGAAGTGAACGATGTTTTTATACAAAATGTCCTAATTATAAAATTTCCCTAAATTTAATTACTTACGAAATTATTTTTTAGATTAGTGCGGCAATTGGTAGAATTGCTGAACCATAATTTATTAACTTTGGAATTGTTGTTTATTTGGTCAGATTTATTGAATAATATGTAAATGTTCATCACCCCATAGAATACTTTACAGTTAATTTAATTAAACAAAAAAACATTATATTGGAGTTGAAAAGTTTAAGTATGCAAAATTTTCTTGAAGAAATTTTCGAAAGATTTCAAATGTGGAGTATAAATAAGTAATGACTAATGGATTTGTAAAATTATTCTAAGAATTCTTCAATCTACTGGCGTAATAAATTTTAACTCTTATAATGTCCAAAATTTCTGCAGCAATTTTCAAAATTCCATTTACTTTTTTGTGTTGATCAATTTTTTCTATTATAAATGCAGGGTGTGGCAGAACCGACTAAGTAGTTTTGGGTACTACCTACTCGTCTGATTGTGCGGACAGGCACGTGGTCTCCCTTTGTTCCATCGGCGGTTCCATTTCAGTAGTACTCAACACGTTTTGAGACATGAGGGTCTTGTAAAATTAACTTTAGAGGGAAGTGTGTGGGGTAAGAACAGAAGAGAGAGGAAAAGGATGTAATACGCTAAGCAGATAAGGAGGCCGTGGGGTGTGGTAGGTATGCAGGAATGAAAAGGCTTGAACAGGATAGGCTAGCATGGAGGGTTGCCTCAGTTTAAGAACTGACTGCTACTTTGTTTTGCTCCATTTTAATCCGTGTGACCCTGTATATGCCAATATAGCTTACCAGGGGAAAATTGCTCTAAAGGAAAAGAAATCCTTATCCAGAGAGGTTACGAGGGTTGCCATTCATCGCTCCCTAACGTATGTCATTACCATACGTCCATTATAGGAATCCTCTTCATTATATTGGTTCATATTAATGAATCTATCTATATGCAGGATAGTGGGGGATTTTCACCGCACTAAAAATCTTCACTCAATTTGAGTAAGATCCCCTTGTCGTCTAGTTTATATCTCCGATTATTTCTTTTTGAAATTCAAATTGCTTGAAGGCAAAGATAAATGATTGGTAAATTTCCTCATATCCTACAATTTTAACAATTCCAGTTTTCGGTAGTTCTGAAAGGTGTCATGCCAAAAATCACATTTACATACAATTTGATAAAGTGTTTAATCTTCCTGTTTTCAGAAAGAACATTTACAAGATTCTATTAAATTTAACTGTTTTAATTTAGAATTATATGGTCCGTGTCCAGAGAAAAATCTAACTACTTCTTTGGTTGGTGTTATGTAGTTGCGTTGTAATCGTGAATCAATCGTGGGTTTTAATTTCTTTGACCAAATGAATTTTTCAATTTGGTCCCATCCGGTTTGCCATTATTTCGACAGATTATCTCTGCATGCATCTTTATATTCTACAGATTTGTTAGTAATTTGGTAGGCTATGTTTTTATTATTATGCTTTAAATGATACAGTGCTGCCCACTGGCGCGCAGTCTAGTCTATTGGTGGAATGGCAGTTATGATCTGTATAGAGTCAACCGGAGTCGTTTTGTATGCACGAAAACAGCGAATTAATATTTTTCTTTGCGCAACTAATAAAGTTCTTTTTACGTGAGTATGAAGAAGTCGAAGTCCTAGAGCAGGGATTCCATATAAGCATATTCCTTGGAATATTGATTTGCAATATAGGTTGAATTTTTATGGGTGTACAAGAACGGTAAAAATAACATATTCGATCCCATGGACCATTTTCCAGTACGCATCAGCTTGCCAACTTCTCAACAAGTATTGATCGTCTTTTACCCGTATTAAAGTCAATTTTAAGTGATAATAAACAGTCCATAAAGGACAATTCACTGTCTGCCATTTGGTTTTTCGGGTGTATGTATGAAAACCACAATACACACACAGTTTGGATCGCAGCATGCGTGCGTATTTTGAAAGCTACAGATCTGTGATCTAGATGCAAAGAGCGTTTCGGTGACGTTGCAAATTTCTCTCCACAATGCAGTTCCTAATACAAACACAATTAGCTCCTGACTACGGAAACAGGGGAAAACGTGCAGTAAACTAAGAAAATATAGACATGGGCGCAGCTGTAACATCAGATCACCAGAAAATGTACATTTTGTGAGAGCAGCAGTTGAGCAATCGCCAATACTTTCTGATCGAAGTGCATGCTGCTTGATTGGATTTAAGGCCACGTTTCCGTTTAGATTTTCATTCCCCCACAAAAAATTTTAACTCGAGAATTATGTACAGTACATTACGCCAACCACCTAAATCTGTGTGAACAAATGTTTGTGCAGGATGCATGATGCAAAATTGATATTATCACCTCAGTGGCATTATGAATAAAAAAATCACTTCTAGGCTAAAAATAATTCAAGAAACGCTGCTATATGCCCCTAAACTAACGGTGTGGTGTGCCATACCACAATTTGACGGGATAGGCCAGTTCACATTTGAGAAGGAAGCCGTGACAGTGAACTCTGGACGTTATTTTTCTGCGTTGGAAATTTTCTGCAGTCTATTATGAAATAGATTGTTATAGAATGATTTGGGGAGCTTTGGTTCCAACAAGTTAATGTTTTGAGAGAAAAATTTCCGGGTCGTCTGATCTTTTTGAGGAGTGACGTCATTAAAATCCAGCATTTGTCTCATTAGAGATTTATGAAGGAAAGGATGCTTAAACGTTGCCTTCCTACCCTGCCAGAGCTAAAGAAGAGAATTATCGAAGAAGTGAAAGCCGTACCCCACGATATATGTCAAGGAGCTTGTTTAAAGGCATCAGAGATAGTCCCCAAATGTGTATTGCTGGTAACGACCGCCATTTGGAGGGCATTATATTCAAAATTGAATAAATGTAAAACGGTATGTACTAATGCTTCGAAAATAAAAACATTTTTTCTCGATATTTCCCGATTTACTTTATAACTCCTAAAATTGCTCAATTGGTTTTGCCCCATCCTGTACTTCAGCCGTTTATTCTGTTGTTGCTTAACCTTTCGATCTCCTGTTTACTTGAACTACCCCGGGAAATAATCTATTTAATAAGTTATCAGAATAGAACTATAAGGTTATTAATGAATAATTTAGGTGAATAATAAATTTCATTTCAACTAAAAGGCGTGAGTTCATGCTTTGTCAATTTTTGACCACTTTCATGTTGGCTAAAGCATGTAATGGAGCTGAATTCAGTTACGTAATTAATTTGGTTTTCCTGTTTCTTTTTGTTTTGTGTGTGGAGAGGGCGGATTTACTTGTAATTTTTTCACGCGCGATTTGTCGATAGTTCCTATTAATGTGGAGAAACGCTGAAAATAAATGGTGCCCTCTTAGATTCGCTTCTAAAATTATTTTCTTCGTGCACGAACACAAATAAACTATTTACTCTTTCATCAATACAGACTACTTCATTCTTCTTCTTTCCTGCAGCAGAGTCAACAATGTTTTCTATACCTCATGATTAGGAATATGCTTAAACAATTTCCTCGTGACCTTTCCGACTTCACCCGGTCTGTTGCACTTTTACCCGACTGCACGTATGTTAACGTCTCATGACCGAGGATGAGAGAGAAAGAAAAAAGGGAACAGCGCGCAATTATGTATGAGGCATCCCCGTGCAGATATCGACTGTAGCTACCTGACCTGCTCCTTTTCTTCGAACGGGAGAGAGAAAAAATTCCACATAGTTTGCGAAGAATTACACTTTACAAGAAAGACACTATTGAACCGACTAAAGTCGTAAAAACTTTTTATGTAATAACTATCTGCCATTCACCATCTCGATACTAAATGAAGACCGTTGCAAAATATAATTAAACCTTATTGAGAAAGAATTTTATCAGTTTTTCAACAAAAAAAATTAACTATTTTGTCGAAAGTGTTACAAAACGCTGGAGATATTTTAAATCATCATTCACCATTTGAAAAAGTTCTATTTAAAATTTAATCTGCCCTATTTGCTTTTCTTTTTAACGGGCTAAATAACAGATAAACTAATATTTGTAACGAAGACTTTGCAATATTCTAATCTTGAAGTTAAAGAGAACATATAACAAGATATTTTAAATAAAAAGACGCTAAAAAACAATGACTCACATGTATCTTTTATAAAATGATGTCGGGTGAGCAGTACCATGTATGCCATAAAAAATAGTTGTGCCAAACGCTAACATTATAGTGAAGGCGTGTGTATAGCGTTTTCATTAGAGAGGAGATTATTTTGAAAAGAATATAAACTGCACTAGTGTAATTAATATTTAGTTTTGAAATTATTTTAAATTATTAGCAGGTACGAGAGGTGCCGAGAAGTAAATGACCTCACATATAGTTTCAGTGTTAGCTTATCTTTATTATTTTTACAATTGCTATCTAACATCGATTACTTTTCCTTTACTTAATTTGTGTTACAAAAGTTTCCTCCGTGCTTTTCCCACTGCAAATGAATAAATCTATTTCATTTTCACCTTATGAAAACGGACAAATTGTGAATAGCTAAATTTTACCCTCGAGAAGTGAGGCGTGGGTCTTTTGGACGCAACCTTTTTACACATCGCTTTCCTTTAAACCGACTTTTTGTCACATCAAAGCAATTTATATTTCTCTAGAATTTTTTTACCTACGCGCCACTCCACGCGTCAGATTCTGAGCAAAAACATTGCTTCTCTTACTCGACGCGTGCTTCAAGAAACTTCTGTATTTCGTTCCATTGAGTTTAGAAACATTTTAAAGGTTTTAAAAAAACAGTAATAATTGCTAATGTTGATTAAAGATGCTACATTTGACGATAACTAAGACACTTCTGGAATAGAAGATAATTTATCACACACATGACACGAATCGTCCGTCGACTTAAACAAATTTCAGCAACGCTGCTACTGTGACGGAAACAATTTTTTTCTGATTGGTTACGAGACAAATACTTCAAGGAATATGGTAATGTAACAAATTAGAGTCTCACTCCGTTTCATGCTCTGAATATAAAAAGTTCATACAATGTAGTTACGGATATAACCAGAGTAAATGTCGAGGCTTGAAAAGCAAACTCTCCGACAAAATTATTTTACTGCAATATTTCTGAAACTATGACTGAAGTAATTGTGACGTTTTCAAACAATCACTTCAAAAGATGGATATAAACTGAAATAGGTCATGTGGAAATTTAGGAAACAAGTCATATTACCTTGCCATTTATTTATATTATAACTCCTGAAATATGTCTACTTTAAATTATAAATATACAATTGTCTTTAATAAAGTTTATTTATCCTAACTCTTATTATGACAAACAGCGTATTAACGACGGGAATGGGAGAGAACCCGGTGGAGTTATGGAAAGTCCGTCAGGGCTGACTTCCTCCTTCCGGACTTTCCCATCCCTCCCTCACTTGGCAAAGTCTCTTGCAAGCTAAAACGACCTCGAACAGTTTGAGGGGTGTATGCAGGGGGTCAAAGACCTTCGAAATACGGTAAGAGTTGTTCGATGATCCCATTGGACCAATTAGCAACTGCCCCACAAATTTGATCAAGTCATGGATTCGAGTTTGTTTCATTTCCACAAGATTCCAGTTTCCCATCATCAGAAGGGCGTAGGAGTAGTTCTCAACAACCCGACTTGCCTGATGCAGGTTTTCAAGGGTTTTCCCTGCATCACCTTTAGGCGAAACACTAGGTAGGATCCTTAAACTACAGCGTGGGGCTCTAGTTAATTTTATGGAAGACATGTCCGTGATACTTTGTTTCATGCTTAATCGCAGACTCTGTGATTAATATTGAGAATATTTCCAAATTTTCAATTTAATTATGTGGTTTATTATTAAATTCAAAATTGCGTTCTATTTGGGACACCCATTATATTGTGTGTAATTTAATCAATAATGCACTGAATTGATTCAAGAACTGAATAAATTTTTTAAATCAAGAATACAGCCCAGGGAAACGGTTTTTTACGAAACCGCTCTTAGCAAAGAGCTATACTCTGACGAATACAGAAATATCGCATGGGACCGATAGTCGATGAGGATAGGGAATGTTGGCACGAAACGGTAGTTAGACTCACGGCGTGACTGATTTTTTTCCCCATCCTGACCTGTAGACGTTTGAATCAACTCCGAAACCAAGCCTTATTAATGTAATAATTCCGTGTTGTTAAACCAAATATAATATATTAAGATACTATATACTTACCTGGTCCTACAACATCTAAGGAAAATAAATTTTAAATGAATGAATTTACATACGTTTAATAAAATAGTAAAAGAACGCCACATTAATGATATTATTTCCGTGTCCAGGAAATACCAATAGATTTTCTTAAACTTACTCTTCTTTCAACAATAATTTTTGATTAGTCTGCGATGTTTGAGATATAATTTTAATACTGGAGAGTATTCGTTATATCACGAGAGTTGAATGTAATAATCGTGTTAGTAATACATTTATGTAGTCTTCCGCCTTCATTTAAGAGCTTTAATGGATCTGCAATGCACGTTTACTTAGCACCAGCGCCTAAGTGGGTTCCCGAATGCGAGCTTTGTGTGTGGCCTTGTTTCCCGAACGACGAGGAGCTGCTTTGTGATGGAAGAGAGAAGAGTCCTCGCCACCCACCGCACGATGTACAGAGCGCAGCCACGCAGAGAACTCGACGCTCCGAGCCGCGCCGCGCCGTGTCAGCTCTGTAGGTGCGTCGCGATGCCTGTAACGAGCGTCGAAGAGCTAACGAACCAGGCGCCACATGTGCTGATTGCAGCCCTGAGGTGCGTTCTCCCCGAACTAATGAGCTTAACACCGCACATCCGATGCAGAGTTTGCAGTGGCGAACCTCATGTGAGCTATGTTCTCCGTCGAAGCTAGTCTGTAAATGTCAGCTTCGTGTCATTAATTAATCACTTTGTGTATTACCTTCAGGCCAAAATTATGTCACATAAGCAAAATTTGGTTTGCATATGTTATTTTTCCAACTTGCAGCGTGCGTGTGCATGCCTTTCGGGAAAGAAAAATAGTTAATCAACCACATGCATTCATTTATTATGTTTTTACTTACTGTCTTTTTAAATGTAGTATAAAAGATGATTATTAACAAAATAATAAAATTAACAAAAAAATTTGTTTGTATAATCTGAATAATTCATCACAGATTTCTTTCTATATCACCGTTTTTTCTAAGACTGCCAAAGAAACCAACTGAACTCCTTTTCGTAAAGATGAAATGATAGGACTATTGCAGGTGCGACATTACATAAATAAATATTCGTATCAAAACGAACAAACAACTTTTTATTATATTTTAACAAAATTGTTAAACCGTTTCGTAATGCATGAAGAAAGTACGAGCACTCTATATCTCAGGCCTAATGGGTATAATATTAAATACAAGCGGGGCCTGGTCCTGACGTGACGTCACTGGTCCTCAGCCACGGGCGAGTTTGATACCTCTCGTTTCAACGTACAAAGTACATGCAATATTTGAAATGAATATAATTAATAACAATGAAAACAACAATTCCGGTTGACTTACATGAATATAACACTGATTAAAATTATTTAAGTAAAATTATTCAATTAACTAATTGGATAGATTGTTTATATATATATATATATATATATATATATATATATGTATATATAATGAATCGTCGTCTATGTGATGCGCTCCCTTGGATGTCTCACACACATCCCGATCCAAGCCAAGCAATACAGACATCAATAATACGTTCAGTTCAAAGAAAATATAACTTCAATTGTTTTTCTTTACTGTTTATTCATTGTAATTTTCACCATTTGTGAGCAGTATTAATTTCCTTTGTGGTCAACAATTTAATATCAAACGTATATTAACGTTACACTTAATTTAATTTATAAATGTAAATGACATATTCGCGAACCCAAAGATATTTCTGTTTACAACCAGGGAGATGCTAACGTACCAGAGACGTTGCTTACGCGCGAATTAATACTATTTTTGAAAAGAAAAGAAATGAACGGTAACGTGTACATATGTCACGTTACACAGGTTAGCTTACCCAGAAGTTCAGACATTTTTTTTGTCACTCAACGCACAATTAGATGTAACTGAAAAGCTCTTCGATTTGGTGCTCTTAAGAACTTTAAAATTTACGAACTGTTTCCACATTTTGTACTCTAAATGTGCTTCCCCTCGTCGAGAGTCTGTCAAGGCTCTTCCCCCGTTGCTAATGCAACTGACCTACAATTTTTGACGTGTTTCGGTAAAGAGCTCTAGGCAAATTTACGACGGCATTAGTAAAAAAAATTTGGACAACAATAATTTTGTTTAAGTATGGATATATGTCCACTTTATATGAAAGTAAGTTTCACATAGTTCATTTTAAGTTTTGAAATTCACAACTTTTTGGGACGAGGGATGACGATGATCCTGATACAGGCAACTACCATTTAATAGAATATGAAGGGAATTGGAAATAAGCGATGTGAAGTGTAGAGCAAGGTAGTCAAATGTTGACTAGGGCCGTCGGGGTATAGTTTTAGGATCATACCCGGTGATCCTTCTGAAAGAAATGCAAGGAAAACCTTAGAAATCCTGCATCAGGTAGCTCACGACCTTCTGGGAGACGGGAGAGGAATTTGCTGTGGGTTTGCAGTATTTCCTTCAACGTACCTTCACCAGATTTAGGAGTCGGCTGGCCGACTTATCCAATTGTATCAACGGACAACTCTTACTGTATACCCAAGGTCTGCGACCCCAGTACATACACCTTCTAAAGAGATGAAGGTGCCTCAGAATGTGATAACGTTGAAACCAGAGCGAGAAGGAGATATCCCCGAAGGCAAGTCCCATCATCAGTCATTGAAGAAATATCAGATCCCAAAGGTGTATGCTCTCATATATATATTATTTTGGGGGGTGGTGGGTAACACGATACATGAAGGAGATCCGAAGAATTGAAATCAAACAAACTTCAAAGTTACTTATCGACTGGAAGATAAATAATTCCGTCGTTTTATAGACTAGCGACTCAGGCCATGTCGAAGCAGTTATAATCAGTTTTTGACACTTCGACTCCAGATGATGGATTGTACTTTAATATTTCCTAATCTCTTCTAACGGCACTGTGTTTTTAATCTATTATTATTTTTATTAAGTATTTTGTCTACTGAGAGTATATTGGAGCTTTTGTGTATTTTTAGATCGTGTCTTGCCCTACCCCGAATTTCTACCTTTATTTCCCTCCATCAACTTCTTTTGTTTAGGTCTTACAAGCTCTGGACTTATGACGATCAGTAAACAATATCTCTTTAGGATGTGTATGATACAGTTTTCGTTTCTCTTAACAAATGTAGTCAAAATTAATCTCTTCTCATTTACTTTTTTCTAGTGTCACTTGTTTGCCTAATAATTTATATACCCAAGGAGCCGTTATCAAGAAATGAAGGGATCCTCTGCAGCTTCTCGGAGTTGTAGACTCTGGCCTTCAGTTATTCCTGGTTTGTGACGTGAAAGGAAATGAGATGTGTGGATTATTTCTTAGGGTTGTAAAGAAGCAAAAAAGGCATGATCTCGTAAGAATTGGAAAATTCTTCTTCTTTGGCTCTAAAACCCATTG
This sequence comes from Eucriotettix oculatus, assembly GCA_034510155.1. NCBI lineage: Eukaryota > Metazoa > Arthropoda > Insecta > Orthoptera > Tetrigidae > Eucriotettix > Eucriotettix oculatus. The sequence continues at coordinate 188,530,073 of CM067376.1, forward strand.
AGGGCCTGGGCATACCTGCTTGACTGCGGACTGTCATCTTACATCACAAATTCCAAATTTGGAGTTATACGTGGTCAGCGTATCAATTCTCCAGCAGTCTTAAACCCGGTTTTCGCTACCAGGACGGCACAAACATCCAAGCCCATGGCAGGATTCCAAGTCAGAACTGATTTTATATAGATTTTTAATTTGGCGGTGATTGGCTGAAATTTAAAACTATTGAAAAATTTTTACTTAAACCAGTTAAATATTAACTAAACAATTTTCAACTAACCTTGTAAATAATGAAATATCTAGAAATCTGGCCACATCGTGTAGTGCGTTACTTTAAAATTTCGTGTCCCTTGATGACAGCGACTAATTTATAAATTGCTATTTCAACATAACCATAATATTTTGAGAGAAAATTGACAACTGTCTTAATGAGACCCTTAATTCCAGCTGTTTCCAGGAGATTTTCAGAGACTAACTATCATACTCTGCTAAAACCATTTATTTGCCATTAAACCTTCATTTACTAACAGTAGGTTACCAGAAACATTTAAATGACTATTCGCTCCATTACATAAAGTAATTGTTTCTTATTTACGATACTCTTTCTCATAGAAACTCATAGTAATATTAATAATTAGCCAGCATAAAAGGTTTTTAAAGACGTTCACGTAATAATTAAGACATTTTTGTCCCTATGTCAGACAAAACTACTCAAATTATTGACAAATCAGTGTTCTTTTGAAAATGTATTTTATTTAAAGTCATAATCAAGTGTCATGTAAAATAACAAATAGTTAGTGAGAGTTTACAAGTCATTAGGATGACTAAATATCACGTTTCTGACAAATATTTGCACACAACGTTATTCGGAGCGATAGAAACTAATATGTAAACATCCAATCTAATTTTTCATAAACAATTATTTGTATAGCAATTATGAACTTGCCCTGGCGGGTATATTGATGACAAAATTGCACAAATATGGAAGTAGCCCGTTTAAAAACCGTTTACCTTTTTTAATAACGTGAAATAAGTCAAATGCAAATTAACTTTATTAATGCTAATTAATATACAGAAAAACGGTATATTGCAGATTTAGTTTGGTCTGCAGAATTTATAAAAAGAACTTGCGTTTAGTTATTTAAGTCCACATAATGTTATGCTTATGTGAGAATTTTTTATGGCGAAATGTATAATTTATGCAATAAAGAAACAGAAAATATTAAGTTTCATTCTATTCGATGGTAAAAGCGGAATTCATTTACAAAAATTGAAGTTATGCCCAAAGAACCAATTACGGTATAGAGTAAATACGAAAATTTTTTGTGAAGTATTCGGTTAAAACGTTTTAACTTCTTTCATTTAATAATTACTTCAAACGATGCCGCACTCTATCTAATTAGTTTTTGGTTGAAATCGACATCGTTTTTAAATTTTAGACAGAGGAAGTAGAAATGCTTAGCTTGAAGCCCAAGTAGATAGTATATATCTGGTGGAGCGTTCAGTTATCACGTTTACCATAAGTACATTGTCAACATTGCCTACATTTTGACTTTCCTTCAAGGCAAACATGAGCCACCCGAGTCAACAAAATCCGCTGAGAATTCCCGTTGAGTTATCTCTATTGTGAAATAGATACAATTGTTTGTGATGTAGATGGTTAACATACTCTAACAGAAGTTATTTTTCGACATAAGAATACAGCACAGGATCTGTGGCCTACAGTATACTCGTGTACTGCCGTCGTCAATGATCGATACTTTTGGAGGGCTCCATTCCTTTAGGGCAATGGAGCGGTCGGATTCGATATGACAGCTGTCGCATGCACTAACGCAAGGGAACGCCTGCAGACCGCCAATTAGGACTACAGTTAGCCAAAATTTACAACCAGCCCTCGTGAAACCACTAGCTCGGTCGACTATCTCATACTTTTCAATATGTTTGACTTTACAGTGGCAAGTTTGGCTTAACTATTACAAAAATACACACTTGCAAATTACACGATCGAACCATATTTTTCCAATACTTATTTTAATTATTATGAAGCTAAAATTGAAACATTTAGAGGGTACCAACTGTTCAACTTAACGGGTAATATAATTGCGAAGCTCAATTTTAAATTATAATTAAATATTTTAATCAGTTTGTTTTGACTTATAATTCGGGTACCACACAATTTTTTTAAGTTTTTATGTTATAGTATTTCCAAATTTTAATTTATGAAAACTACACGTTTTTTCATTTGAGTTCAATTGTTATGTAAGAAAATGACCGAGCACAATACGCATATAATCATATATTTTATTAGTAAATAAATTATTTCTATATTCACGAATTTGCTATAACCAGCAAATGGAATAAGTACTCTGATTAAATCCATCTCCTTTTCGAACATGAGCACAATTTGATAACAACTGAACTTTGGAATTGCAGTTTTTATTTTAATTTTTTCCAAATTTTAATTATGAAAACTATACGTTTTTTCTTTTGAGTTCAATTGTTATGATAAGAAAATAACCCAAAACAATACTCATATAATGATATATTTTATTCGGAAATAAATTATTCTTATATTAACGAAATTGCTATAATCAGTAAATGGATGAAGTACTCTGATTGAATTCATCTCCGTTTCGAACAAGTGAACAATTCGATAACCACTGAGCTAACAATTGTAGTATGTGTCATGCTAAATATCCTATAAACATTATACGATAAATACTTTCTCATTGTTGGTGGGTTAATACTTACTATACGGCGCTATAGCTCTGGGTGAGTCTCGGCCTCCTTTAATGTCAGCCACCATACATCTCTGCTTTTAATTTTATCTCACAACCTTCGATGAACCGGTCAACAATTTTAACCTTCGCTTTCCTATTTTATTCGTCGATTTTATTCTTTCTTTGAAACTTTTTGGAAGTATTATTTCTTCTTGCATCCTTTCCTAACCTTTGGGATTATACAAACCTCTCTATATCTTTGATCTTAAATTCAAGATTATACCTAATTCGCCACGCTCCATGTTCAATTAAGGATTCATAAGTCCTTCTCGTTATTTTATGTTCAAATTTCCTCAGGCTTTTCTGATTGTCCTTTCACCGCTATTTGTTTTCACAGGTCTAACAAGTATTTTGTACATCAATAATTTAGACATTCGAGTTAGTAATTTCCTCTTCATTTATTTCAGGTTTTCCAAATATGCTTTATTTCGTACTTTAATTCTATTACAGCTGTTTCCATCACCATCAAATACTTTGTTCAATTTCCAGTCAGCAGATTTCTTTTGTTTGTTTTATCATTTTATTGGACGATTCCTTCATTTTTCCTAGTTGCCACAGAAAAATCATTATTTCGGTGATTGCTGCATACTTTAAAACAACCTATCCGAGGCGGTTTGGTTTCTGAACTGGACTATTTTTATAGAATGGGGCAGTCACCACCATGACTAGGACCAGGGTACCTCTTTTAGTTTGGCCAACCACGTCACTTCCACCAATTTGAAATCCCGAGTTCTTTTTGGCTGCCGGAGAGCGCCAGGAAGTCGTCCTGCCTTTTCAGATGCAATCTCCTATAACCACGTGATCTGGATCGGAAAAAGTGCTCTCGAAACGTCCCAAACTTTGCCCAGCCACGTGGTCTTTATCTCGTATAATACCACGTGGTGATATTGTCCCACACCAAAGTTCTTATAATCGTCTTTCTAATTTGTTTAGAGAGGTGAGATTATTATAATTTGGTTATTCCGCATGCATTATTTCTCAAAAAATATAACTTCAAATTTGATCATTTAACCCATAGCGTTTTGCCAAAAATTAAATCCTGTAGCCCATGACAGTCGGTTTACGGAAGAAAACTTAAGAGAAATATTTATATTTGGAAACATTGGCGGGAAGAACTCTGTTACATGTGAAATGAGTTGTCCTGACTAAAAATTGAGAAAATCAAAATAAAGACGATGTTCGATTTTCAGTTCCTACCGAAGAATAGGACTTGAGCAGACTGAAAGGGAGGTAGATATTTTCGTCGTTGTCTCTTCTTTAGCGACCCAATAAAGGAGAATTCAGGATAGATGATAGGAAAGACTCGGCACGTGAAATTATTTAACCAAGCCGTCCAAACCTGAACGGAATCAAAGACGCTAGAATGGATTTTTAAGATTTTGTTCTAATAAATAATAGCTATGTTTTCAGAAGGAAGCCCAACATAGACTAAAGACTTTAAAGCTTCGGTGCATAGGGGCAATGGCTTCGAATATATTCCTTTTACTAATCTTCCGTAAGTTTCATGATGATTACGTTTCACACGCTACCAAAGACTGAACTCTTTTAAAACTCAAGTTCCAACTGTCTTCAAGTTGTATAATATAGATCCCCCATTTACAACGTGTTTAATCTTGCATGTGTCAAATTGTGACCAATATTTTTCGCTTTCTTAACTTCTCATATCCAAGCTTCTGTAAATTTCCACTAGACAGCAGGATGTTGGTGTCTGAGAATTGCGCCTTAATAAGTAACAAAGGCGTATTGTTGCAAGACGACCTGTGCAGAAATAAGGTAGCTTTCCGTTACAAAGATGCACTTGCATAAAGTCGGATTTAACTATTAAAGTAAGGACCCCTCAAGTCTCTACGTGACTAAATTCTAAATCAAGATTTGTTTTTCTCCCACTTTATTTCATTGACAGATCGGAAAGAAGGCGAAGGGGGGGGGGGGCCCTTTCGCCTTCTTTCCGATCTGTCCGATTGTAGTATTAGGAGAAGACTTGGAAACCACAATAAATGGCATGAACGTAGTCCTGGGAAATAGTTCAATATGAGGATTAATAGAGGGGAAACTAAGGTAATGGGGTGTAGTTTGGGAAACAGTGGAATAACAAAGGGTGTTAGATTGGGAAGGGATATTTAAAGGGAGTTAAGGAATTCTGTTGATTGGAAAGCGTAATAACTAGAGATGGTAGAAGTACAGTAGGATAGAGTAGGATAGCACAGGAAAGGAAGGCATTCGTGAAAAAGAGGAATTTATTTACAAGTAATATAAGTGTAAATACTATGAAATCATTGCTAAAATTGTTCGTATGGAGCGTGGCGTTATACGGGTGCGAAACGTGGACGGTAGGAGTTGAGGAAAGGAAAATAATAGAAACATTTGAAATGTGCTGCTATAGTCAAATTCGGAAAATTGTTGGAGTGGATAGTATCACAAATGTGGAAGTTCTAAACAGAATAGGGGAAAATAGAATAAAATGGAGGACGGTGACTAAGAGAAGGGACAGATTAGTAGACCACGTTTTAAGACATTAGCATTAGAGAGAAGTGTGTGAGGTAAGAACTGAAGAGGGAGGCCAAGCCTGAAATGCGCTAAGTAGATTAAGGAGGATGTCAGGTGTGCTAGTTATAAGGAAACGTTAAAGGCTTGCGCAAGATAGGATAGAATGGAGGGTTGCATCAGGCTATTCTTAGGACTGAAAGCCACCACAACAACATTTATTCAACCAGGTACCAACACTTATAGGCTTAAAGCTCTTTTAATATTTCTTTCAAATACGGTAATGTTATAATATTAAACGGTTATTTGATTTTGAATTTAATAAACACAATGACATTAAATGTAATGTCACATATCGACCTTGATTATAGACTATCTATACAATTGTTTGATACTTAAATTTACATTTCGTTTCTACTTGTCTGTAGGTCCCTGTCATTAACTGGTCGAAGACAAACCTTTCAGCACAATTTTAAGCGTAACAAAGTTATCAATATGTAATCAAGGTTCGTAGTGTTAATATATGTTGGATATGTATGGAATTTACAGCATTTATCTGCTATTTACATATTGCATACGTGTTCGCTAAATTACGCGAATAAAATTTGTATCTAAATTTAATTATTTAATGTATTGTTTTCGTGAAAAATGTGGCTCCATAAGGTAGATTGAGGAAAGCAGAATACGTTTTGGTAATATATCAATTTTGGGCTGCTGATTTCCTTAAATTGTGCTTAATGGCTTTACAGATAAAGGTTTAACAAAGCATATCCAACAATAGAAAGTTTACTCGTAAAAACGCACTGGAGAAACAAGTGTCATGAAACGCGCTTCTCGAAACAGGTTGCATTTAGAGGGGCATACTGAAGAAAGAGGATTCATGAAACAACAGATATTCACAGTCTCTCATTCCATAATAATTGTCCACATAATTTTTACCGAATAAATTTTAATGTAAAAATTTAAGAAATTAAAGTTATGATAGAAGACGTAGGTCGTCGCGTTTGTTTAAAAATTATACCTTGAACCCTATGAGAAGTAGGTGAATCATTAAAAACAGGACCAAAATGAATTCTGTTTCATGAAACCGTTCCCGCCCTTCAGTTATCTTACGTATCGCTTTCATGAAACGCTGTTTCTCTCTTTAGGTGAAACACTGGGTAGGATCCTTAAACCAAACCCCGTTGGCCCTAGTCAACCCTTGGCTACCTTGCTCTACATTCCGCATTTCCCCTTTTCATTTCCCTTCCTATGCTATTAAAGGGGGGTTGTCTGTTTCAGAATCACCCTCATGCAGCCTGTTACCCCCTCCCCCCCCAAAAAAGCAACAACGCGTTTCTCCGCTGTAGACGAGGTCTAAGACACGCGTTTCATGAAACATGTTTCATTTAGACATGCCCATTGACGAAACGTGTTTCTTGAAACAATACACATTTATTTTTCATCTATATATCTAAAATCCTTTGTTAGTGCGTCATTATGTATGTCCCAGCTATAGGCGTCCAAACTACTCAGTATATATATATATATATATATATATATATATATATATATATATATGTGTGTGTGTGTGTGTGTGTGTGTGTCTGAAGAAAGTGCAAAACATTTTACGAAAAAGGTTTCGACGTCTTCCAGATCTCCTAATTTCTGACCTGTAATATATATTTTTATATAACCTATCGTTGGCAGAGAGCTAACTTCTTGAGAAATAATAAACGTCTTTGGATCGCCGATACGATGTATACGTAAGTTAGTTTTATTTTACGCGTCAGGTAAATTTTAATAATTACTAATTGCTCATTTTTAAAAGCAAATAAAATATTATGCATTTTATAGTGGTATTCGTCACAGTTAAAAGTATTAATTTAAATAAATTTTAGTAATAAAAATACTGTATATATGTGGAAAAGTGAAACTAAACATGCCTCTGTTTTTTCCATATTTTTAATGTTTTTTTGGTGATATTTTGCCTCTTGTAAAGTTTGTAATCAACTGAAAGAAACATGTAAGCACTTATTTGCTTTGACTAGCCGAGACGAGTAGGTATATTTATTTCCCCCTCCCCCCGTCCAACTATAGGTCCAAAACAAAGGACTTCAGAAAAACACAAAGGACACAAGGTCGATTAAACCTTCAATTTTGTACTGGGAATAGGTTGTAGTGTAACCTCAAGTACTGTAATAAACATATTTTGAATTGCATTCCTGCTTCTTTATTTACGTGAACCCGAACAGCACCGGGTAATTCAATATTCCCCATATTTCTATTTTGATGCTTAGATGACGCTGTTAATGGTTAATGGAAAATGAAATATGAATTTTTAACAATTCTTTACGACAAAATGTTTTTATGGAAAAATTTAAAGACCAAAAATTATGTTTTAAAATGTAGTTACAGGTAAAATATTGTAAGTCGTCGCTTTTGTTTAAATATACTGCAATTAACCTGCGAAAAGCAGGTGAATCCTTAAATGCAGGGCTAAAATGAGTTCAATTTCATGAAACGTTTCATAGAACACACCTTGCGTGTATCATACGTATTAGTGTCATGAAACATCAATCTCCTGTGCACACCGGGCCTCAGCCATTAAAAATAAATTATAATTTGTGTATTAAAGATATATTTAAATCAAATGTTTTTTTTTCATATTAGATTTTCCGATCTCCGCTTTTAAACCAGCAGTTTCATTTGACTACAGTTTCATTAATTAGTTTCTTCGAGGTTTTGTAGAATTATTTCAATACAAAATATATTTGTAAGAGAAACCTTCTTGCAGGGAAAAAGTTAGTTGCAAATTCTCTTTCAAACTACCACAAGTAAAATTATACTCGTTAAAAATACTGGATGAGAAAGACAGGAGTGAGAGGAATGTATGAGGGAGGCAGAGTTATCTGCATTTTAATTAAAACTTCTACAACACAACTTAAGTCGAACAAATACCCTGAAATAAAACGAAAGTCTGTAGGTGGTTTAAACTACGGATGTAATTAACAAGGTAAAATAATTCCTCAGTAAATGGGTTTAAATTGTTTAATCTCGGAATATAAAGCTTTTCCGCGCCTCGTAACAACAAAACTGTTGTGCGGCAACACGTTTATTTACTCTTAGCGATCTTGGAACGTTACGTGTCGTTTACCTACACTCTCAAATCCACTTTTGTTTCATTAATTAAATACGAGACTTCTTTAGTTTTCATGCGTGTTATTAACTTGTCCATAAAGTAATCACTTCTGTAAAATTGTTTTAAACTAAATTTCTGCGCTCTAAAAACGATTATTTTTTTAATTAAAAGTTTTGTAAATTATCATAAAATTTTAGCTTTTCCCTTACAGATTCAGTAGCCTTTGCATACTTTCCTATTCCTCGTTCTTTGACTTTCTTTGAAAGGGTTTAAAACTTTTAAACCCACAGCAAGATGTTGAATTGTATTCCATGGATCCTTCCCATAATTTTAGTATATTTTATCAGAGTTTCTGTTGTGTGTGAGGATGAATTATTAGAACCCTGGCAGTAATGTCAACTAGAGAGGAAATTTGCAACTCTCGAACCGAAATCCATCACAGTTAATCAAGTTAAACCTGGCGGTAAACTACGTATTATTAATTGTTCAAGTGTATACCTAGTTGGATATTTTGTAATGGAACCAGACTGTACACTCAGATGCTGTCCAACTCTCCTACAGTAAATCTAAACAGCTATAATAGTCCTTGAAATGCTATGACATATAAAGCAACATAATATATTATAAAAAAATTATTGCAGTACTTTCTTAACAATTTCTTGCAGTTAAGTATGGCTTACGTACTCCGAAAGTATTTTAAATTATGAAAATATATATATATATATATAAACTCTCATGATAATTTTCAGAGGTTCTTAAATCCAAATCAACTATCATTAGCAGTAGTAGCATTTCGAAAATAAATATTATTCCTATCATTCTGCTTTATTGTTCATGAGACCTCCATTTACTTTAATCTTCTATTTACACTACCTTCAGTAAAGACGGAATGAATTTCACTTTAAACAGTCTATTGAAATTCTAGAACACTTTTCAAAAACTTGCAGTATCAAACCTTTACACGATACAGTTCATTTCGTTAACTCTGCTTTTCTTGTTTCTCGATAAAGAGAAACGTCAAGTTAAGTTCCTCAAGATTTTTAAATTCCATTTCATGTCAATTTCATGGCACTTATATGTGATTCAATATAAAAAATTAATGTCTATGTATCTCAAGGGAAATCCATATAACAATTAATGTAATAAATCATTTCAGAATCTAATAGATGGCAATGATATTATCGTCATTAATGCTGTAATGGTAAACAATACATGTGGGATTTGGCGGTATGAAATTAACGGCAATCGGCATGAGAGAAGTCGAAGAAGGTTACAGAAAGGGTGGTAAAACCTTGACAAGTTGGCACAGCCTGGATTTTCTAAAATCTTTGCAATTTTGCGTCATAGGGTTGTGAGTTTTCTTTCCCCCCATACATCGGCGGAGTGAGGTGAATCGCTCCTCCCAGAGACGACAGATAATAATTTTTATTGTTCAGGGTTGAGCTCCACCACGCACGGAAATTAAATAATGAAGTGGGGATAGGTATTAAAAACCCAGGAAAAATTTATTTAGGGAATTTGAGCATTATTACGCCAAGCATCTGGAGTTCAGGATGTTACGTATTAACCATTAAAGCAGTTAGAGATTGTATTGGCCATGGTCATTTTAATAACGGGCGGAAGGCTTGATTTATTCCGTGGCGAAATAGTAGACAAATAAATGAGATAGGTGCTCATTGTTCAACGCGGAAGACCAGTTGGGCCGAGCGGCGAGACAGAACGTTATCTCTTACTCCAGCGGCAAGTTCCAGGCTAAGCTAAAAAGGATGGAATTTGCACGGTCTGTTTTTTTCTGATTTCCAACTACTGCAGATTCTACGAAGGACTTGTGTATGTATTCTGCTCCAGGAGAAGACCCACTAAGACGACTCCTAGAATATATTTTTGTTCTTATTTGATAAGATATCTAATATTTGCAAAAAATGTACAAAGTATTTAATATTAATCATAAAAATTTGCAGCTTTGTGACGTAAAATTTATGGTATCATTGTACATTTTAAATTGATAAATGTTGAGTAATGGGATTTTTCACATTCGTATAACAATTTTATTTTATTTTAAATATAAAAACAAGTATTAATTGTCCTTATTTTCATTTCAATACTGTTACTTATAATTGTTATCGTCCTCTCCTTTCATATCTCAATTTTGTATGAAAAATTGTCGGCAAGACGGATGCCCCGTTTGCCGTCACAGACGATAATCTCAATCATGCAGTATATTCTTTAGTAGTTTTGTATGCTTTAGACAAACTACAGAGGAGGTTCTATGTCAATACATCTTTGGTAAAAACATGTAGTGTAGAAACTCAACAATATAAAAACAGAGATTGAACAGGTGACTTGTCTTCGAAGAAAATCAAGACGTTCATGACGGGACATTTTTATGATGCACCGGGTATTATCCTAATCAATTACTTATCAAAATCTATGAGTATGAGTTATTAAGCGCCGTTACTGGGCCGCTGAAACATTGATATGAAGAAGCAATTTCATGTTTATCATACAAGAAGTAAGCTCCCTTTCAGCGAGAAAATTCACGAGTGAAAAAGTGAGTACTTTGATAGCGATAATTGTCGAAAGTCTGAACTACATTCATTGCGTGCTCCAGACGAGTTTATTCTGTCCTAATCTGAGAAAATTGTTCTCCAGAAAAAAATTCAGGTCAAACGGCTGACCACTGTTAAAGTAAAAACTTTCTTTGTACATTCTGAAAACGTACTATTTGAACAACTTGAAAGAGGTGGAAAGACTCATGAAAGTGTTCGGAGCTTATAGGGGATTATGTTGAAAAATAAAAATTATTTACTGTTTTATATCATTTATTTACTTCCCACCAAAAATATTTATTATAACCACTTGTAAATTACAAAGTAACTTTTTAATATTAAACTTGTAACATACAAACCAAACCAATTTAAAGATGAATTTGCCAACGAAAGTAAAACCGCATTTATCGTATGATTTAATTTCGACATTTTATTGGCTACTTTTTCATCTACTTAGGTTTTTGAAAGTTTAAAATTTGATGTTGCAATTTTTCTTAGAATATTATTATACATTTAGTTTTTAGTTTTTATTTGAATAGTAAATTTGTCGTATATTTTCCCCCATTAATTAAGCTATAATTTTTAATACTAAATGATGAATGACTCATTCTCGAAGGGATGACTGAGTGAAATGAATATTAGCTTTTAGAAAGAATTTTTTTTTGCGAAAGGAACGATATTCAGTTTCACCAAGTGACGGATGATACTGAAGCGCAGGAGTTTAGGGAAAGCCTTTGGGACGCAAGTATTCTCCACCCTGACATTTGTGCCCAACGAATTGTGACGTGTGTGACAGTAGAACTTCTTGACTAAAAATTTAACTCAGCAAAATCCACAGTTCCTTGAATTTTTATACACATACCACTTAACTTTATAGGCTATGATTGCTGTGGTCATCTCTATAACTAGAGAATATAATTTATCTACCAGATTTGCTTAGAATTGTTACTTGCAAATATTAACGTATTAAAAAAGTTGCATAAACCTACGAGTATAAGCACTACTAAGCGTATTATTATAGATTTCGTATGACAAAAAAATTATTAGTTATGGCATTAAAAGAATTAAAATTAAATTGATGAAATTATCAAATTCAGGGGTTAATATAAATTTTGAAGAAAATATTTTATAATGATATATGGATTTGTAAATTAGGAAATGCTTGTGATTGACAAATTTATTTCTGTCATTTTCAATAAACGTCTCCCACATGAACCGTTTGCTGTATTTTCTGAGTATTGTGTTGGAGAATCATAAAATATTAAGTGAAATTTTGTTTTGAATTTTAAATGAATCATTTTTAATTTAGATGATTATTATGAAGAACCCTAGGTTTTAAGTCACACAATTTAATAAACCAAAAATATATTATTTTTGATTGCATATTTTTAAGGAGCTTTCGGCATATGACAGATTCATCTATAATACAAAAACGCAAATTAATTGAAACGTTACAAAATTATATGTAATTTTTACAATATAAAAAATAAGTTGATTTTAAAGTGTTTTCAATCTTAAATCTACTGTACATACGCTCAGTTGATAATGAATAATTATATACATATATTTTCTAATTTATTTGTGGAATGTACATGATTCCATATTGTGCACGGATCATTTGTTGAACTTTAGAGTTCCAGAAGTTCAACATATTTTTCGCTCTTGTGCTAACCTAATACAATCGGCAAAATACAACCACGAGTTGTCGAAATTAGTACGGAAAAAACTTTAAATGAGTTTAGAACATGAGTGAAAATCTAGCCCAGTCAAAATAAATCGCCAAAAGTGTGGATGGTAATCGTTAAAATTAGAATCGACTTATTGAATCTCGTAGAAAGAGATTTGTCCAAAACAACAAAAATTGTCAATAATAACAGTAAATATTTTGATCTACTCTAAACCTTTAGCGTAGTGTTTTGATATATCTTCACTTTCCTTTCTGTAATTCTTACCATCCTCATTTGAAAAATGTATAATGATTCTAAAATCTTCCTTCTAATTATATTATTTTGTTTAGGTGTTATTTTTAAATTATCATAATCAATATTATGTTTTTAATTTAAATGATGCAGTGACACGCCAGTATCTGTTTTAGTATTGCTCTTAGCTTTGTTTTTATGATTGTATATTCTAGTATTAAGATTACTTCCTGTGTGTCCAATATACTTTTTATCCCCACGACTAAATTTGTAGATGACTGTTGCATACACCGAAAGCTCCTTCAAAATTGAATAAAAATGTGCAATTAAAATTAATATAGTTTCGATTTATTAAATGGTGTGCCTGATTAAAACCTAGGGTTATTCATCATTATCATTAGTCTAGCTTTAATATATATCTTCTTGTAGCGAACTAATATAAGAGTATGTATTTATTTGTTATATAATTACGATTAATCCGTCATACTGATTCACAACCAAAATTATTCGTACAAGTGACATCCCCGTCGTAAAATTTCATCCTTACCACCAATCCTCTTTGAAAAACGTTTTCTGAACTAAACTTTTCCGGTTGTAAACTTTTGGTCTCCCTTTTTTACTCATAAAGGAATTCCGCGTGAACTTCAATTAATATTTAAAGAAAAATGGCATAGGAATGTAAAGTTAAAATTAACGCATGCCAATATTTTCTTCTGCGGCGAAGTCTCAGACAATCTCCGTCAACAGTACTTCTCAATGATGGAGCTTGAAAAGCCTTTCAGTAGTCTTTTGTCTAAAGCTCCTCCAATACGAAGTGCGCTTCCGCACCCTCTTCTCTTTCTTTGCCCATTCTTCCGTATTTCTCAAACGCCTGTGTAGTCCGTGTCCATTATTGTCATGCTTCACTGTGCTGCCTCGAAATTGTGGGCAGAGGGTTCGACAGTAAGAGCCATCGGAAGGGGATGGTTCCAGGACGACTTTTCATATCTCATAAACCAACAAGAACGCTGGATAAAGAATTTCGATACATCTCTCAGCTTTTTTTTGAAGAAGTCTGACAAGTAATCTCATTACCATCCAGATCTTTTCCAACATTCGAACTAACATTCCTTGTGGAATGTATTAATATTATATTTTTTCTAAGAACAACTCGTCAATATTTTATATTTGATTGTTAACTTAATAAAATCTGTTATGGAATTCGTATTAATGAAACCTTTTTTATTGCGATTTGGATTAGTAAAAATTATAAATATTTATAAATGTTTAATATAAAAGATATGTTCACAGTTCGTATGATCGTATATTAAACACCAGGAATTGATAAAATTCCAGCGGAATTGATAAGTTGGCTTTTCAGGATAATTTGAGAAATATACTAAACAGGAAGAATACCAGAAGATTTTATTAAAAACATAATTACACCCACATAGAAGAAAACTGGGACTGATAGATGTGAACAGCACAGAACAATTAGTTTAGTTTCACATGCATGTAAAGTTGTTTATAGGAGGATGGAACGTAAAATAAAATGTGAGTTAGGAGAGGAGCAGTTCGGTTTTAGGAAGAATATAGGGACAAGAGAAGGAATTTTGGCATTGCGTCTAATTTTAGAAGACAGGATGAGAAAAAACTGGCCTACGTTCATGGTATTTATAGATTTTGAAAAAGCGTTTGATAATGCGAAATGGAACACGCCATTAAGGATTTTAAAGAGCACAGGAATAAAATATCCAGAAAGAAGGTTTATACATAACCCCTACAGAAGGCAGTCAGCAGTAATTAGAATAGAAGACCAAGGATAGGAAGCAGAAATGAAGAAAGGAGTATGAAAAGGATGCAGTCTGCCGCCCATGCTGTTTAACTTATATATAGAACAGCCAATGAAGAAAGTTAAAGCGGAATATGGAAAAGGAATCATACTGCAAGGAGAAAAAATAAAAACCCTACGCTTTTCCGACGATATTGTAGTATTAGGGAAGGCAGAAAAAGCCTTTGAACCCATAATAAATGGTAAGAAGGTGGTCCTGGTCAATATGAGAATTAATAGACTGGTCGCCCGGCCACAGAAAACTCCCAACGACATTACATTGAAATACGTCCATATCGAACCTATTTGGGGCATTCTGTAGGATCACACTTATTATTCTTTGTACTCATATTAACATAAAATCACACCTTAAAATTTGATTGGACGAGTTACTGAGAAGAATATATCTATTTTTTTAATAAGAAGAAACAACAACTTTACAATCTGCATCGACAGAAAAACATTTAGCAAATTATTGACTAGAATAATTTTACCATAAAAGAATCAAATATCGCGCTATAACCAATGATAGTTTTCAGCCCAGTATCCAGTATATTTTCTGATAACAATAATTGTTTAGATTAAGATTTATTGTTAGTTATATCAATCCTCGGATAAATCAAATAAAAATTGTAATAATAAAAATAATAGACCCTACAATTAACTACAAAAAGTCCTTAAATACGTAACTAGAATATACAAGATACTGATTAAAATAAGGGAGACGTTTCCTTTTCGCCCAACCGAACTGTTTCCTTCTTAGACGCCGATCCGGGGACATACCCAGATATTATACAGTATTTTGTTGCGGAATGTGGTGTCCATTTAACATCATTTGGTGGCAGGTTTCTCGTCTAAGTGAAAATTCATTCGTGAATAGATTTTGCTGTATTTCCTTCAGTACGCCATTTCTAAAACCAGGTGTAACTGCAGATTGTAAGATGTCATTAAAAGATCTTGGTGGGTTGACAAATGTTGCGAAAGTTATTATCTTTTTGTAGAAGGCAAGTAAAACAGGGGATCTAGAAAGCTACCCTCGGGAAAAATTAGTCCGAAGATCAAATTTAAAGAACCCCATGGTATAAAGAAGACGCACCAACCAACACTACGCCTACATCATCATCCAGTAATCTCGATGACAATAGCGTGCCGTTCTCTACAAGTTCGTACGGTCATCACACAGAAAAGACGCAAATAACAAATAAAAAGATGCGTGGTCTAATGGCTAACGTAACAGCCTAGAATCACAGAGGTCCCGGGTTTCATTCCTGGTGAGAGCCTGGGTGTTCGTGTTATGTATGGTTTCACTTTCTCTAACTTTTCTAAACAGGAAATCAGTTACTCAATAAGAAAATCGCTAATTGATTTTGATGAGACTATAAAAAACGGATTATTTTTAAAAAAAGAAACAGACTCACGGAATTCAAAATTGGAAAAATATATAACTATTCTTTCATCTCCATATGATGATCACTGCTTGTGGAAAACTGACATTAAATTTTAAATTAGCCGACTAAAGCGTCAACTCAAAGGTAATATTTAAATTCGAATGCACCAGAAAATCTGATGTATATAAAACAGGAATGCCGTGTCATGGTAAAACATTATTCAATAGAAATAGCCATTTACATGGACACTATTATTTTTTCTTTCTCTTTCTTTCTCCATGGCTCTACAGCCCATTGAGGGCCTGGGCCTACCGATTCGACTGCGAACTGCCATCTTGCATGACACATTCCGTATTTGGAGTGACACGTGGTCAGCGTATCGAGTCTCCAACAGTCTTAATCCCGTTCTTCGCGACCATGACGACACAAACATCCAAGCTAATGCCAGGATTCGAACTACATGGCCACTATAGGTTCGTATATTAAATTTTAGTTGACACAAAGCCTGATCTGAAAGTATATGTACAAAATTTATATTAAGAAAAAATTACAGGATATTGTTGATACACAAGTTGACGATTTTTCCACATAATTGCAATCCCGTGGTACGAGCTTCTTTATGCCCTACTGGAAGAAATCTCTTCAAGATCCTTCTCCCGCCTCAGAACCTGTTTCTTCACCTGCTCGTTGGTTGAAAATTTAATTCTACCAATGTAGGTAGTCGGAGAGCGACTTGGTGCCGAAAGTTGTGTGAGGACGGACGTTCTCGTGCAACTAGCACATTCACTCCTCTCTTTGTTTAGTCTCCCAATATCGATGCACAATGATCCCCCCCCCATGAGGCACAAATTTCCTGTCCCAAAACATTAAGGCAATAATTGTCTTGCCCGAAATTTAAAGATTTGTTCTCCCTTCACTACCCTGCACCACTTAACATTCGAAACAATCCTTCAGTGATTCAAATATTGTCCTAAATTATATAATTTATATGTTTATTACTTCCTAAAACCCGCATTACTAGTGAAATATCTATTTCTCACACCAGGATATGCCTCATATGAGAAGTAGGCCCCTAAAGAAATTAATTTTACATATAAAACCCAACTAAAAGTAAACAATATGATGAAATACTAAAAAATAAATAGAATGAAAGTGACGTGTTTTCAATTTACATTTAATTTAAAAAATAATTGCTTTGTGTTATGTAATGCAGAAGTGCCTCAGCGTTTCGATGGCTCCGGGATATAAGAGCCCAATTCAAAGAACTGGAATGGGTGCTCAATTAATGCCCATGTAACGCAAGTTTAACTTCCTCTAAAAATTAATTAAAATAATTGCTATTTTCTACTCCCATAAAGGATTCAACAACTTTTGAATGTCGTTTGAAACAACTTTCTGATAATATAATTATATTTATATTAATTTATCTGTTTCATCTTCTCATGAAAAAGGAAATAGAACGCGTTAATAAATAAATTAAAAAATGAATATTTTTATAAAGATTATAACATTATTACTTACACCCTGTTGAATTTACTATTAATAACTTGAAAAGTACAAATAAAATACTATTATTAAGGAAAAATATTCGCCCTGAAAACAGATAAATATACACTCAACGCATCGTATATAGAAATAAAACTGATCCGCATAATACAACACTGATTTTTGTAAAGGAGGAATAAGAAAAATAATTTTATTTAAGAAAGAATGATATTAATAAATTTGTAAGCACCTGTCAAAGAAATACCGTTAAACTATTTTAACCAAAAAATTACTACATAAATTGCTGAAACAATGCAATTTTATGTTTTTAACAATTTGTTATAAATCATATACTGCAGTAACTAATGTATAGATATTTTTATATTCGGAAATTTTAACGATTTTCAGTCTATTTTATGAATTTTATATGGGTTATATATACGAGGCACATTCAATATTTTATTGGAATTGATATAGATCAAAAACGTTTCGTAGAAGGCGTTTTGTACTTTCACGTGTTTAGGTTCGGATCAATATGAGCAGAGAACACCGTTCGGGATTAGATTAGTTTTGTTTATAAACTAGAAGATTTGTATTTAACGATGGCGTGTCTCCCTAAAGTCTGCACTTTAGTTTAACAACATTCAGCCATCCGATTTCCGAATGTGAATAACCGACTCCAGTTATTTTGAATGATCAGCGGAAATATTTGAAACTTGGCAGAACAGTTCAAAAGCGTGGAACCTTCGTGAGTGACGCGCAATATCCTGATCGGCCAGTTGAAGAGACAACTACTTCTCTTGAAAGCCTAATTGACGGCATTATTCGTTAACAGTAAAAAGCTAAAGTAAAGCACAACAACTTCAAGGGGGTCCCGGAAGAGGTACCGCAACAACAGAATTAAGTCAAACTGTGTGAAGATTTCAAAGAACTCTATGAAGCGATTTTGTTGTTTGTTGCTGAACATGATTGTAATATGTGATGAAACTTGGGTTTGCCATTTTGTACCCGAGTTCAATAGAGAAAGCAACCACAACGGAAGCATCAGCGAGAAAGGAAGTCATGTTGACCGTCTTTTGATATGTCCGAGATGTCGCCTTTCCTGATTATTTGGAAAATCAGCGTAAAGGAAATCATGCCTATTAATCACACATGCTGATTGATAAAATAAAGCCATGAATGTGAGAAAAACGTCGCGGATCTCAAAGAAAAGGTGTGACATAGCTTCACATCAATGCTCGTTCCAACACTCCCAAGAAACCATTAAAATAAAGGGTTGATTGATACTCCCTCATCATCCCCACAGTCCAGAGTTTGCTCCCTCTGATTTTCAGATTTTGTTCCACTTAATCAGGCATTACTTGAAAATAATTTCAGCAACTGCGAGGAGGTCAAAGAATTAGCGGGTTATTTTAGACTTCTTTACATCAAGATAAAATAACTGCGTCACAGTAGTGATTATGTTGGAAGGAGTAAATGTCTAATTTTGTAAAAAGCACAAATTTTTTCATACATCAATATGTCCCTTTATTTATTAAGTTTAGTACAAAATGTGATTATTTCCAATCGTATTTCAAGGGTTTTTATTCCAAAGGGACCAGAAATACAAAGCGTATCTTTAGTTCAAACATATTCATTAAATCAAAATACAGTGTTACAGACTAAATGCAATATACTTATAAGCCAAAAATGCTGACTACACGAAGGCGTCATTATACGTACGACTAAATAAATAACCGTTAATACCGAATACCAAATCGGTAAGTCACATACTCATGTTGTTTCTCTAAAATAGACTACTTTATTGATGTAGCGAGGTCATTATGGTGGACTTAAAGAGAACGAGTAAAACTCCAAAATATTATTTTACATGATTCAGAATCTCGCAGTGTAATTCTCTATCAGGATTTCATCATATATGCACTGCTTTGTAATTCATTAGACGTCATCGGATGAAATCAACGTATAGCATTATATACTGAATTTGCATGAACGTTTATGAATATAACTTGTACTTAACTTATCGTTAATATGAAAAGAAACAAACACGTTCTGTAGTACATTTTCGGAACTATATTTGGCATTTTTGAAACTCTAAAAAAGTTTTACACGTTAATTTTTTGTTGATTAAGAAACATTATTTTTTTCAATAAACAATAAATTCACCTTTCGGGTTTGTCGATGGTGTTAGTTATGTAACAAGCTTCTTATAAAAACTTAAACTCCTCTCTTGCACACAGAAAACTTTAAATTGGATGCCTTTGTTAGCTCAAATCAAAAGGCCACACGGCTATATTTCTGGATGACGTAATTTGTAAACTTTAATAATCTAGTTTGAAAATGGCTGGATAGTTATTGATAATTATCGATTTGCATTAGTGGTTAAAATTATAATAATATGACCGATTTTCATAGTTTCATTTAATTTCAGCTTGGTACTCAAAATTAATGAAAGAGTTTACATTACAAATTTAATTTTAAGCACTAGGACAACATTCTGGAAATCAGTTCAATGCACGGAGCAATAATTACGATTTTTAATGTTATGAATCAGTTTCTGGCCAATTATTTTAGATTTTATATCCAAACACATTAAAATTATCTTAAATAACCATGATACATACGTTTCCCTAATTCAAGAAGACTGTGTCACTAGATTTGAATGTGTTGCGTATAGAATTTATTTCGCTCAACAGATATTTCTTAGTACTGTGAAAGTTTGATCAGAGAAACGGAATTTTAATAGGAGATATAATGCTGTATTTATAATGACTAAATTACCATTAAATGTCTTTCGATGTCCAATCTTTTCGTTCTAATTCATTTCTGTCTGCAACGCCGTCTATGTGATACAAACTTTACCAGGTAGCTGTAAAAACTGGATAGTTCATTATAACTCCGTGGTTAAATACTCTATAACTAATGGGATGAGGTTTATTAATTAATTAATTACGCTCCAAAGTTGGACGACAATGGTAAAGATTAATAATTATTAAGTTAGTCCCACATTGGTGACAGCCAATTGTAATAAATATAGTGGGATGTAGTTTATTAATTATTATGATTATTATTAATTAATGTTGTGAAATTATAATTTGATGGAAAATATAATAATAAGAACAATTTAATTTGTAATCAAGTAGACATTTATGACAACAAAATTCAATGAATGAAATTATTAAAACCAGAAGAAAGCAAAATGAATTTATATGAAAAGATACAACAATCATAAATTTTTATACTGATGAAATTCATCTGTGGGGTAAACCAAAAGAATCAACATTTTCTATGGCAAATAGGTCTGGCAATGTGAACTCTTTAAAATCAAAGTCACTGATAACGTCGAAGACTGCAGCTGCATTCTCTGGCGGCGTTTTGCTTCGGTCTGCATATTTTGAGGCATCTGAAGTTGATCCTCACTGCCTGCATCAGATGATCTGCTTGCCTAGATGATGCCTTTGGACAAAATAGGGCAGACTAAGAAATCTGAAGTCTCAAGATCTCCTCATAGCTCTCAACAGCGACTTTCAATTTAACAAACTCTTGCTAGCGGCTCGAAATTGATGTTTACTCCGCATCAAAATCCCTCTCCACGTAACCTCCGAGATGACCAAACATTCTTGTCCTTATTTCCAGAAGACAGTCGGTTGCAATTTCCAATAGGAACCTTTGGCTTTAATTTCATCAATTGCAGCCAATAAGAAAATTTTCAGCAGCAGATTTGGACGGATGCCTTCACGTACGTTATGTATTAATTCCGCACACAGTGGACGTTTCTAATTTGTTACCGGTTGCTTCCGGCTTGACAGGAGAAAATATTTCTCAAATTAGAGACGGGTGACTTTTTATTCGTGGAAGGCCCCTTATGATATTGTGCGAAAATAAAGTTGTAAGCGCAGCCTACATAAACACACAAATGCTTCGCAAGCCTCTGGACTTTCATTTCGTACACATTTAATGTATTACAACCCAAAAATGTTTCTACAAACCTACACTTACAGGCAAATAATTTATAAATTTTTTTTGTAAACTGATTTCAAATGATAATTAGATGGATAAACTATAAGCAAAATGTAAATAAAATAGATACAAAAATAGTGATCAATTTCAATAAAATATAAAATTATCTTATTATTAAATTTATTTTGCAGAATTGTTTGCTGCCGAAACTCAGTGATGTCAGGGATAAGTATATGTCTTGAAAATCCTATGTAAACAGTGGACAAAGAAAATATTTTGCATTTATCGTAAAGAGTTCTAAGCTTTTCACTTTTAATCTGCAATAAAAAATTATTAATGGGAACATTCTGTAAATAACCTATTAACGTATAAATAAGAAATTGATTAAGTACTCTCTTCAACGTCTTCAACGTTACCTTAATTTTTTTCATTTGAATACGGAACCTATTGTAAACATTTTCTGGAACGAAATACGATTCGTGTTTATGTACAGTTTTTAATATTATGGCCATAGTTGTTAATAATGATTGATCGTTTTCAGATAAAAATTGAGCCAAGTACAATGTTTACCACTATCTCGTAGTTTGCGTGCCTTAAAGTTATAAAACTTTGAATATAGTAACACGTCGCGTTTCCTGTTACAGATGTGATATTCAAGGAACATTACGTTAATCCAAGAATCAATAATTTTAAAGCAATGCTGAAAGAATTCAGCGCATGAAGACATATAATCTACATAAAGTGCCATCAACGGAATCTAACCTTTCCGTTGCGTTAAATAACACGACATTTAGAAAGACTTATAAGAATCTAGTCTCATAAAAGTCGGTTGGTTTATGTCCATAAAAGCACTAAGTATGTCACAATTCTGATTTACATATGGACGACTCTTAAGTATATTACATAAAAATCTATTTTAAATTTTAAACACAGACGTATTAAAAAATTCTCGTGACCTCCGGAAACTTTCTACATCGAAATATCAAATAAATTCAGATAGTTGCACAATAAGAGCCAACTGAAATGTAATAAATAATCCTTCTGTGAAATAAAAGTGACAAAATCATTTCAAATCCAGAAACAGTTTCTGCGTTTAACCATTACTTTTTAAATCTATGTAAACAATAAATGCATTTTGTTAGGACGCCCTAAGAAAATTAATTCCTCGGTTGTATTCAGAACGCGGAAAAAGATCCGATCATTCAATAAACCGATTACTAGGAGAGATGTATTGAACAAAATAGGATCTTAAAATATTATAAAGCGAACGATATATACAAAATTAACATTAAGTTTGTAATAAAACGAAGGAATAGTAGCAGAACGATTTCAATACATAATTAATTAGACGTGATAACAGAAAAATTTCTAGATTTTTTAAAAATAGATAATATTTTCAAATATGTATCTAAAGCGACTTCGTTGATCGCAAAATTATTTTTGGATATGCTGGAGCTCTACAGAATTAAGCCAATGCTTCCTTGGTTTTAAAATCATAAGAAAAAGTTCTTCATACATAATATTGATGGCAATATTTATCTGATTGGAAAGCAATGATTTACGGCAGTCCCGCAGGAGTCAATTCTAGGACCTCTGGTCTTTCCTGTATACTAAAATGACCTTACAGATTGCATTAAACCTATAAAATCAGTAATGGCTTGTGGTGAGGACAAGCCGCTTCATAATAGGCAATTACGCACTCATGTGATTAAAATGTCTGGTTCGGTGCAAAAAAAATTGTGGTGTGAACTTACAGGCAATTAAATTTTCTCAATTTTCGTGCGGTAACATCAACGCTCAATTTTGAGCTAAACAACTGATTATACATACAATTTAGATTTATTGTTGTTTCCAGTGGTCTTCGACATTACAAATGAACAAAATAAGGTACATAATTAAAGACAAATAATCTTAAAATAAATTAACAAACGAAAATGTATATAAAAATGAGTCTTTCCAGGTGAATGGCTAGTATAAATTCCTCTCGGGTTTCCAACCGGGTCAAAGAGATTATCAGTGACGTTTCGATGGCTTGCTCTGCCATCATCTTCAGACTGATGTTTAAAATTCGGTGAGTGTAAGCATTTATATAGTCCGAGGCAATTCTGAGCAAGCACAGACCGCCTGTGATTCGCTAGATGTTGACGTGGGAGCGAGGGCGTCTCCCATTGGTTCACTTGCTTTTTCATGCTCTAGTCTCCCGTGGCTGCGGTCACGCGGCCCGTCTCCGCTGCATCCTGGGGTCCCGTGACTCAGCCCCGCGTTCCTCAAGTGAAACAATGGGTTCCATGCCAGACTCAATTGGAATCCACAATCTCTATTCAGTAAATTATCACTGGATCCGATGTTTATTGCCTCCAAAATAATGCTATCTTAGTAGCAATTAGCTCTGTCCAGAATACGAGTCTTATCGAAAGCTATTTTATGACCAGTGAACAAGGCTGACTTATTGGATTGTTTTAATCGTAGATGTCTATTGTGCTCTTTTATTCATTCCTCTGCGGTTCTTATTGTTTGTCCTATGTATTTACTGCCACAGTCGCATGGTATTTCATAAATACCAGGGGTCTTTAGGCCTACATCGTCCTTTACATTCCTGAGCATATCTTTAATTTTTCCTTGTGTTAGAAACACCGTTTTTATGTCATGCTTGGCCAGTATGCGACTAACTATGGCTGTGCATTTTCCGGCATATGGGATATACGCTCTTTTTCCGGTCGACTCCTCGTTTTTCTTCTTCCTGGTTCCGTGTATTGCCCGTGAAATTTCACCAACGGTGTATCGGTTTCTTAATAAGGTACTTCGAAGTTGATCAATTTCGGCTGCAAAGTGGAATTATCCGATATCATTCTCGCTCTATGTGTAGGAGTGGAAAGCACAGCCCTTTTGTGAGCCGGGTGGTGGAAACTGGTAGCGTGTAGGTAAAGGTCCGTATGAGTCGGTTTACGGTACACGCTGTGTCCCAGGCGTCCATACGCTCTTCTATGTATCAGGATGTCGAGAAAAGATAGCATCCCTTCCTTCTCAATCTCCATCGTGAATTTAATGTTCGGGTGGATTCCGTTGAGGTGCAGTAGAAACCTCTTTTCCGTGTGGCCAGATGACAAAAGTGTCGTCCACATATCTGTAGAAGCACTTAGGTTTGAAAGGTGATTCACGTAATGTGCTCTTTCCTCAAAATCTTCCACATAGAAATTAGCTTTTTTTTATCGAGGGTAGGGGAAAATATTCAAAAGACGCCGTGAAACCCAAGTTACACGGTGTGTGGGATTTTTACCCACTAAAAACCACCTCCCTTTACAAAGTACCTCCTCGCGGAACCGCCGTTAGGCATTACTTCACGAGGGGTTGGATTGCCAATGGGCGCACATAGGTATAATAATTATTAAATAACAATAAAACTATAGTATAGCTATTCCTAACTATTACTAGCGTCCGTTCACACGTCTCATTGAAGATGCAAACTATACATTATCTCACTTACACAAGATTCACTCACACGCTCAATTTACAAAATACAACTATTACACACGCATTCACTCGGATGTATATGCTTTCGTCGAACGTTCATCTGATGACGCATCGCGTACAGACACTCACACATACACTTTCATACACACTCGCACTCTCACTTACGCTTCATAAACGCTCGCACTCACGACAAGGCAGTTATAAGCACATTCACTCATTGGCTTCTAGACGGTGCCTTTCTACGCTCCGTAGGTTCTCCAGAACCTTCGTAGCGAAGTGTGACACTACGTCCCAGCTTGCTTGGTCCTGAAGCATAAACGGCGTTATATCTTCAGGCCTCACTCGACGTCTGAGAAGCTCCTGTACTGCTGCTCTTTCTTCGTTGAAGCAAGGGCAGTTGAAGAAAACGTGTTCCGCGTCTTCCACTTCTTCCGTGCATGTTGGACACATTTCATCTTCAATTATGGCGAATTTCTTCTGGTATTGCTTGAAGCATCCGTGTCCCGTCAGGAACTGAGTGAGGTTGTAGTTCAGCTCGTGCTTCCTGTTGACCCACGTTCCTACATCGGGAATCAGCCGGTATGTCCATCTTCCCTTATCAGAGTAGTCCCAGCGGTCCTGCCAGGATCTGATGGTTTCTCGACCTTCTTCTGCCGCGATGACTCTTCTGTCTAACTCGGCGTTGAGGCGGGCTCGGTGGAATCGCCGCTTGCATTCTTCTGCCTCCAGTTCTATGTGCTTCATTCCGGCGATGACGCACAATGCATCGAAGGAGACAGTCCTGAATGCGCTGGCGATTGTGCGGTAAGCTCCAGCGATCCTCCTCCTGAACGATTCCGTCTTCAAGGCTTCCGCTCAGATGGGGGCCGCGTATAGCAGGGCCGAGTTGACGACAGCCGCTAGTAGCCTTCTCCGACTTTGTCGGGGTCCTCCTGCATTAGGCATTAGTCTAGCCAGGGCCCTGACAATCGTCGTTGCCTTGGCACTTGTCCTCCTGACATGTTCCCCGTAAGTCAGCCTCGAGTCGACCCATACTCCTAGGTACTTGAGGCATGGCTGGGAAACTATCCTCTGGTTCCCCACTTTCAAGGTGATATCTTCCTTCTTCTTCCTACTCATTACAAGGACGACCTCCGTCTTCTGTTCAGCTAGCGTAAGGCCGCTGTTCCGGAGCCACCGCCTGATGGTCTCTACTGCGAAGTTTGCTGCATTAGTCACCTCCTCTAGCAGCTTCGCCACGACGACTACCGCTAGGTCATCCGCGAACCCTATAATACGGACCCCAACCGGTATCTCTAATCTTAGTACCCCGTCGTACATCACATTCCACAGGACGGGGCCGAGGACCGATCCCTGCGGAATTCCTCCTGTGATGTGGCATACTTCTCCCTCATCGGTAGTGAACGGAGTGTATGCTCACATAGAAATTAGCTATGGCGGGAGAAAGGGGGGGGGGGTTGCCCATGGCCACGCCGTCTACCTGCTCATAGTACTCACCGTCGTATTGAAAATATGTGGTTGTTAGTACATGTTTGTACAGTTTGACCACATTCAAAGGAAATAATTTTTCCAATAACACGAGAGTATCGGCCGCTGGTACCCTCGTGAAAAGTGATGCGACATCAAAACTGACCATTATATCATTGGCGTTCACTTCTCATTCATCTAGAGTCTGGACGAATTCAGCAGTGTTCTTTACATGATGTTCACACTTGCCAATGAAAGGTGATAACATAGCAGGTTATAAATTCGATTCGCTACCATTTTGGTCACATGACCTTTCCTTCTCAGACCACTGGAAATAAATCAAAATGACATCTCTCTGTAAAAAAATTACCATTTTGATGATTTTTCGTCTTTACATAACACGCAACCTGGGGTGAAAATATGTTGTATTTGACAACAGAAATAGATTGATGGTTTTGGAAAACATACAAAACGAGTATTTACACGCCTTTCCAGCTAAAGGTTATCCCTCTGGAGTAGAACTATGAATGGAGTGTATGCTCATGTAATGAGCTTATCATTAATTACATTCCTGCGTTATTATTTACGTGAATCCGAGCATCTCCGGACATTTAAGCTTGTTCGTTACTAAACTTCAGTAATATAATACCAAAAAACAGTCTATACGGGCTTTTGGAAAAGGAAATATTTTTTCGTATTAAAGGTATTTAATTATCTTCCTATAACACCAATAGCCTAAGCGTCATTTTATTTTTTTGATTAACAGATTACATGAGGGTAACTCTCATTTAATAGTATAGGAAAGGAACTGAAATGGGGGATGTGGAAGTAGAGCAGGGCAGCCAAGAATTGACTAGGGCCCCCAGGCTATAATTTAACACTGTGGTCTAACTAAAAGAGATGAAGAAAAAACTCTAGAAAACCTGCATCATGTTGGTATGATAATTAACTGCACGTATTACCTGTTAATGTAATTGTAAATCATCCTGAGCCCTATGTTCATAGAATTTATGGAATATTAACACAAATCTGGTTTGTTTTTACGTACAACTGGCACTTTACAAATCGTTATTTATATAGATCACAAGACATCGCCAGTCGCTCAGAAAAGTTGACAAGTTTTTCTAAACGCCTCAAAATTCTGAATTTGTGCATTTCGTCTCCTGTATTCATCAATATCTAGTGATACTTGTGCTGTGCAGTGTCATTTTCCAAATGTAGTGCTGCTTGTAAAAATAATATTATATTAAATATAATCTTTTTTTACTCATTTCAGATTTTAATTTTTTTTGTGTATCATATTTGTAATTTTGTGTAATCCTAACAAAAGTCCTGCGACCTGGATTTTATAATTTATAAATATATTAAAAAATTCTATTAAATCTCATTTTTTATTTTTAACAAAATTAAAACATTCAACATTACAATATTTAGGAATGTATTGATTTTAATGAATTTTTTTCCGAGATGAGCCCTAACCCAAGAAATAATATTGCAAGAGGCTTTAGTAAATTTAATGTACTTTTACTCAGAGCTGTATTACGTGTTTATACGCATAGCAGAGGGAGAGATAATTGTCTTTTGGTTCCTTAATTTACATTCATCCTCCCCTAGTTTCCTCGATAACCGGCAGTTCTGGATTTAACGCAAATGCAGCTTTCCGGTGAGCATAGAAGCAGTAATTCTACGAGTATATTTTGGTGTCGTTTCTGTGTGACACTCATCCCAGACTCGAAGCCGGCCAGTCCAATTTTCTGTTTCTTTGTGCTGAACTCTCACTTACAACGCTCTTTTCCGAATTCCCTTTTCGAGGTCCTCTTCATGGTAGTTCCAACATGGTCCTCTCCACCTGGAACTCACCTCTCCAAAAATGTTATTGGTCTCCCCGCGTTTTCTTCCTTCACCAGGTCCTCCAATGGGGTTAGAGTCCCTTACCCTTCCTCACCAAAAATCAAAATTTAGGAGGGGCCACCCTATCAATCGTTTAGGTCAACCTCTTTGCTAACCTCGGCTGACCTGGGGCTTTTCGCCGGGTGGCAAATATACTTTCAAAGACTACGCCTGTCAGGCCTTGAAGTTATATGACTGTGTTTGTCTTTCCGTGTTTTCCCTCGGAAGGGTATCTTGCGGATACCTCAGGACTGTTTTCTGCGGAATTTGGTAAAAAACACTTAATATTGTAAAATTAATTGATATGAATAAAACAAAATGTATAACAAAATTTATATATGTCACACTCTTTTATTTATGAATGTAGTAGTGTTTATATCGGCGACAATATTTTATTATATTTTTAAAT
The DNA here is from genome assembly GCA_034510155.1 of Eucriotettix oculatus. Lineage (NCBI taxonomy): Eukaryota > Metazoa > Arthropoda > Insecta > Orthoptera > Tetrigidae > Eucriotettix > Eucriotettix oculatus. The sequence continues at coordinate 188,558,800 of CM067376.1, forward strand.
GTGCACTCTTGCAATTCTTCGTATTTCTATTTACGTATAGTCCTGAATATCTATTGTTTCATGTACATATTTATTTATTCATATTTTTATCTAATATGAATTTGACTTTTTCTATTATCTCAGCTAATCTAACACTACACAATTAACAAAATATACTGTTTCTACCAATCAGTAGACGCTTTAATTAGTCTCATATATTTTCTGAAAACAATTCACTTCTACTGGGTAAAATTTAATTATGTAAACCATGTTCGGTTAACAATAATGTAATGACAGTTACCGATAACCCCAAGGTAGTTTGTTTTAAATCTATAAACAAATAAAAATTTTCTGGTACGTAAATATAATATTTTTCTTTTAAAGGGAAATGATGTAATCGCAATTAATTAAAAAGTATCCTAAATAACTGCAACATTTATAGTTTATTTATTTGGAAATTTAAAAAATAATTAGTCTGCAATTTATATTTGAATTCACAACTACGATAAAATTTATTGGAATGTAGTTTAAGATTACGGACATGAATGTTTTTTTTGTGGGTTTCGTGGAAAGATAGTGGCAACGCACTTCCTATAAATTTCTGCGAAGTTTATATTTACTGTTACTTGATGCGCGATAGTAACTGTCGTCTGCTTAAACCAGCTGCTGTTTTGTTTACGACTCCCTAACAAATGTTCTCGTCTTCATTGTTTCACGCCGTCCATGGCGCGTCTTTCATAGAATGTTGAACGCCACCACCATCCATTAGCTCTATATGAACTCTCAACTTGAAACGCACGACTGCAAAATAATGTAAAATTTCAGTGTCGTGAAAATAATATTTCAATTTCTCTTGGCTATGATAACTTCTTCCTGTCCGTCAATGTCTCTTATAGCCATAATATAACTTTAAAAATTTGTGAACTTCATCTGAATAACTGGACTGAACTAAATTGGAATCATGAATGATAGAGTTAAATAATCCATGTTAGTCCCTCTCTCTTGTTAGCTACGGATCTTAAGCTCTTTTTAGCTATTTTAATATCACAAACTTTCTGATTTTATTTCAATGTAAAAGGAGCAATTTTCTTATTCTCGATAATCTACCAAGACTTATTTCTAAGCAATTCATTTAATTCTCCACAGATTTCGGTCTTAATCCGTTTCCTCTAAGTTTGTCATGAATTTGCATTAGGTTCTACTTAAATCCGTAAAGTGTATGTTCTCAGATACAGATTTTCTCTGTCCTATACTTTTCTTGTCACCACTTATTATTATGACTTCTTAAATGTTTTATTGTGGTTGTTTCAATCAGTTTCTGTACACTAATCCTATATTCCCTATATTGCTGCAAAAAGAATAAACGTTATTTAATATTTGTAAATTTTTCAGAAGCCAGTTAAAGAATTAAATTATGTTAAAATAATTGCAAAAACTCTGAGAGGTGGGTTTCGAAAATAATTTGTAATCTACCGAGTGTGAATAAGTCACTTGTAATAAAATTACAAGCAAGCATGAATGAATACTTTACTTTGAAGCTGGCATGAAATAAAAGTGGTTTATTATAAAGAAACATACTTCAAGTCTGCAGAAGGTGTAGAGAAGAGGAGAGGCTTCTTTGATGTAACAACAAAGACGCGGCCTCACAAGATTTCATTTCATTTGGGAGACTTTCCGCCTACTGGAAGATTTACATTGTTTTCCATGGAGTGCCCACATTTTGGCCACTAACACAAAATAATACTGAAATAAATTCTGACTTGTTCAGTCATTATGTCTGAACATTTACGATTACTAATCCTAAACGGTAATACAAAAATTAGGTTAGTGCCAATGAGAACTATAAATCCAATTTCATTCCGTTCACATAACATTAGGAATTAAATAGTTACGTGAAATAAATTACTCAGCAGTCTGTAAATTAAAATAGAATCAAATATATTTGTCCTGTTGTCCAGCATGAATAGAAACAGTACGATATGATCTGAGCTCACCACATGTTCACGTTCACTTTACAAAAACACAGAAACATAAAAACAAGAGAGAATTGACACTTCTCTCAAACAACAGATCTAAAAAAATTGTGTCCCTGAAGGATTAGTGTTGTTATAATATTTTTATTACTAGCGATAAATGACGCGGACGAGGAAATCTAACGATAGTTCGAAAATTCGCCGACGACACCAGGGAGATAAATATTAGATACCATAAATAGCATACAAACAGCCATCAACCAGTTGCGTGCTCTTAGGGAACAATGTACACCAGATGTGTCCAAATCGTGGAAATTTGGATAATTAAAAGTGGCGCATTACATCTTTGAGTCTGTTTGTATTTCGGACGAAAAATCCCTTTACATTGTTCAAAGCACTGCAAGTAAGGGACAACATTCTTGACTTTTGTATATTGGCGCTTCATTAAACTAAAATAAATAAAATTATTCATTTTCGTCTCCTAAACGAAAATGATTCTATACTCATATCTATTTCATCATCTTCCTTGGCTCCACAGCCCATTGAGGGCCTGGGCCTACCGGATCAGCTGCGGGCTGTCATCTTGCATGACACATTACGAATTTGGAGTGGCACGTGGTAAGCGTATCGGTTCTCCAGCAACCTTGGCAACCATGACGACACAAACATCCAAGCTCATGCCAGGATTCGAACCCGGGCCCCCTGGGTTGTCAAGCAGTGATGCTAACCACTAAACCACAGGTGGTCGGCCCTCATATCTATTTAGCATCCCTTAGCTGTGAACAAGACACCATAAAATGTGCTCGAATCTGAACTAGTCTGACAAAAAATTGGTGTTTTGTATGAAAAAGATTTGCACCCTTGATGTATACCGTACTCCAAAATGAGGTACCCCAACCCTCCACTTTTAAAACTAGGAGTGACAAGACTGCCGAATGAAAACCTAATTGGGAATATTCTTTGGTACCAAGCTATCATATGATAACCATATTAATTACATAGTTAAGGAATCCAATAATGGGATAAACATCATGCAAAAACTGGGGAGCAGATAAATACTCTTGATATCTTCATCAGCTCAGTAACTCTAAAAGAGTCCTAGCTTCACGCTCTCCCATTCTATCCAGAGCTTCTGTCCACCATTTTCTAATACCAAACTATCTTGTATCAATGGTGATGTTATCTATCCATCTAGCCCTTGATCTCCCTCTACTCCGCTTGCCACGTGGTTGCACAGTTAATAATCTTCCATGGATTCGTTCTTCACCCATTCTTTTAGGATGTCTCACCCAGCGCTTTCTTGACACTCTTATTGTGAACGATAACTTTTTTCATTATCGTTCAGTTCTGTATTATGCCGAATTCTCCTAATTCCATTTTATTGACTAGGGCCATGTATTTTTCGAAATATTTTCTTTCAAATGTATCCAGTCCATCACATCTACTTACAGAGCTATAATTCGTTCCAAAGCAAATTATGGATGTATATTATATTCAATAGAATGACCTGCTGAAGAATCTTTACGTAATAGACAACCAATCGCTAAGAATCACTACTGGGTACTATCACATTAGCCAAATGACAGTATACTTATTTTATCACAAGAAACACTTCTAAAACAGAGTATAATGAACTCCTCCTTTATTTCCGTAGAATACATATACACCGCTTAACGTTTAAACATTGAGCGGTTTGGTACAAAACAAAAGAATTAAAAATTAATTCGATTGATTTCAGTAGAATATATAGAGTATATAACCTTTATAATGAACAAATTTGTTTATATTTTAAATTTAGATACTTATAAGTTATGTACTAATTGTCATTATTATCATTATTTTTCACGGTTAGTGTTTTGCAAGATTTCACAAATCTGTATAGTGCTGCAGCACAGGTTTCGTTTCGGGCGGATTCAATTAGGTTTCCGACGATGTCATCAGACATATAATGAACTAGGGTTGGATTATTTAATTTAAATAATAATAAATTAAAAATTGGTTTGGTTAATTAAAAACAAATTAATTTATTCACAAAATCAAAAAATAAATATAAAAACAATAATTGGTAATTTTTGGGTCCAACTTTAAGAAAAAACCTCGGATAGCTCAATTGGCATTTGGTAAGACTCGGGTCATTTTTAATGGGCTTATCTATGCAGCATTCAGAGAGTCAATAAACAGCTCAGACAGAGTCTCAGACACGCACCTGCCTTTCTTCTTTTCGTTATAGCGGCTTCCTTTCAGTGCTGATTTCTGGGCCGGTTTAAGTAAACTGGTGGGGCCACCTTGCTGCACGCTGCCGTCTGTCTTCTTCAGTTTGTCTCCAGATTCAAAAAAGACTTTTAAAAATTCTCTCCACCTACCTGCTTCAGAGCTCCATCCCGACTCATCAATTTATAATTACTTTCGTGCCATGGTACACTACCACGCACTCTCCCGACTTCCTCCTGCTTGATAATTCCGTTCCCCGCTGGCTCAGTTTTTGTCCATCATCGCAGGTATCAGGACTATAAGTCACAAGGTGGCGTCTTTGGCACGAACTCACCCGTCCGGCTTCTTGGTGTTTACCTGGGCTGAAGAATTCCACAATACGGGTAATTCTTCACCCAGTGTCGAAATAAGATAAGAGATCTTATCTCATAAATATGTAGTTACGGGGTGGTAAAATAGACGCCATTGTTATTGATTTTGCAAAGGCTTTCGATGTAGTTCCTCACGACATCTTGATCCAGAAGTTAGATGGGACAGGTATTGACAAAAGAGTAGTTCTCTGGGTGCAAGAATTCTTAAAAAATAGGCTACAAAAAGTCGAAGTGGGAAAGAAACTTCAGAACTCGGATCTGTAACATCGGGAATCCCCCAAGGATCAGTTATTGCCCCATTATTGTTTCTCATTTTTATTAATGATTTGCCTAATAATATAAATTCTAAGGTCAGACTTTTTGCAGATGACTGTGTAATTTACAGGGAAATAAATGGGGAACAAGACGCAGCTGCTCTCCAAACTCAATTAGATACTGTAAGTACATGGGCTAAGCGAAATAAAATCAAAATCAACAATAGTAAAAGTAAGGCGATTAGTTTTACTAAAATGCGCGTTCAATATGCCTTGCTATATAAAATAGATGGGGAAACAGTGATCGAGGAAACAAACTGTAAATACCTAGGCATTTATTTTAACAGTAAGCTGGGGGCACGTAAACTATGCTACAAGGAAATCGTGGAACACCTTGCACTTTGTCATGAGAACACTCAACAAGGGAAATGCGAAATGTAATGAGTTGGCATATTTGTCATTAGTACGCCCACTTATGGAATATGGTGCAGCATGCTGGGATCCGTACAGGATAGGTCAAATAGAATCCTTAGAAAGGGTGCAAAGAAGAGCCGCGAAATTCGTACAAATAGGACCTGGGCATGGGAACGAAAAGGTAAAGCGACTAGGGTGGGATACGCTACAGACAAGAAGAGAAAGAGCTAGACTACACATTTTCTACAGAGCTTTTGCAGGTCAAAAACCTTGGCAGGGAATCCGAGATAGAATGAAAGAATCGACTCGGAACGGGAGGAGAGGGGTGATCATCTGTTTAAATTACAAGCAAGGAACCAAAAACAGTCGGAAAATACTCATTCCTAAATAGGACAATTAATGACTGGAACAATCTGCCTGCAGGAGTGTTTGGGGAACTTCCTCTAACAGAAAGAAAATTTCGACTCAATCTTACTTTAGTGTAGTGTAGTGCAGTGTAGTGAAGTGATCAGTGCTGCAAAATCTCTAAAAATATTCTACAGTGAAATATATTTCCAGTTTTTTTTTCTTTTGTTTTTTTTCCAGGCAAAAACAATACTATTCTTTATTTTAAAAAAATCATTCCTAATAATATGAGTCCACACTTATTTATTTATATTGTATATAATTATACATTCAACTATAGGTTAAATATGGTCTTTACGACCAGTTTATTAGTTATTGTTTAAGTTCTATGTATCTGCCACCGGGTATCTGCCCATCTGTAGATTAATAAATACAATAAAAAACACTTAATATCAAAAACGATGTATCATAACGATAATTGATAACCGTTTCCAATACATTAAAAAATTCAAGAACCTAATCAATAATTCAAACTTACAAATCCATGATATTGAAGCTGAAGGGAACTGTGAATCCAAACTTTAAACGTGCTCACATAAGATAAGGAAGTATGGACCCAAAGAGGTAACCATATTTTTTAAAAAAAATATATAGTTTTAAGATGGAGAAGACTGAAAGCAAGGAAAAGCAAAAATATTAATGAATTCTACTTTAATCAAAGGAAGTAGAAGTCCTTCAATTGATCAATTTTCACAATGTTAATTCTTGACTGAATTTATAAAAATTGGCCGTGAAGAATGAGCTTAGTAAATTGCAGGTGAGCGTGGCTTAGGTTTACAGGGGGGAGGAATGTTGAATCGGATTTCGGGACTAGCCCAGTGGTAGAAGCCCTGGGTCGAGTCCTGAGTCCGGTCGTCACTTTTTGAGCCTCTCTTCTGAATTCTACTCTTTAAAACAAAAAAACAACTCAACAGAAGGGAGCAGATAATCGTTATACGATTTAGAACCAGGCATCCAAAGATAACACTTGCGAAGTAAGAACCCCATCTATAAGCAAAACATGTAGTTTGCTGTTAACATCAAGCCATTCAATACAGTACTGCATAAAATACGACCAACATAGAGAAAATATTATGGGAAAAAAGGAACTCAGCAAAATATACTATGTACCACAAAGAAGCATTGTTAAGCTCATTAATTAATAAACTCCTAAATGAATATTTATCAATTATGTAATTTTATTTCGTATGTAATTCAATGTAATAAAAATGTATGCTAGTAGTTGCTAATTCGAGTTAAAAGAAAAATTTTATAAAAAATCAGGTGGAATTCGGACAACTGCGAAACCACGTCAAGAATATGGAGGGGAAATAACATACTGTTTAAAAATTTAAATTGACTAAGGTTATATAAAATTGTTGTATATAATATCTATCGATTCACTCATGTAATTAGGATACTGTGAAGGTTTATTTTGTTTCCAGGCAAGGAGAATTTATAAAATTTAATGAACTTAATAGCCTTAAAGCTCTTCGCGTAATAACGAGTTTCTTGTAACCGCTTGTTCTCTGATATACAAAAGCAGTATGGCCAACCAGAATTCTATGAAGATTTTTATAATGAAGACTAAACTAGCTTCATAAGCGTCCGCGTCTACCTTCGGATATTTTTATATGATATTACTGAAAGTCGTTACTAAAATATTCTGAAATATACCATTTTAATGATATGTTACTAAAGTATATAACGAATTCAACAGTCATGCTTATTGATTTTAATGCGTTAATACATTAGTTTTAAGTTTATTATTATTCTTTTGAAGTCTCTTTTCTTTTTAATTCATTTCGTATGAACTTCACAATAGCATAGAGGGTTACATCAAACTAGTCTTAGGACTGAATACCACAACACATGAATTTCATGTGGTATTTATTTTTCTAATGATCTGTGCCACTAAGATACTGTCTCACATACTTGTTACTATTAGTATTTTTAACTATTCTTAAACTGTACAAATAATTTGATCATGGCTATTTCTCTAAGAATAAGTTTAACAACAATTGACGATTATACTGTGTTTGTCAACCCTTTTATTGTATTATATTATGTATTAACTACTTACCTATTTTATATAATGTTGCCTTATAATACTAAGTACGCTCTGTAATAGCTCAACTAATGAATATTTTAGGGCCATTCAATATTAATTTATCGTTCTCTTACACCACGTAGAATATAAAAATACGTATGTCTTCCAACTGTGACTGAATATCACTAAAATATAAAATTCTTATTAAAGAACAAAATAAAAAACAATTAATTATGCTATATATCAACCGATCGATAGTGCATGCGAATACTGAGGTTTTCCACCAGTTTGTAACACAAATATTTTATGTATTAACAACGTACTTTGTACGGAAAATAAGAATATTTTAAAATAGCGTATAAACACAAGGTATGTAAAAATGTTTATATCATTTTTAAGAGTTTTTAGATCTAATATTGTATAAAGCTTTTTAATAATTGAATTATAAACAATATATTGATTGATTTGTATATTATTAGGATGAATATGGCAGTATAACTTGCAAAACAGTGACCGTAAAAGAGATTTTATTACCCATTACAAAAAATTATGTAGGACACACAATACCAAAATATATCCCCATAAAAAGATTCCAAAATCAATACAAAAAATACACCCTTTTCACTGAATCATCTAAATTTGATTACAATGCTGTAAAAATAAACAAAATAATACAATCATAAAAAAATTATACTCCTTTCATTTTTTTTAAAATGATATGAATCCCAGCAAGGATAGCGATATCATATCAAAATATTACACAAAATTTTAAGGTTAAATCACAATTTGTTTTGGTCGTACAATTGTTAAATCTCGTTCTTCGAGATTAGATAAGTCGAATTTAATCTTAATGTAAAACTTTTAATTTTGTTGCGATTTAAAAAACATAGGCCTCCCACTGCTTGGACTCATTAAAATTATTTAATGAAATATTTAGACGATACATGTATGTATGCATGTTGTCGAATGATTTTGGAGTTTATAAATTTTTTGAACTCCGAAGGTGTGAGCCGACACAATATGGAATCATGCACATTCCACGGAAAAATTACAAATTTATATATTGAACAATATATAACTTTTTATGTTGGAGAAATGAACGTATGTACGGTCTTGTAAAAATTTAAAACAAATAATTATCAAAATTACTTTTTATAATATACAATTTTAATATAAATTTTTCGTAGTGTTTCAATTAATTTGTCTTTTTTATTTGTAGATAAATATGGTAAATACCGAAAGCTTCTCCACATATATTTATTAAATTTTATAATGAGAGTTAAAATATAATTTTGGATTTTATTAAATGTTACATTAGAGATTTTCAACATTTCACATCATAATTCAAATCGGGAATTTAATACGCGAAATCTTCCTCAAAGCCTTTTTATATTGTACATTATTTTGTGTCATTATTTGTTGAATGTCCCTTAGAGGTCGATAGAGTAGGAATTCTGGTTGAGAAGATTCCGTCCTACGTCATAATTTATGTAAATCTCTATACGCTTGGATCTTTATTTAATTGGTGGCGTGATTTTTGTTTATTGAATGCGCATTGATCCCCCAAAATAATGTGATAGTTAACGACTATGACCGAACTACTGACAGTTTTCCGTTATGTTTTTCTCGTCCGTACAAGGTATATATTTACATAATGTTAGCATAGTTTGTTTTCTCTAGTTTACAGTTGTACAAAACTAAAAGCTTAATCAACATTAAATGATTTCCTCAAATAATTTTGTTGTAATGGATTGGCATAGGGCACGAATCCACTGATACAAACAGACTGTGTGACATTTATTATTACAGACGCTACTAATTTCCTGTCTGTTAATATGGAACACAGAACTTGAATTAATGTGATCGCATTTCAGAATTACCTTCTAAACGATACAGCGAATTCTTTCCTTCTCACGAATTCGTACCGTTCAAGAAATTCTTAAGATACGTGTTTCGGTGGGAGAAACCTAATTTTCCAAGCAACTACGAGTAGGAATTTCTGGAGACAGCTGCTATCAGCTCTTCCTTCCTCATCATGGCGGTTTTCCTTTTTTCAATATCTTCGTGTGAATGTGGAAAGTTCTGACGCAACAAAAGCAACTCCGGGGTTGCTTCAAGTTGCGTCTCACGCGATCGCCAACTCTAGTAGCTTCCCTATTCCCTGGGGGAACGCACACGAACTTACTCTTCAACTCACACCAACCCAACCTTGCAGATAAGTACCATTTGGAGCGGAGAAGAAGACGAAGGATAAGGTCCTGTGATTGCCAGATCTACTGTTCCCAACTAGCAACATTAGCATGTACACGATACGAAAAATATTTATGATAGCCGGATTTACCCTTTCATGCCGCATCAATCAATACAATGTTCCCCGTAATGTAGACGCTTGTGGGGAATCCGAAGTTTAAATAACCTACCTATTGTTTCCTTACAACATCTAATTCCAAATTCCTAAAAGTACTCGCACAAGAATCAATTACTATTCAATGCAAATTTCCTGTCATGTCTCTTACGAAGTTTGTTTTGATTATTACGACTTTTCCTTAAAAAAATAAACTGCAGTGACATTAATAAAATATAAAGAGTAAATATAGATTACCTCTGAAGCATTCTAATTCCGTATAACATTTAACTATGCAAAATTAAAAATGTTTGAAGCACCAAATTATCCCTCACGTACGATTCACAAATCCGTCATTATATATTAATTCGCTTTCTTAATTCTCCGTCATTACACTTAATATCACCTTATACTCACATTTTTTTTACAAAAAGTTCACAACAAACGATATAAAAGTTGAAAGCCAAGGATCCGACTATATTCTACGTGCCATTACTTACTAAACTATAAGAACACTCATTCATACAATCAAAAACACTTATCATTTTCTATAAAAGCAAATGGATGTTACTTTCACGTGTGTTTTTGTTCCGTATGCGTTCGTATACTATTCATCCGAATGGTCAGTTGAAGTATACACCCCATATAAGTTTTCGGTTGATCTTTCAAAGATTTGAGTTTATTTCTTTCCAATTTTTAGGCCAGAAAAGTCTCAATTCAAGACTGCTTCAAAAACTATTTAACAGATGCCATGCAATTCATATGAAATTTTCAAATAAATGATATCATCTTCCACTAGGTAGACAGCTAGTAGATTCGACGAGAGAGAGAGTATTTCATAACGATTTCGGCGTTTTGGCTACGAACGCGTGACAGAATTTAAGTGATTCAAATACAAACGCCGACAATTTAGTTGTTTTATAATAATGTTTGTAATCTTCGCATAGATAACGTTATTTGGTTTTCCACGTCAATAAATAGTAGTTGTCACTAGGCCATTTTTAACGATTTACTTAATGTATTGTACATAGGGATTTGAGTTTATTTCAATTATTGAAAGTCTATAGCATATAATGATCCTGAAATCCAGAGGAAGGTAATTATAAAGAAAGGTACTTTTATATGTCTAAGATAAGAGAAAATTTAAAAATATCCAATTAATCAGTATTAAAATCACTGTAATTTTCCCTTTAAATCAAGTTCAAATGAAAGAAAACCCTTTTTTAAGAACCAGTCTTTATTTGAACCAATATTTAAGTAGCTTTCGGCTTTTAGCTTGCCATATTCATCTTATATATAAAATTTAAAAATATATATATAAAACATTTTTTAGAAATATGTATAAAACACAAATTCATACGTTCATTCATAATCGTCATTCCGGTTCCTTGCTATGTTCAAGCAGGAATAAGATTATAATGTTTAAGTAATAAAATTTCAAACATTTCTCACGTATACTTATGAAACGTTAACTCTATATCCCCAATTTTAACATAACCCTTAGAATACAATGATTATTTTTATTTACCTTAAAAGGAAAGGTAATGTTTTTAATATACAGTGCAATATATTTTTCGTGGATAATTTTATTTGAATTAAAATTCCGGGAATATTAGACTCTCTTAAGGTGCCTTGTTTAATTAATGTACAGTAACTGTACCGTCAGTTATCATCCAGGTTATTTTTATATAATCCCCAAACGTTAAGCGTCGGTGTATGCCAATCAAGAATTTAAGACAATTAAATCAACTGTTAACCAAGAGATTATTGTTAAATTAATCATTTTTCAGGACTAATTTAAATAATAGCCGAGCTTCGCCGGGCGGCCAAATATTATATTATAAAGAATATTCAAATTATGTGTCAATCGTCTTTGAAACAAAAATTAATATTTTTAATATATATATTATGGTACATGCCATAATCTGCTTCAATTACAAATTTAAATATATATTTTGAAGATAGTAAAAGTATTTTTCTTCCTGACCTTGTGTCACAAATGAATTTATATAAGTATCCATTCAATATAATTCAAGTTAAACAACTATATGAAATAGTATTCGAGAAGTCTGTCAAAAAATTAAAGAGAATTTACTGAGGGCGTGAATATTTCTGGTGATAATTAAGACGCCTAGTTTTCGTACTTAAGTTAGCAAAATTTTCTATAGCGGCAGTAACGGGCAGATGTTTTGGAGCACTTAAAAGTCGTTAGCAAGACGTGAAAATAGAAAGGGGCAATTGCAGATGCTTGTCTTATCGATCCGCACAAAACTATGTTTGTTCATGTCTGTAAACACGACTTGAAACCTGCATTATCAACTCCAGCTTTTCTCAAAGGTGAAACGCCAAAACAAAATACTAACAAACCCCTACCCTCGGCTATCTTGCTCTACCTTCGGCATCCCGCCTTTTCGATTCCCTTCCTATGCTATTGAAGGAGAGTTGCCTATTTCAGGATCACCCTCAAGGAGCATGTTAATCCAAAACAGAAAGACGATTATTCATTCATAGAATTAGGCAGGTAAAAATGTCAGTACTTCGTGAAACTAAATGTAAATAATAGCATTGTTGGCTATTTATAATAAAAAATTTGCCGGAGTATAGGAGTTACCATAGTTTCAAACTATGAGCAATGGTAATATAAATTAAATTGTTTTATTTTATATGAATATTTATAATAATATTGGCGTTCTAATTTAACGTCTGCTATAAATTAATAAAAACAGTTCTTGGCCTTTTCACAGATTTGAATTTACACTTAATTTTTTGCTAATCTAGCTATATGTAAATACGTTTTCTTCAGAAAGTAAAATCCTAAAGACGGTGTTGATAAACACCGAACTTTAAACTTTATTAGATTAAATTGAATAATTCAAACTTAAGTAATGTTCAGTTATTGAAAATAAATATTACAAGATATATTTCAAACTTTAAATAAAATAATTATTGATCATATAAGTTTGGCTGAGTATGTGTTGGAATACATACCAAACTCTTAGCCAACATCAAATTAAAAATTTATTTATTTTCACGAACATTGTTGCAGTTTTGCATCTGTTTCATTTTAATATTTATCTGAATTTTTTAAAGTTTCACAATTGAAATACACCCAATTTATTATTTATTAAGCTGGAGACGTCATTGCTCGTACAAAAAAAATTGTATCATGAAACTGTAAGTTTACTAAACATTATTATATATCCGGTCATTTCCACGACACACACTTGCACATGCACGTTTTCCCGTCTAAAATGTCCTGAATGACGTTTCCCTGAGAGAGATATATATCCCGATGAGTCATTCTTTAAAAAGGTGAAATTTTACTCATGGATCATTATTTTAGATGATTTTAAAAAAATTAAGTTATTAATAATCACGAGGGATAGTTTCATCCAAACTTGCAACACACGTCAGTTACAATTCACGAACAAGCACTGTTTACATATGTCCCCTCATAGAGTGAGGGTTACATTTATAAAATATACGATAAATGGTCTATCGTAGTCCAATCAATCATTTAAGGGGTCACTCCGAGTCATTGTGATGCTCTCGATGTTTTAAGCGTCTAATAGGAACTCGTAACGGCATGAAGTTAATACTGTCGCCCATGGGGTACCTGAAGTCGGACTCTATTAAGATGAGGTGGGGACAGACAATCAATCTATCTAAAATTTTATACTACTTATGTGTTATGATAATTTAAGACTCCTAAGTCACAGGGTCTCTTACAAACTTGTAAAGTTTCTAATCTTCCACTCAGAAACCGGGAGATCCCGGGCTCGATTCCTGGGTCCGGTCGAAATTTTCCCATTCTAAATCTAGTTTCATGGCCTCTGAATAAATTTTCACTTAGAATTGAACTCCATGCACCTGTGTTCAATTTGCACAATGCCCGTACCTCACAAATTCCTAGCTAGGGCATAAAGAATGAAATTAGAAGATTTTAGTTAAGCCTAGCTTAGGTATCGAGAGTGAAGGAATGTTGCATCGGATCTGGTAGTCGACCAGGACTAGCTCAGTTGGTAAGAGCACCTCTCTGGAGACGGGAGGTCCCGGGCTCGATTCCCGGGTCCAATCGACATTTTTCCATTCCCATCTTCTAAAGTAATTAATATTTATTAAACAATTGTATCAATCATATTATGTTTCAAATAATTGAAGGCTAATTACTTTCCCATTTAAATCGGTAAAAAACTGTGTACGTTCTTGTCTGTAATCGTAACATGAAATATGCATTTACTTTAAATTGCACACGCAATTTCGTTTTGTTATTGTGTGATTAGGGACCCATTATACAAATTAGCATGTCACATACCAATTTATAATGTATTTATAACGTTCCTGCAGTTGAATGCTGCTAGTCACATTTATTCATCATATTCGAATACATCGCACGAGATTCTCATTTGGAATAACTGCTAGTGGACAAGCAATTCCACGTTTGCTGAAGCTGACAACGCTCGCCTCAGGAACCTTGTTAACTCGACCGCCGATCAGTTGCAACTTCCTAATGGTGTTACTTGATTAATGCGTGCAATTACGTGGGTGTTCCCATCACCCAACAATTTTTATTACTAACTGTTGAGTCCTTGTTCGCACTTAACTTGTTGACAAGACGGGGTTGACGTTGACTGTTTCTAAATATACACACAATTTCAAGGGGTTGAAAATGACAATGTCGAAAGGTTCCTACTGAGAATAAAAATTTTAATATGATGACTGTTTTTAGTTGCCTCAACACTTTATTCCTTACAAATCTTATTAATAATAGATTTAATTAGAGGTACACAACAAAATCAAACATAACCTTATACTATAATTCGCTTCTCTCTACCCATAAATAAATCTTGGAAACCATAATAAATGGCATGAACATAGTCCTGGAGAAAGAGTTCAATATGAGGATTAATAGAGGCAAAACCAAGGTAATTAAGTGTAGATTAGGAAGAGATATTTTGACGGAAGTTAAGGAATTCTGCTACTTGGGAAGCGTAATAACTAGTGATGTAGAAGTATAGTACACATAAAGAGTAGGATAGCACAGGCAAGGAAGGCTTTCACGAAGAAGAGGAATTTATTTACGGGTAATATAAGTGTGAATATTAGGAAATCGTTGCTAAAAATGTTTGTATGGAGCGTGGTGTTATATGGGTGCGAAACGTGGACGAAAGGAGTTGGGGAATGGAAAATAATAGAAGCCTTTGAAATGTGGTGCTATAGGCGAATGCTGAAAATCAGATGGGTGGACAGAATCACAAACGAGGAAGGTCTAAACAGAATAGGGGAACAACGAACAATATAGAGAACGTTGACTAAGAGAAGGGATATACTAATAGGCCACGATTTAAGACATGAGGGTGTTGTAAAATTAGCATTAGAGGGAAGTGTGTTGGGTAAGAACAGAAGAGGGAGGACAAGGATGGCATACGCTAAACAGATTAGGGAGGATGTAGGGTATGCTAGTTATAAAGAAATGAAAATACTTGCGCAAGATAGGGTAGCATGGAGGGTTTTATCAAACCAGACTTAGGACTGAATACCACAAAAACAACATAAATAAATATATATGTATACAGACAAGTCCGTATAAACTTTTTATGTATTTTTAGGGTTAGCTTTAGTAACATTGACGTGTAATATTGATAGGAAAGAGTTTGAATGTATGTTTCTTCTTTAGGAACACTTCTTTATAGTGCACTACCAAGGTGCACAAGTATTTTTATTGTATTAGTCCTTTTCTGAAAAACACAAATTTTTGTAAGTCGCCAATTATTCGAAGCGGGCTGGGAAACACGAAATTTAAAATTATACTGGCACAGGACTGAAGTTTAAAATATAAATCATGGTTCAATAAAAAATGTATATAAAATAACGAAATCGCCCAGGTATTGAAGAAGAAAATAATTAATTAAATTTAATATTACTAATTCATTTAAATTTACTCTTGAAATTATTTCGTTAGTAATTACACGTCGTAAATCAAATGTATCAAATTGTATTGTTACTCTTTTCTATAATATTATGTAAAGAAACTCTACTTTCGTCGTCGTAATTTTGTTCCACCCTCTAGGGTTGCCGCGTGGCAGACAGAGATAAGCGATAACCAAAAGCACAATACAAAACTCAACAAAGGTTTATTTAAAGAAAGAATATAAACCTTTAAAAGTTAATTGAAACAAGTACAAAACCTTATCTGCAGTCTTGCACCACCGTTCACTTTATGGGCAGCACTGAACTTAGAGCTGCACTCGACCGTCCAAGTCAACGTCCAAAACCAGAAGAAAGCTCTTGTCATCAACGTAGTCACACCCCACCTGACTCCCCTCCAGCTTGCTTTCTTCGCCTCGGGGTATCTTGGTTTCCGGCCGCCAGGGCAATACTCACGTGTAATATTGTGACGAGGGACTAGATGATCCAAGATTCGTAGGGAATAATAAAACGGGGGACAATGAGGTCCAGGCAGACGTGTGACTCGAGTGTAACGTCACAATGTAGATATCTTTTGCTGGCATCAGCTCGCATAATTTTTTTGTTATTGCTTAAGATTATTTTCCAAACATCTTCTGCATTACTCTTGACTACAATGAATTTTTCCTTCTTTATAAAGAAAATTTAACTGAAGAGCCTGTATTTTGAGGTTTTACTTCTTCAAATGGAGGATGACAATTTAAGAAACACTTAACCTTATTTATCGCTTCTGTGAAATCGCAAACATACAAAGAGGTTTACAAAAGTTCGAATTTCTTAATATGGTAAGTTGCAGTTTAATTTTGCTAGTATTGTTCTATGTAACAACGATTTAAAATTTAGTAAAAATAGATTCGTCATATTTTTTCGCAACAGTTTGAATTTATGTTTGATAAAAATTGTCTTGCTACATCCTGCTTCAACTTACGCACATCAATTACGATTACTGAGACGTATTTGTTAAATAAAATGACGAAAATACGAAGAGGAAATAAATAATGCCTGAAAAACAGTAGATCTACAGATAAAATTTCAAATCGAATACAATTGGCGTGTATGTCGGCGTCTAAAAAAAAGAATTCTGTTAATATCTCGCACAAAGCTTGCATTCCATTTCAACCTCGACCTCTCTTTATTTAAAAATCCTATAGAACTAAATTAAAAATATAAACAACATGACAGTGCTCATAGTGTCACTAGAAAAAATAAAAAAGACACTTATATGACTTTTAATTAATTTTCACGGAAACGAAAATGTTTAATAATTCCGTGATCCTAGTTGTATGCCCACAATGTACAAGTGAATCAACAGACTAAAGGTGGTGTAATTATGAAAAATTGTATATAAAATTTTATCTCAGGTTTCTCAAGTAAAATATCACATTTCAAGTAGTACTAATGAAGCAGTTTCCATATTTAAGGGAAAATATAGCCCTAAATAAAGTGACATATCAATTATCGAATTAATTTGACTATTTTCGTTCCATAGGTCGCTGTCAAACGTAACACTATATATATGTAAAAATATTCAAAGAAATTAAATTCTCAATATAAAATATCTCAAAACAGGTTACATTTATGTTGAATATAAATGTTAGCGTATCAAAGTGTTTACTTCTTGTTATGTACAATTTCAATGAAAATTGAATTCTATTAATTAATATTACGTACTGTAAGATCATAGTTCATAGTTCATAAAATTTTTAATTGATTAAGAATAAATAATGAGTTAAAACAACCTCCTTGTCAGTATTTATTTTATTAAATATTGAAATATACCACCATTCCTCTCTTATTTGAGACTTCTGCAGGTATGAAAATTTAGCTGTTCATGGAACCTCCCTCCATGAGCAGCTAATTTCTTATACCTGAAGAAGTCTCAAATGAGAGATGAAACGTAGTGTATTTCAATAAAAACAGACAAAGAGGCTGTTTTAACTAATTTAATGTATATTTAATTGCCAGATGAACTATTTAATAATAAATATTGATAGAGTATTAATGCTGACTATTGTTTCTGCTATATCTCCATATTACATTCCCGTACAAGCATAGTAATAGAATAGTGAAACAAAATCCACTTCTCTCAGAATCTAATGCACAAAATACGTATCAAGAGAATTGTTCGGAAGGTTTCTGTATTTATATTCATCTCACTACTAAACGATTTTACACAAGAAAATGCATCTAACTTTCTTATCGAGGCTTCATGCATATTTTACTATACCTTACCTTGCCTTTCGTAATGCAGTAAAGTAACTAACATAGCTTCAGCTGCTCCGTGGAAAGTGCTGTTAACTGAATAAATTTATTCCGACAAGTGCTGAGAGCCTTTGAGCGGGGAATTTAATGTGCGTTGACGCAAAGTGTGCGACGTAATCTACATTACTGAGGTGTGAAATCGTATGCGGAGCGGAAAAGAAATCTCACATCTCAAACAGACTTCGTAACGGAATCAACTTAAGATGCGTACTCGTGTCTCGAACAACAAATCTGAATGTCTTATCACTAAATAGCCCAGTAGCTGGGTCCAAAAACAACCTCTCTTAGGAAAAGAGCGGGTAATTCATATATATATATATTGTAGCGGATCCGTCGTTCCTCCGTATTCGAGGATTTCTTAATTCCTTTAGGGCGCCAGGTATTTTTTATAAAAACACCAAAAATTGATTTTAATAGTTTTAATTTCAATCAGAGCATGAAAAAAATTATATCTGCAGGGCGTGGTCATTCTCTCATCGTCCCGCCGACACAGACTGCTTCTCTCATCACCCCATGACGACTCCCAACGTCTTGACAGACCACATTGTTGACCCGGGTTGCGTCAGTTTCTCAACAATTGCAACTCGCAAGCTGGCCTGCATTGTTCAATGTAACTTCTCATGTTACAATATATAAAAGCTGTTACCATTAATATCAAATGTTTTATAATTTGAAGGACCTCGGAATATGATTCTGTTGCATAAAAACAACGATTTTTCAATGTTTCTCTAATACCTAGAGCATGAATCATTAAAGTGAAAAATTGTCTGGATATAAGTTAACAAACTGATGACCTTGTACAGACTTTATTATTTTAAATTACTTGTATCAACGTTTCGGCATGTTTTTATGCCTTCTTCAGGTTTTTTCCTCCCTGTAGAGGAAAATGTACAGATTTTTTAAACCGTATAAGGAAACAAAAACGTACCACAACAATGTCAAAACATGGCAAAAACTCCTTCAGAAGTTCATACAATATGGTAGAGATCCGAGGCAAGAAGTAACACTTCAACTCCTTTTCCACACGTAATTATTGCCAGACTGAATGTTGGCCAGGAATCCCTGTCAGTGACATTGAAGTGACAAAGAGTAACGGGAAGCGTCGGATCTCAAATAATTAAGTAACAAGAGGGAAAGGAATTATAGATAACACTAGTAGTAAATGAGCCCAGTTAAACTGAAACAATAAAATAAAAATATACAAATATAAATTTTTCAGAAATAACGTGTTATAACTTAAATTATATATTAATATTGAATATAAATTTAAGACTATTAAATTGTGCGTTGAATAATATATTTTATTATGAAAATTGTTTTTATGACACCGGCGGAAATCGTTTGTAAAATGTAGGATATTTTTCAATCTTTTGGAAAAATATGTAGTTCATCTTTCAGCAGTTCGTATACCTCTAAAGCGACCTGTCCAAAATTAATTTGGCTTGGAAAAAGAGTTGTAGAGGATTTGTCTGTCTTACCAACGCAAAATCTGATTTTGAAAATTAATCGTTTATTGCTGAAAATACATCCATTCTACTGGTTGTCTGCGACCAGACTGGTAGTGCTCAATTTGTGACCACAATGGCTGATAGCTGGAAGTACTACATAGTTACTCAACATAAATAAGCAGACAAAATGTTTTGAGCATTTACTTTGATCTGCCATAGTGAAACTTCAACTAAATATTGCTCAATGTTTTCTCACTCTGTATTTTAAAAACGACTGTATGTATAAGTAATCATCCTTATTAAACTGTTTTGCGAAATATACGAAACAGGACGAATACCAGAAGATTTTAGTAAAAGCATAATTATACCCATACCGAAGAAGGCTGGGGGCTGATAGATGCTAACAGCAAAAAACAATAAGTTTAGTATCCCATGCGTGCAAAATATTATCGAAAATAGCAAAATAGTCAAATACAATTTGAGTTACCGAGAAGATCAATTTTATTTCAGGAAGAATATAGGGACTTTGCGATAATTTTTGAAGACAGGATACAAAAAACCAGCATACGTTCATGGCATTTGTAGACTTAGAAAAAGCGTTTGATAATGTGAACTGGAATACACCGTAATAAAGAAAGGAGTAAGACAAGGATGCAGTCTGCCGTCCATGCTGTATAACTTATATATAGAGCAAGCGATGAAGAAATTAAAAACGGAACATGGAAAAGGAATCGTACTGCAAGAAGAAGAAATGAAAACCTACGCTTTGCCGACGATATTGTAGTATAAGGTGAGACAAAAGAAGACTTGGAAACCGTAATAAATGGCATGAACGGAGTCCTGCAGACAGAGTTCAATATGAGAATTAATAAAGCGTAAACCAAGGTAATGGAGTGTAGTTTGGGGAACAGTGGAATAACAAAGGGTGTTAGATTGGGAAGAGATATTTTAAGGGAAGTTAAGCAATTCTGCAACTTGGGAAGCATAATAACTAGGGATGGTAGAGGTACAGTAGACATAAGTGTGCGATAGCACAGGAAAGGAAGGCTTTCGCGAAAAAGAGGAATTTACTTACAGGTAATATAATTGTGAATATTAGGAAATCGTTGCTAAAAATGTTCGTACAGAGCGTAGCGTTATATGGGTGCGAAACGTGAACGATAGGAGTTGGGAAAGGAAAAGAATAGAAGCCTTTGAAATGTGGTGCTGTAGGCGAATGCTCAAATCAGATGGGTGGATAGAATCACAAACGATAGGGTTATAAACAGATTAGGGGAAAAGCGAACAATATGGAGGATGTTGACTAAGAGAAGGTTAAGAGGCAACGTTTTAAAACACGAGGGTCTTGTAAAATTCGCATTAGAGGGAAGTAAGAGCAGAGGAGGGATGCCAAGGATAGAATACACTAAGCATATTTGGGAGGATGTGGCTAGTTATAAGAAAATGGAAAAGCTTGCTTCAGATAGGTTAGCATGGAGGGTTCAATCGGACCAGTCTTAGGACTGAATGCCACAACAACAAAAATAAATGGAAATAAAATCATATCTTAATTTATATTTTTTATTTAGTGACATAGCAATCTTCTGTCAGTTAATTTTAGAAGTTTTCGCCTTTTTCAGACATATTTTTTGATAAAATATTACAATATTTGTTCGAGACACATTTACCTTACATAGAATAAGTCTTAATTTTTTTTATGTACTCATTATCTATCGTACATAAATATCTGGCATATTTTATTGGTACATTCTTGTACTCTCACAATGTATGCCTATCGTTAATATTTACAATTATCATTAACCACATTATTAGATTTTAAATCATCTTCTTATTTGTCCTATTATATTTTTTTACATTTCAATTTCATTTCAAATTTTCTACCACGTTAATTATCTTAAAATATCTAAACCAAAGATAAAAAAAGAAAACTTATTTCTATTAGAAAGTTCTCCTTTCTCTTTGCCCCCTCTGTTTCAATTCTCTTCTTTTTAAATATCATTAATTTTATTGTCTATTATTTCTTTGTTATCCTCTCATATAATCCTTGTATTTTGCTTCTTCATTCCGCTTATTAATAGTATCATCCGTCTCTTTAGGGGGTCCTTTTCGTTATTAAATATTATTTATATTCAAATTTAAGTTTAAATTTTTAGTTAGTGTATATATATATATACTTGGTTTATATATATATATATATATATATATATATATATATATATGTATATTGTGTTTGTGTGTATTACTGGCTTTTAGCAACGTACTTCTAGAAAATTCTATATTCGTTTTACAAGCCTGTGTAATATTAATATTGATTTTGCGCTAGAAGAATAAAACATTTATTATTCATGGTAGAGAAAAAATGCAACGTGGAGATGAAAATATTAGTGCAGACGCAATGATTCTGTTTGAAGTTACCGTTCCGTACATACAAAAAGTGTATTCCTCATACTTTTAATTATTGACAGGGAGTGTCAGATGCACCCCAGTCGAAACTTTTTTTTGTGCCATCCTCTGGAACCTCCCGATAAATATAATCCCCGGCTACACCATAATTTGCTCAGTACTGCCTTAAATTTCACCCCTAATGTTTTGTGGACATAAAAATTTATTTCATTTTATTGCAATACAAATTAAAATATTACTTAGAACAAAATTTTTATTTCTTATGGTATTATTTAATTCTTTAATCATCAATTACTTACGATAACACAGGTCTGCAACTATAAAACTGCATAGAATTTTTCTTAATTTTCTTATATATTTTTATGTCCTAAAACTAAAAAAATCCAAAAACAATTCTTATCACGTCTATTTATTTTTGTAAGTGAAGGGATTATATTTATTTTTCATTAAACCTATGGTTTATTTATAATCAGTATAATTCTTAAAAAATGTTTTTCTTCTACATTCACTTATTCAATTACAGCTTACTGTATAATATAAAATGTTAACTGTTAGGGGTGATTCGTGAGTAGGGTGGGGAAGGGTACAGTAGATTTGTTGTTCGAAGATCAGTTGATTGTGTACAAACGTGTGAAAATTACCCTTTAAGCAATGATGGCGTATTTATCTGGTGAGAGTACGACATATGGCTTTCAAAACAGCAAAACAGTTTTATTTATTATTAATGTCTCCAAGCCATGATAGTTTTTATTTTATTTGTGGTGAATCACAAGAGGAATATTAGTAATTTTGTGAAGTAGGTTTATTTTGCTTTACTTCAAGTTAAAACTTGAGTATTACGACAAACCATGGGCTCCTCAAAAGGTGTGTAAAATATGTGAGGAAGATCTTCGTTTGTGGTATAAGGGTAATAAAAACATATTACGTTTTGGAATTCTTATGACATGGGGTTTGGAGGAAAAAAATACAACCTATTGCTATTTCTGTTCAGCAGATAGAGGGATTTAATACGAAAAATAAACAGATCATATATTATCATAACTCAGCTATTCGTCTAGTGTCCCATAGCTTTAAAATACCAATCCCATAGCCACCTTCCACTTTAGATGAATCCCTGAGTGAGTCAGAGGACGTAGACACATAACTCCGACGAAGCATCAAAGAGAAGAAGAAAATGTTTCACAATAAACATAAAATGTCACACAATTATGTATCATTTGTTGTAAATCTTAATATGTTTGATTAATTTTAATAAATGAGTGTTTTTTAACGATACTGTGTATGCTTTAATTTTGCAAAAAGTTTTGTGGAAGGGGTATATGGATGCCACTTTTGGAAAGAGCGCCTTTTAAACATATAATTTAGTAAAATCATAGTATGCAGCTGGACAGAAAAAATTTTTAGCAGATCTGTGTAATAAAAACAAATCAAAGATCCTGACTTTATATTAATTAACAACCAGTAAGTATTCTCTCTCTTTACCTCAAATTTATTACTTGACCAACATTCCTTTTCAATAATCATTTAAATAATTCACACTATTAACTAACATAGTAAACAGTTCATTAAATGGGGTATATTAATGTGGAGAGCTGCATCAAACTAGTCTGTGGAGCTAAGGTAACAACTTATTATGTAAAAAAATTGAGCCACTATAACAAAACATTAAATTAATTCAGAGTACCGAAAATATAAACGATTTCTCTTATTCCAATAAGATTACTTTTACACACTTTCTGCGACAGGGTAATTGTTTCAATCACGGGTCCATTATAGCAAATAATGGCATTATGGAGCAGAAAATAATAATATACTCTGTTCGTAAAAGTACCCTTTGAAACTTTAATAAAAGTCACAAAACTTCCACCTAAAACAATTAAATCTTATGAAGAATGAGGTATGCTGAAGAGAAAGTTTCTGTCGCAAAGAAAGCAGCAAAGAAAACCAGGAAAATACCAATAACGCAGACGTAGGGTACTTCTAACGTGCATTTGAACACTAACTTTATCACAAAATTTGGAAACTGAATTCTCAAAACGTACATTATGCAAATGGATATAATGCGAATTTTTTTCTAACAAAAAGATATATCTCAATTTTTAGTTTACATTCCACACACCTACGGCTACAGACCCGAACATTTTAATAATCATCAGTGAGGTCAAAAAGAATATATTCAAAAAATAGTTGAATAGTGTTTTCTATAAATATTTTTAGAGATCGAAATATATTTTTGGTTTATGTTGTAGAAGCATCTGTGCAGAATAATAAAAATAATTTTTCCAGTTCTTAAAAAATGTTACTGTTATTAGTTCCACAAACAATTCGCCAATTGTACTTGACGATATTTTAGGTTTAAAAGACAAATTTCCTGATTAGATATTGCTCTCCTGTCTGTGTGCAAAAGTTGAAGTATGTTTATTGAATAATTCTGAGATAAATAAATTTTGAAAGCAAAATACTATAAATGGCAAAAAGTCAGAAATTAAGTCGGATTTATCTCATTTTTAAATTTTAATACCTTAAGAATATTATGGATGGAAGGTGATAGTACCTAACAGATGTAATTAACCTTAAGTACGTTTTAACCCTCATTACTTATAACATTAACTGAATTATATTATTTGTAATATTGAATAAGCAGCAAGTAATTAGCGTTCCGTTCAAGGTCAACATGGATGCGTTTGTTTGCGACAGGTAGACACATATGATGGGGTGCGGTGGTTCCCGGGGGCTATGTCCCTGTGTCAACAAGAAGGAGTTGACGCCGCCGCTCCCGGAGGCGGACAGCGACTCCGAAGACGCCGACAAATCCAGAGTCGTGCGTCGCGACGCCAAGGCGGGAGGGCGACGGCTTCTCTCCGCGCTCTTCCGCTGCAGGAAAGCGGACAAGAGCGAGTTCAGCATGCCAAAGGTCGAGAGAAGTGAGTATTATTCACAGTTATTTGTAAGTGGTGTTGAACTCTGATATGGAAGGAGTAAGAACCAATATTATCAATTAAATGGAAGTGATCGTAATAAGTTGGTGAGGGAGGAATTGTGCTAGGAAAGGTCGAATAAGCAGTGCAAAAAGCGTTCGAGATCATCAAAAGACTCAATCAACGTTGGCCCACTGACCTAAATTAAAGTAGGCCATAAATGGAAGGGCTCTCAAAACGCCAATACGTCACATTAGCTTATAGAATAATATACGTATTCATATTGCTAATTCTCTCTCCGTCGGAAGAATTCAGAAAGAATAGTGGTAATTTGTCCAACACAAATTACTTTTCAGCGCGTGAACTCAGTACATGATTAATAAATGTTGATAGTCTAATTATAGGGGAATAATACATATTTTTTGCGAAGTCAGAATAGAGCGTTTAATAAACTAATTGAAAAGTCTACTGATTTAGTTATTAGTTATTGGTTTCTATTCAATAATTCCGAATCAGTAATTTAACATTATTAAATGTTTCCAAATTAAGTAATGCCTGAAGAGTCCTGTAGTTAAGAAGAAAAATCGTTTATGATTACAAAATTTTTATTCTGATTTATTTGGCATATATCATTTATACTATATCTTTCAAGAACGTCAGATAATTTAAATTTAATTACTGAAGACTTTTCCCATAAATCCTTCTGGGATCGAAGGGGGATGAATCATTATATATAGATTAGGCTTAGGAATGATGTTGCTAAGCAATGATAGGGACTACAACTGTTCTGGATATTGAGTGAAGTCATCAAAATCAGTACTACCTCGACTGTAATTCTACCTGTAAACAGATAGAGCTTATGCTCATTGCTTTTATTTTGCCATAAGCATTTTGCACTTTAAAGTCCATCATATTTTCCAGTCATTCGTAGACATGGAGTAATGGGTACGAATGTTCACTAAATCTTTATAACGTAAGATAAATTCTCCTTACGTATTTTCATCACCGTGTAGGTAGTGGATGCAACAACCTCTCAATTTTATTCTATTTTCTCTTAACTCAAAAATCATATTTAATGAAAGAAACGGCCCAAAGCACGCTTTGTTCCTTGTAAAAGTAGCATGACCGACTGAAACAATTGTTTCTGTGTAAATCAAATTAACACTATGTGCCCTCGACTCTCTTTTCTTGTCTGTGGTTTTATCGACCGTCGCCGTACAGCTCCACTGTAATCGTACACTTAGAACAAGTGATTCGATAGGGCGACTGACAGTTACGAGGTGTTTTACGAGAACTCGAATCTCCAGCACGTACAGAGAGTAGTAAAATCCTGAGTGTCTAGGTGGGTCTAGCTGTTGTTCTTAGCAATCAGTTTTCCAACTGTCCCGACATAATGTCTCCTGGGTGCAATCATTTTTAAAATTGGTGAAGTTAATGAGAAAGATAAATAACTGTGTTATAGTTTCTCTGTCCTGAGAAAAAAGTATAGGTTGAGTGAGGAATATATTTTTTTCAGTAAAACAGTACTTTCTGAATGTCTCCCTTCCGTGTCCAAACAAAGTAACAGGCGCTCCAATCAGTTCTGGGTAACCAGTGACGTTGTTTGCATTCAGCTGTGATTCTTCTGTTACTCCACATTCGGCTAACGACCTGTACTTCCGATTAGTTAGGAAAAAGATAAATACGCAAGAACTCTTCCTACGTAACGTCCTGAATATAGATAAAGATTGGAGAAGATTCTACAATGATATCGGCAAGCGGAGAGGGAACTGTACACGAGTACATTCTTATATCGACGAAGATGGTCGATGTAATGAACATTTAAATAGGAGCAATCGCTTCCTCCAAGAGATCGGTCGCGTATTTGGGATTGTCCGGAAAAAGGAAAAGATGAGAATGGGTGAATAGGAAAGTCGGTAGCGTAGGATTGCTGTCACTTTAATGAAAGTCAAGGATTGGTGCCTTGATTGATGTTTCGAAGAAATGAGAACGTAAAGAAGACTAGTATTATGTGTCCAAGGCAGTAAACACAACAGTACAAATAATAAATAGGAAAGGAAGACTACCAATTAGATAATTGCTAGGTACCCTAGAGGAAAGGGGTTCATGCGAGCAATGGTTGTGCTGGGCTAACAAGCTAAACTAGCGGATGGTGAAGGTAGACCTTCACCAGCTCCTATCTAGTTATCTATGGAAGAGGCAGTCATTCAAAGATGGCTGCACTTTCGCCACTTAGAGGATCTGATGATATCTCGGTTCTCATACCCTAGCTGGGAAAATTCCTGAGCAACCGGAGTGGGTATCACAGCAAGTACAGGGTCAAAGGATGTGTAGCGTAAGACTTTATGAAACAATACTATTCGTATACATATATATATACATAAATATATATTTATTTATCTGGCAACATGTTTTAAGAATATAGGGTATTGGCGTAGCTTCAGAGAAGCATAAGGCAAGTCTATCAAACACGTATATCACTTATGTTAAAAAGATTAACGGTACGAATACGGTAGAAAACTTTGAGCGCGAATTGGAAAATTTTCTGATAACGTCCAACACAATCAGATGGAAAATTATCAAAATTAAAAACAATACAGGAAATCGCGCTGTCCAAATGACATCTCCACACAAATAATTGAACATGTTTTGCTGCCCACTGAGTCGTATTAATGAGGCTATTTAATAAAGACATGAAAAAATAAAACCTCTCAATACATTGGAATGTGGGGATTATAGTAGCATTCATCAAAGCCGACATATGGAATTATATACCTATAAGTATACTTCAGAAGTGTGCAAAATCATTGAACTGCGTATTGTCGGGATCCACTTGAACCATAATGGTGGTACTTTAAAAACCAATATAAATTCTAACTGGTTTCTCTTCAGCAAGTAAGATAATAAATCTATTAAGATTTAGTCGATGTTGATACTGGAGATAGATTTTGAAAAGGTTTTTGGCGTTTCTTTGAGCCCCAGAAGTTGGACTGGACGGGTATTGATTAAAGAGTAGATCTCTAGGCGCAAGAAGTTTTAAAAATGAGGCGGCATAAAGTTAAAGCAGTGAAAACAAACTTCGGAAGTAGGTTCTGTATGTTCGGGAGTCCGAAAGGGATCGGTCATATAGTGTCGCTAATATTCACTAAAGTTTTTCAGATATACAGATAGCTACTCTCCAAAAGGACACATTAACTACACGAGCAGAGCAATTAACAATGCCAGAAGTTAAAGATCAGTTTTACTAAATTACGCCTGTAACATTCCTTGGAATATAACATTGTTAGGGAACGCGGGTGCAGGAGACAAATTTCAAATATCTAGGTATTCATTTTTGACAGTAAGGGGGGTGAGAGGAGCGAAATTGAAAATCTAAAGAAATAGCATTTAAATCACTGTGCAGGTGGCTGGGATCTGTACAGGAAAATGTTAAATAGAATTCGTAGAAGGAGTGAAGAAAAAGATTGGATGGGATCTCAATATGGGACCTATAATGTAAATATACAGGGGTGGGGTACACTGCAATTAAAAAGGCAAATTGTTAAGCTACACATTTTGAGAGTAAAAATTTTTGACAGACATTTCGGGAACCGCTTGGTACACAAAATAAAGGAGAGACAAAAAAATGGATGTTGGCTCTTTCCATGTAAGGAAATTACATTCAGTCGTGTTTGGAGCAAGTGCTCCAACGAATATAAAATTTCGACTGATCCTAAATTGTATCTAGTGAATATATCTAAGAGTAGTGCACTTATATGCAAGATTCACAATTCATAAACAGTAAACTAAAGCGATATATTATTATAGTACCTAACCTCTGTTGTTGTGGTATTCAGTCCTAAGACTGGACTGATGCAACCCTCCATGCTTACCCATCTTGCGCAAGCCTTTGCATTTCCTTATAACTAGCACAACCCCCTAATATACTTACCGTATTCTATTCTTGTCATTCCTCTATTGTTCTTACCCAACACACTTCACTCTCACGATAATTTTACAAGACCCTCGTGCCTTAAAACGTGTCCTATTAATCTATCCCTTCTCTTGTTCAACGTCCACCGTATTGTTCGCTTTTCCCCTATTCTGTTTATAACTTCGTCGTATGTGATTCTATCCACCCATCTGATTTTCAGCATTCTCCTATAGCACCACTTTTCAAAAAGGCTTCTATTTTTTTTCCTTTCCCCAACTCCTATTATCCACATTTCGTACCCATATTGCGCCACGCTCCATACAAACATTTTTAGCAACGATTTCCTAATATTCACCCTAAAATTACCCGTACCGTAAGTTCTTCTTTTTCGGGAAAGACTTCCTTGCCTGTGTTATCCTACTCTTTATGTACACTATACTTCTACCATCCCTAGTTATTACGCTTCCCAAGCAGCAGAATTTCTTAACTCCCTTTAAATATCCCTTCACAATCTAACACCCTTTGTTATTCCACTCTTTCCCAACTACAATCCATTACATTGGTTTTCCCTCATATTGAAGTCTTTCTGCAGGACTCCGTTCATGCCATTTATTACGGCTTCCAAGTCTTCTTCTGATTCCCCTAAAACTACAATCTCGTCAGCAAATCGTAAGATTTTTATTTATTCTCATTGTTGTATGATTCCTTTTCACCATTCCGTTTTAACATTCTTCATCGCCTGTTCTATATATACGATATGTGGGCGTTTGACTGCATCCTTGTCTTACTCCTTTCTTGAATACGGCTTTCTTTCCTTGATCTTCTATTCTAATTACTTTTACCTGTCTTCCGAACAGGTGATGTATAAGCTAACCTATATACTCAAGTATAATGTCTCTGTTTTTATTTTCAGGACAATATTAATTTTGTCTTTTATCAATATTCGTCTACCATTATTTTTTTTTTCATAAATCTTTCTGTACTGAAAACTATTAACAAGTCCACTCTACTTAATTAGTTATACTTATTTATCGTAAATTCATTGTAAAATGATTTATTTTTACCAGGAAAGCTGCCCAATTTATAAATAAGCAATAGAAAGTTTTGCTTCTTCACGTCATCTGAAAAAAAAGGATGTGACAAAATAATCATTAATATTCTGATTCATGTTCTATGCCTACTCACAGAAATCCTCCCTGCAAACATGATCGTCCTCTATTATTTGTTGCAACATTTTAATCATAATAGAGTCACTTGCTAGTTTGCAAAAATAGAAGGGCATCTGTTCTCCAGTTTGCGGATCTCCTTGTCACCTCTGTCAAGTTCATAGTAGTCGTGGCTTCATCTATTGCTGTCTTTCATCTTACAGATCTGGCTTCTTTATCGACGTAGCCTCTTCTCTAGAATTTCTGGATGAATTTTACTACAATGTCATGGGTCTGCGTTCTGTCACCGTCGCTGAACGCACGCACCACACGAGCAGTCATTCGTTCAACTCCCAAACAACAGAATTATGTCCATCTCAGCTTCCTTCCCAATAGCATTCCCTTTAGATTATTCCACCAAGGTGCACAAATCATTACAGTTGTCTCTTATGTATAGTGACTTTAGGCACTCCCTAGAGTGGAAGCGATCACATCACGATATATTTTATATTTAAGAGAGTTTAATAACATAGTGAATCGTTTACATAAGAATAATTTTAAGAATATGAAAAATTATCAACTAGAGTACGAGATTTGAAGAAATAAAAAATTACACATTTTAAAAATATTTCCATGTGAAAAAATTAATTAATCTTAAAAATATTCGATTACAAATTTGCCACAATCGCATTTGTATCAATAATAACACAAAACGCAATTTAATCGATCATAGTAATCACTTTGACAAATTATCTCAGGTTTATTTACGTAAAATATATTACGATTCATTGTTAATTTACGCGAGCACGTCTATACGTTTACCCCTTTACCGCCATCAGCAATTTGCCGCACATTTACATTAACTGTGGTTAGTTTATAAGTGGTCCCTATTGTCACCGTTAAATCGGTCACATCAAATTGTAATTGAATGGGCGCAGCAAATGGCGATTCCCACCATTTGTATTCATTCATTACGCAAATAAACATTGTTAAGTCCGCGCAAAAATATTTTTGGAACGTATATGCCTAAAAATAGAATTCCATTTAGCAAAATTATGTTTAACGTATTTCGAACCCAGGAGTAACTTTATTCATAAATTTGCCGGAATTATACGGCGGGTGAGAATACGGTGATTAATGATTTTTAGTCATGCGATGTTATTTTCTGAAACTAATAATAGCACTCACGATGTTATATTCATCCTAATGAAGGTTGGCGTGCTGTGCGTTGCTGTGTTCCATTTACGGTAGCTGTACCCCAAAAAATTAATCATTGTTCCGGCTATGAACACTCGGTTTCTCCGATACATAATTCAAATAGTATGCAGAAATGTTTAATTCAATATAGATATGAAATTCATTGAGTACATACTCTCAGGCAATACATTTTCATTGCATGGTTTAAAAAATTGTGATACTGTAAAGCTAATGTAAATTGTTAGATATTGTTAAAATACTTTTGTTTATTAATCTTCGATTTTATTTTAATATAAATTTGTCTATTTTCTTTAATGTAGCATGTTTTATTTAATTAGAGGGACGGTATAGAGGTACGCTGTTTCAACTTCGAGATTTAGGCAGATAATTTGTTTTCATTACGGCTTGGCCATTCTACACACTGGCGATTTATCTCAGTCGCCGCTGACACAAAATCCGGCTTACGCTACATTCTCTTTACGTTGCGGAGCTCTCAGTGTAATATATCGTATTCCTGCTCTATGCTGTGCTTCAGTATGCGTTAATAGCGCTGAAATTAAGAAGATACGAATTAATAGTATTCCCAGTTGGAAATACTCATCCTATTGGTGTGGAACCTGCGAAATCGCCGCGACAACATGGAAACTTCACTCAACATCGATTTTCCGCGCCTTAGAAACACCATTTTAAGAACTTTTAACGAATTTCAAAAATAAAGTGTTTATAAATTTCTCAACGATGACTTTGAACAAGTTGAAAGTTTAAGATTTTGTTATTTTGTATATTTTCTCTTTTAAAATATTGCATAAATATTATAATAAAATTTGTTAGTTATAAATATATAAATTTTTATGTTAGAAATATTAAAGGAACTATATTGACAATATAATACAATTTGCTTAAAAAATCAGAAAAAATGAATATTCCAAACAATTGAACTCCGAGACATTCAAACACCTTGTAATATGACTAAAAAAATAATTGTATTTTTGCCTAATACGAGGACGCGTAAGGTAGAGAGAGAATTAAAAATATTATCTGGCGACCGTCCTGTGCTGGCGATCACCTGTTTGTTTGGAGCTGGAAATATTATTATTAGCTAAAATTGTAGGGGATATATCAGATTTGAAATGTCCTTGACGTTTCGTTTGAGAGAGGTGAATGAAGAATTTCGACGTAAATAAAGCGTACTATTGAGTTCATGTATTATGTTGTAAAGATGTTCAATTTATTCTTTAAATACACTGTCTTAAAGGTATGTGAATATTATTCATATGTAGATTATAAATCATTTGCATGCAACTACGATTTTGTAACCCTGAGAGAAAGAGTGTAAACTTGTTCTGACGTCATCGGTGTTTTGTTGATAATCGCGTCGAGCCAGGCATAAACTTGTATTTTAGCTGCAAGAGATGTATAGAAATTTTTACAGCCTCTTACCGTATTCACACTGATTGAATAGTATCATGAGCTAGATTGTAATTAGAAAACATTTCCATTTTATTTTTACAATACATATGTACATTTATATCATGAAATTACATATAAATAATATTTCGTTACTACTGATGATAATTAAAAAAATAATTTACAACAAAAAGTATCGGCATGATTTTGTTTGAATAATCATAGATATTGTTATTAAGAAATGATCTCTTGTCATTAAATATCACAGACGTTAATTATTACTTTATTTAAAAAAAGTAATATGTATTGCATAGTCAAATAAATGTCATTAATCAAAACTATTACAATTTATTTTTGAAACAAAAATTATCATAATTATATTCATAGAAGTGCAAAATATTTAATTCACAGGGTTAAGAAACAAATTTATTTAACACAAATAAAGTAAGTTCACAGTAGATGGCTGTAAGATGTTTCTGAAGTTTAACGTAATAATCGATTTGGAAAATTTATTGGCTTTGTAGTTATAATTATCAGACTTAACTTTTATTGTTGTTCTCGTGGTATCTAACACTGGTCTGATGCAACCCTCCATGGTAACCTATCATACGCAAGCCTTATCATTTCCTTCCTCCCTATTCTGTTCATACCCCAAATATCTTAGGCTAATTTTACAAGACCCTCAAGTCTTAAAACGTGGCCCATTAATCTGTCCCTTCTCTTGATCAAATTCCTTCATATTGTTCGCTCTTCCCTTATTCTACTTAGAAATTCCTCATTGATGATTCTATCCACCCGTCTGCTTTTCAGCATTCTCCTATAGCACCACATTTCAAAGGGTTCTATTCTTTTCCTTTCTACAACACTACCGTCCATGTTTCGCACTCATAACGCCATACTCTAAATGGTCACTTTTCGCAATGACTTCCTAATATTCAGACTTATATTACCCGTAAGTAATTTTCTCTTTTTTTGCGAAAGCCTTCCTTTCCTGTGCTATCCAAATATTTATGTCTACTATACTTCTACCATCCCTAGTTATTATGCTGCCCAAGTAGCAGAATTCCTTAACCTCCAGTCTAAATATCCCTTCCCAATCTAACACACTTTCTTATACCACTGTTTCCCATACTACACTCCATCACCTTGGTTTTCCTCTATTAATCATCACATTGTACTTTTCATCTAATACCACGTTGATGCCGTTTATAATGTTTTCTAAATCTTCTATTGAGTCATCTAATACTACAATATCATCAGCAAACCACAAGGTTTTTATTATAAATTAATTAAAACAGCCAAAATTAATGTGTCGTTTCGTCCTTATTCCAGTGTAAAATTTATTTCGAGTATTATAATATTTTTCCATTCATTGCCATATTGCGATTACAATACGTATTGCACATAGAGGGTGTCTTGGGGACATCAAAATGTGCATGATATTAATAAAAGAATTTGGTATACATGGAAATTATTTTAAATTCTTCATATCCATTCTACAGCCATTTAATGACATGGAAGACGAAATGTAGTGTAATTACGTTACTAAATTGTTTGTGATAATTCTTTAGGAAGCTTGTAGAGTTAAATTTTCAACTTTTTGAATGTCATCGTTAAGAAATTTATGAACAACATATTTTTGAAATTTGTTAAAACCTCTTGATATATTTTGCTCAAGTGTGGAAAATCGATGTCCATTACGCGTGAAGTTTACACGTTCGCGCACTGATTTCGCAATTTATCAATTGAGTTCGAATCGTGAATACGCTTTAGACTTCTAGCCTATGTCGTGATGTATTTCGAAAGGCGAAGAACCTTTAAAGAGAAGTCCTGGTTATTCTCTAACAGATATCTCAACGAATGCGTAAGGTTTTGTTCTTTGCCGATTAACGTCAGGCGAACAAGAACATATTCAGGTTGTCGAGGGAACCAGTGTTACGGAAAATATTGTCTAAACTTGTAGGAGCGACCAATTTCTCCAGGGCTGCTTGAGCATTATTTTTTTTAAAAAAAAACAAAGGTATGGTGTTAATTTATTAAAAATTGGATACAGTCGGTTGCGAGTCTATTGACTCCAATAAATTTTAAAACACTATTATTTGATATATTTTTATAATGTACATAACACTGATCTGAAGAATACTTTTTTATGTTTAATAAAGGTAGTTTCTTTGTATTTTTTGGTTGCTGAGTATGGGGAAGATACTGAAAAAAGTAATATTTCAATACAGCCAACGGAATAGATTGAAATATCTTTATTTCTTTTATTCCAACCTATTCCAAAATCAGGACTAAGTCTGAAACTGTAACTATGATACAAATTAATATAATAAACTCTTATAAACAAAATTAATGACAGTGAGGACACTAAAGATACGAAAAAATGTACCCTTTATTATACATTCCCTGGATTTTAGGTTTGTGGAAACAATTACTTTCTTTTATTACTTTTCGTCCAGGAAATAGATTTCTAACAGGAATTGGTAACGCCTTTGTTGTGATTTTTAACTTCTAAATTGGTTAGTGGACCCCAAATTATCGATTTTATCCCCGCTCTATATCAAACTCGGAATGACGAAGCAGTTTGTGAAGGTATTGCCAAAAGATGGTGATACGATTAGGTATCTTACCAGAAAGTTTCCTGTGCTGTCCGAAGAAAAGCTGAAGAAGGGTGTTTTTAGTCGTTCCTAATAAACCTTATGTAGGGCGAAAACTTTTAAAACGTAATGGAAGGCGTTGAGATAGAACTTGTAAAACAAGAAGGTTCCTAACTTTGAAAGAATCGTATACAACATTCTGATAAGTTTCAAAGGCCTGGGATGCTGAATGAGTTTAAAACTGCACTTCTTGAACTCACATCTGGACTATTTTACGGAAAATCTGCACTGAGCGAAGAGCAAGGAGAGAGGAAATGAAGTGGAAATTCCAAGGACAGTGGAATGTAAACATGATGACCGACTACTGTTGAATGCGGCGCACAAGCGAAAAAGTTCGAAACGATCCTCTCAGGAAAAATGTTGATTTATTATGATTTGTAAAAGTATTTATACACCTTACTTTTTGTTACATAAAAATAATTAAGAAAATACGACGCTATGTATATATATTTAAGATGTATTATTTTCCTATATAAATTCCTGGTTTTGCGTAGACTTTAATTTCCACTTTGGGGAAATACCTTACGCGATCGAGACAAAAGTCTGGCATTTATGAATTCAGCACAAAAGAACAATCGTTATTACCTAGAAAAGTACAAAAGAAAATACAAACCTCAATTTGCAGGAAATGTGAGCTGTGCGCTCCTGGAATTATATACCGATCGTCGTTCGAACACTCAGTAACTTAAAAGGCTTGCCCTTATCCGTTCCTAATATCATTCATCCGATTGCCGTTACTGTATTGGCCTACACAGAGCATTTATCGAACTTCGGAGTTCCTGAAGTTCATGCTAATAAATTCAAAGTTAATAAATTCCTTGAAGACATATATAACTTTAAACAGGCTATATTATAACCTTACGTAGCATGTCAAAAGAAATTATGCTTTTAAGAGAGGAATGATTCTTAGATTTAGCTTACATTTTATTTAAGTAACTATAATTTTTAACTATTTAATAAAAATGCAAAATGTTTTGTAAGTAGAAGTGCGGGCGATAGAGGCACAATAGAAAGACCATACTAACACGCGCTCAATTTTACTTTCGTAGACATACGTATCTTTTTATCTACACACATTATTTCACACCGAAGGAATGGCTCAAGTATCTTCTACTTATAAATATAATTGTCTGTTTATGTATATTTTCTGTATGTATGTGCTTACTTAATGCACCAGTAGATTCCTTGACTGGATTAAGACAGTGAGTCATCGCCGTAGTTATGATAAAAGTCAGCTCTCATAAAGTAGTGGGAAAAAAATGCTGAATTTTCAAAAATGCTCTCGCCGCTTTTTTAATCACGCATTGACAAATAGATTACTGTCGAACTAATTATTGTAGTGGGCTAATATAAATAAATTGAAAGGTATCGCCGACCACCCAGATAGCTGTAAACATTATTGCTCCACAGAGGAAACGCCAAATAATGCAACGATTATATTAAAATAATTTGTGTTATAGATGATTAATATAGATCTTGAAGTCAACTGTCTAAATCTCCTTGTTATCTGTATGCAAGGTTGCCATAACATATATTTACATACTACAGCATCTTTGAAACTGCTTACTTTAATGGTTAACTCTTTATGGCATTAAAATTAATCTTGAATTAAACACATGTATTTAATAACACAAAACCTTATTACCAAACACTATAGTGTGTAGTAATCATTCTATTAGAATTATAAGTTAAATATACCAACAGAGATAAATCGCAGCACAAAAAATCACATAGTTCTGAGTATAAATCTCTCTGAAATAGCTTAAGTCTTGATTTGAGGAGTGAAAAACATTCGTCAGTCGCCTCAATGAAAATCTAAATCAGAAAGAATAACAGCTGAGCAGTTTTGAAGATATGCATGTACTTAACATATTAAAAGAAATATATTTTGTTATCGCTTACTGTGAATATTCTTAACCTACGGTTCTTCGAAGCGATGTTCCCCAGGCTTCCGTTGTTGTCTAAGTAATACTCTGGTATAGTAAGAACGTGTGGATGCCCCTGGATTTCGGGCTCTCCCAAAGTAAACCAGCGCCACGCTTCCAAATATCGCAAAGATGATTCTTAAACCTTCGTAATTTAGGGAAATCATCACCAAACTCAGCGTTTATCTTTCTCAAAATAAAATTGACTTTTCAACAGTCACCATTTCTAGTAATGGACTGTCCATAAGTTTAAAAAATTTACAATAAATGGAACTTTTTAAGTGGTCATCACACATCGATATCCAACGGATAAGTGTTGATACTCCCTGCTCAGAAGATATCAGAAACTCATCTTTGATGAATTCAGCTATCATCTTTCATCAAAAGTATCGAATCACTCCAGAAATAAAAATGTCTCTTTCTCTAATCAGGACGAACTTTCACTGCCGCACACTCAAACAATTGTGACTGGTAAAATAACATCAATAATAATGTCTGGTCCCGTCAAAATCGTTACCGGTTGTGTAATAATTAAAGTAAAGTTTAATATGTATAAGTACGAATAAAACAGTAAAATACCCTTCTAATATAAAAATTCAATACAATGTGTTCTTTCATATTTTATAAAAATTATTCCATAGCCAAAATTTTGAACAGCATCCAAGCAACCATTATTTGATGATTTTGCTAAATTCTTGAAGCACAGTTTTTTTTAACAGCTATCGTCCCGTCAGCTTAGTAATCGTGGTCAGTTTCGTCATCACAGCGAGGCAGAAAGGTCTACACTGACGCCCACTGAAGCAAAATTTAACCTTCACATCCCACAGAAAGGCAGTCTGTAAACTCTTGTTTCGGTTCAGCATCTCTATTGGCAAACGAAAGGGTTGACCCTGGTCATCGTCCAGCCCACCCTGTTATACGTTTGCAAATGCTGTGGCGTGGCCACCAAAACCCTCACAAAGCAGGCTGAGGTCCCCCAAAACAGAATCTATTTCGTCATTATGCGGGTCTCAAATGACACTAAAATTGACATATTCTAGGAGGCTATAAAGGGCAACGTGTGATTTGAGTTTATATGAAAATTGAGAGAAAATCAATCATCAAATAATTTTCCAACCTTTAATTAACCCTCCGTTAGGCGCGAGTCATATTTTAACGCCCTTGAGCACGCTTCTGGTTTGACTTTTACGTTTTTGACAATATAATGAACCAATTATTATTAATTAAGCTTCAGATAATATTCATATACATTTTTGTACGCATACGTATACGATTCATAAATCCAGTGAAATGTTTGATTATTTTAAACTGAAAATATATTTCTGATAATAATAAAATTGGAGTTTTTAATTAAACAAAATTTGGTATTATATATCTCCTAAAAATATTGAACCGCTATGTTTGACATCAAACATCAATTCGAGGCCTGAAAGAACAACCGCACAAACCTATTCAAAAGGTTAATTATCAAAGATGCAATCAGATATTTATATTATTAAAGTACGATGTCTTTCCCGGTGAATGGCATGTATAATTTTAAAAATATACAGATTTATAGATCTGACCGTATTCACTTTCTGGAGATAACGAAAATAACGAAATGATACATGCAAGAAATTTTAATTTTAAAACCCTCAAATTTTCTTCGAACTCCGTTGAGTCGTTTCTGAACTTATTTCAGACAAACTTTCAGACTGATTCCGTTATAATTATTGAATGTGTGACTATTACATAAATGAGAAATAATACATTTTAAATATTTAAAATAGGCTTCTATAAAGTTGCTGCAATTTTTTTACTCCAAACATTACTTTATTAAATTTCCTGACAACGTGAATCTAAAAAATCTGTTATAATTAAATGAATGTAACAGCCTTAATTGTCTATGAGTTATTACAGTTTATTGTAATTTTGCATCGTTCCGTCTCCTTTTGTGCGATTTTATGAGGTAGATATTAACATTATTGTGATAAATTCTAATAAACAGACTGATAATTAAGGCTGTTCTATTCACATATTATTCAGTCTATTATAATTTACTGCAGTCATTTGAGAACATTGGAAAATATCTACCTATATAGTCTTATACAATTTTATTGTAAATAAGCTCACGAAGCATTGGGTGAATTCTAATGTGAGGAAAAGTTTCTTCTACACACTACTAATGACCAAACTTACATTTTCAATTCCAAACAATGTCTACAGCCTTTAGTTTGGACTTAATGTTATTAACGGTTTTCTTGTCTCCCTCAAGAATGCAGAATGATCTGGTAATAAACTAAAAAGCAGTGAGCGAAGACCTGTCGTATAAGAAGGTGTTCAATATTTCTGTATGTTACACGACAACATTTCTAATGCACCGAAGGCGAGATATTCATTGTCTACCTGAATAAAGCCGAACAATAACGGTGTCACGCTCACGGAACTAGAGCAGAAAAATGTAATATTTCCTGACGACAATGCGCCTGTTCGTACGTTTATTGTCCCTGAGCCAAAGTTACACGGTCTTCTGAACTGAGGTGTGAGTTTTATCTGTACCTATGCCAACACTAAAACGCTGGTTTCTGCGTTGATATTCTGCGTTTATTCATACAGTATATAGTCATAGATATTTGCTGGGGGAAGTACCATATTTCGCATCCAGCAGGATCAATAACCATTTATTAACTCTTAATTTGCCAGGCAGGCCCCACTCAACATTAAAAGCAGCATAATTTATAATATAAGGTTTGCATGGCTCTCTCCTTCTATCAATTCCTCCACAAATATGTTTCTTTAGAACTTCTGATTAAAGAATCTGGTTTTACTTTCTTTGGTAAAATATAAAATTAAAATTTCCTACGCTTTGCACGGTTGAGGCCTGGTAGGCCCCACGCGACTTACTTACGCAAGTAGAATTTCTTGGAAGGAATTTATTCTTTTCCTGGAATTTAACGCCTATTTTCTATTACCCAGTTTCTTTTCCGTTGTTTGAAACTGCAGGATTCCCTTTTCTTCGTTCATATTGTTTTAGTTTATTTCAGAGCACTGCTATGGCCTTGCCGAACGTGAACGACTTGTAAATGAAGAGTGAAATTGTTATCACCATACGGATTCAGAAGGTGAGGGATGGTCAGATCATGAAAGTGAAAGCGATCATGATTTTGCGCCTAACGCTTGTAGGAACTCTACGAAATACAAAAGGGAGGTACCAGTAGAATTTTTGCTAAATAAAGAACGACGTCCGCAGACAAGAATTTTTGGTTTCACAAAATCGATCCCTTTGCTATCGTATACACCGAAAACAAACAAAGCTGTGTAAATATTATCAACAATGCACCACGTTAATTTCAGGTGAAAAACTGAAATCTGAAATATTGGCATTTTATAACTTTACGAAAGTGGCATTGATACAAATAAGAAATTGTGTACAACCTACAGCGTTGGACGACGAATAAGGCGGTGGCTATTAGCGCTATTTTAACATTTGTCTATACAATTAATGCCTTTGCTATTTGTAAAACAAGTAAACCTGACATGCCACGAGAACGGACAGATTTTCTAAAACAACTTGCAACAGAATTTGCTAAACCTCTTCTTCGCGAACGAATGAGCAGCAAATAAAAGCCAAACTTAGGGAATTCGTACTTGATTCAAACGAAAAGTTATACATGCCAAAAATTGGAATAAGAAAACGCTGCTTTCTTAGTCGACGAGCAAAAGGTCTACATTCCAAACAACTTTGTTCTCCATGCTTGAGTTACGAATTTGAAACATGTTTTTAAAATGTAAACTAAAATTAATACTGATAATTTCAATAAAGTGTACTTTAACTTTTCCGCTGTGTTAATTCGATTTTATAGTAATATTCAGTCCGTTAAAATAAATGATATGGCTTTGGAGCCTCACAGGCCCCACGCGACTATGTATGTCTCCGGTGCCACGTGACTACTTACGGGTTGAAGAGCACAGTGATCTCAGATGACATAAAAATAGTTAACATATGTTTTTATCACCTTATAAGCCAGTTTAAATCCAAATGAATTAGCACTGAAACAAAAATAAATTTATATAACACTTCTATAAGACCTACGAATTCTGGGCACTAAATGGATCAGATTGATCTATTGATCTTTTAAAGAAATATCTTTAGAAAGATCTTTGGAAGGATAAACAAAATAGAAATTGAGAATTATATACAACCATGAAATCGGTAATAAATGCGGCGAACCAGCCATTTTACTAATAGTGAACGCATCTCCAATTAAATGGTTGGGTCATAATTTTAGATACAATGATGGTTTTCTAAAAATAAGAAAATAACCTTCTCAAGAAGAGAGGGAAGGAGATGAAGAGGAACACCACTCGCCAGAGTGTTGTATGACACGTATGTTAGGAACGTGAATAAGTTACTGTGTAAATTAGTAAAGTAAAAATTGTATTAAGAAATTTGAACAGTCCTCTTCAGGGATAGGCCCGACTCCTTATTTTAAATAATTTTAAGTTTTAGTTCAACATTTTTTTTACCAAGACTACAGGGTTAAAGCTGCCGAAGCTATATTTTATACTCCTTCAAATTTTATATCATTTAATTAAAATAATAATATAATCATGGAACTGTGACGATACTCCCCTGGCTCATGCTCAGTCCTACGTTACACATAGTTGACATCCATATATTAAATCTAAAAGAATTTATACCTCTCACTAATATATATATATATATATATATATATATACGCAACGATCAAATACTTATTTTATAATTTTATTACAATCATCTGGAAGTAGAGGCAAAGTGTTCATCATAGTTAATTCTCCAGATGTTTCAAAGCGATGGTTTCTTTTAGCAACAGAGTGTCGCCGCCCGAAAAAACAGTGTACGTGTCCGTTTATTAGTGTCCTGTACTTAGAAGCACTTTTCTTAGTAAGTATATGGAATAATGCCGGGGGAAATAAAATTGTCCGTGTATGAGAGATGTCCTGTTATTAGAAGTGACCGTTTAGGGAAGTTCGTCTGTATATCCGGACTTTCATATGTTTAGCAGTTAAATAAAGGACGCGTAAAAAAGTAATTTATTTTCTTTTGTGACTTTGTTTTGTTTTTCAAATAGCAACTTGTTTTTGAAACTAGTTTGCCGGGACGATTAATTTACCTCTTTGTATTCCATATTCTCACATACACTAATTCGTAGAACCATCTTGAAGACGATATTAAATCTATTAAAAAGAGATCATTAACAGTTTATTGTGATATTTAACAGTTATTAAAAATTATTTGAAATATGATTCCGAAAATTAAGATGATTTTGTAACACTAAATGCTTTGAAGTATCACGATTGTAAGAGGGTAATTTTTTATGACGCAATTGACTGTCTGACAGTGACAACAACTGTAAGGTTATTGCGACTGTGCACGATTAGGGAGACTTATACATATAGGGGTATCGAAGTATGGTTTCTTAAACAACACAAACATCGAAGCCCATGCCAGAATGCGAACCCGGGACCTCTGTTGTGCGAAGCAGCTACGCTAGCCACTAGACCACAGGGGGTCGGCGCAGGTAACTTATTTGAATGAATATAATTTATGACAGTTGTGTAGTAATATTCTTTATCTTCTTGGAAGATTTAAGGAAGCGGTTACAAAAGAAATATTTCTGAGGTTGCAAAATGTGATTATCGTATTGTAATTATTAGAAACTGTTTAAAAGCTATATTCATGTACCTAATTTATCAGACTAAAATTAAATGCACGTTCTCAAAAATACAACGTATCATTTACTGTAGTTTAGGTCACATGCGTGTTTAGGTAGTACAATCTACTTAATTATATAAAATAATGAGTTAGGAGTTTGTGGAAATGTTTACTAGGAGCATGATCTTAAATGGATATAAGCTTCTTAAACACGCAACACGAAAGCTGCACGTTAGTCTAAATGTCGGGAATAAGTATTTTAATAGTGAAGCCCATTACATATGTAGGTCAGCGCCACCAACTTTATAACGACGACAAATTCAACTTTTCTTAGTTCTAGACATACATAGAAATAGATGAGAATACGTATTATTCTAAGATTGCAGTGTATCACATATTTTGAAAATTTAAAGCGTTTATCACTAATTAGTTCTACAATCCTTTTTCACGGTTTTCTTAAACTTTTTTAAACGATGTCGCTACATGAAAATAGTCCCTTTCTAAAGATTAATATTTCATTCATGAACGAAGTGTTTTAATTTAGTTACTGCGTGCGTGTATGTGTGTGTGTGTGTGGAGTTTATAGCTAGCTCAGGAGGTGTGACGAATGGTTTTGCGTCTGCTGATGTGAGGCGGCCTCCTTACAGCCCTTCGGAAATGATACATTTCGCACGCAAAGGGAGGAAATAGATCAGACCTTGGGCACAGATACCGTTGCATGCAGCTTTCTATTTCCACTGGTCAGCAGGGGGTGGTTCTTCCATTTTTGAAGACCGGCCATTACGGGCTACTTTCTACATGAAATATCTGCGACAGGGAAAAGCGAATCTTAAATGCAAAATAAAAGTAATATTGACCTTTAAAAAAGTGATATATGGAACTTGCGTGGTAACATCTCTAGAACAATGTCTAAGACTCGTAAGAAATTTTTTAACTTTCTAATCGTTAAATGTGCTGTACAGGTAAATTAATCATTATACAGGATGCAAAGATATTTATCCTCTTAGTTACATATGTAACTAATTTTAGTGGTAATAAATAAAAATCTAAGAGTATTAGTTTATATAGTAAACGTTCGTATTCTATTTAAATCCAACTGCGCAGAAACTTTTGTGAGTTGTTTTGTCCAGTTCCGCAAGGATGTAAAATGTTAAGCATGCATAAACGGCCGATATTTGTGTCCTATAAATATTTTCCGGGACCAATGAGATTGTTTTTCCTTTCTGATATAACTTCTGTATTTTCTCCAGCGATATGTCAATGGAATGGTGCACCGACAAGGATTAGGTTGGAAAACGCAAAATTAACCTAGGTTCTCTGTTCCGAGGTTTCGGTAGCTATGGAATTTTAATTCTGACATTCAATATGCAGCCCAAGTTGTACTTCAACCGCATAATTTGGAGGGGGGGTGATGTGGATTGGGTGGTAAAGTTGTATTTCAACCCATAGGAGTGGGGTGGAAAAGGGTTAAACAATTGGGCATGCAATCCTAATCGAGTGTGAAATTTTTGACAAAAATTTGTGTGCATGATCCTTCCGACCTAGAAAGATACACTTTGGCTATGAGACATGACTACAACCGTTGAGACAGTGTTGGGCTGTAGTACAATCATTAAAACATGAAAAAACGGTCGACATTTTCGAAGAATAAACATTTTTTTGGCACATAATAATTGGTAGTGTTTCTCTCGTTGCTTTGTGTGTACATATCATTCCCTTAAGGAACGGAGGACTCTCTGATTGCCGTAATTTACATAAACATA
The DNA here is from genome assembly GCA_034510155.1 of Eucriotettix oculatus. Lineage (NCBI taxonomy): Eukaryota > Metazoa > Arthropoda > Insecta > Orthoptera > Tetrigidae > Eucriotettix > Eucriotettix oculatus. Next base: position 188,603,462 of record CM067376.1, read on the forward strand.
ACGCAGAAAATTATAGTGGCGTCCATTCCGGGTTTATGAAATTGGCGAATATTATTTCTGAGATTAAAAATCTGGGTTAAGTTGTAAGCGGGTCCTTAGGAGAAGGGGTATGGGAGGAACTCAGAGGCCGTCTCATAAATATAATACGAAAACAACTGTAATTGTTGTCGACTCCGGGGTTCTGGAGGATCTGACTTTTATTCTGATATTTAACATGCTAATTAAGATGTTGAGCAACCCCTAAGAGTGGGGTGGAAGGAGGTGAAAGAAAGTTGCCATATAAACGTGTTACAACACAGAGACAAACTCCGGTAAAATAATCAGGGTGTGGGGAGGGGGTGCTTCAAAAACATTCTAAATAGCAACTACTACTGTTCTCATAAAAAGGTTTCGAATTTGCGCAGTTTGGTGATACAGAATAAGTCATCACGCCGAATATGATGTAACTCACATTACTTGCGCTTAGATAGGGAAGAGGACGTGGAAACGTAACTGTTCAACTTCGAAACTCCCTCGACGTTAATCACGAGTTTTCAAATAAATTGTTGTTGAATTAAGCACTCTTCCGAGATAATATAAATAAATGTCGCCATCCACTTTTTTCAAATTACTTGGTATCAGAATCGGTGAGTCAGAATATTTAAGTGTACTTACTAAGCTGCTTGATTAAGCATTCTATATTAATTTGTAAGTTATTGATGTTCTGCCAAATTGTAAAAATGTTCAGTGAACTGTATTTGAAATATTTAACTACAAATGGGAATAACTGTTAGATTTTTGACACACTGTAAATGACTTGAGATGAGAAAAAAATAAATTGAATCTCAAACTCAATTCGTCAGTGTAAGCGTTTCTGCATGAATAAACTTCCGTCAAAATAATTCTTCTCCGTGAATATTTGAAACTTTTTTCGTTATCCACACGGTGAAAATGTTTTATAAACCAAATAAATACTTTTATCTATTCTGTGCATCACTCGACGGTGGTAATTGAAAGTGCACTTGTTATTACTGTCAAATAGTCTTTCTTGCACCACGTACTTCGTAAGACTATTACGATTTGTGATTACACAAGTAAAATTAAAAATTGGTATTTTCCCAAATAAAAATACTTACGTTTCCCGAATCGAGTAAATCAGAAAGATCACGGTAATAAATTATTGAATTTCTTCTACGGAACATTTCATTTTCAGATTTTTTTTCATATATATCTACATTATTGGTTGTAATTCTTGCTATATTGGGCAAACTAAAAGGTAACTAAATACCAGAATCAAATTCCACATTAACAAACACTCGTTTGTCCCCAAACATACAGGGGTTGGACAAAATAATATGAGCACCTGCATTTACACAAAATTTATTGATTAATAAGGAGTTGGACCACCATTTACTTTGAAAACAGATACAATTCGTTGCGGAATAGATTGGTAGAGAGTCTGAATAGTTTCCAACGGAATTCCCTCTCACTCTTGTAACAAAACATCCACTAATTGCCGCAACGATGTTCGGCAGTTCAATGATGTTAAGGTTTGGTCATTGTGCTGGTCAGGGAAGATATTCGATGGCATTCTAATGCCTTTTTGACTGTGTGTATGGACATATTATCAGCTTGGAAAATGACAGCAATATTTGAGGATGTCGAGATATTCATTCACATTAATTCGGCCAGTAAGAGATCGGTCATTTCACCGATCACTGTTGTTGACCGTCGCAGAACAAAGCATATAATGTGTGGCGGCACGACTCCGTTGATGTAGAGGGGAAAAATAAATAAATATTATTTGTGATCGAATATGACGAATAAGCGAGATATGCTTTATTAAACTTGTAATGTGTATAGTGAATAATATTGGCTAAGCAATATTGCGCTTAGATGCGGTGACGTTTAACGACGCGATGCGTGAGCGTTGAAGAATTGGGAACAACTGTGTTGCGTATTACTAGGCAAGAACATTATATAACACAAAGACTAGTGTGTATTGGTTTTGCTGCTGCGTGACGTTTTCTCTTCTTGGTCTTCTCTCGAAGTGCAGAGATAAGTAGTCAGCGATGTAGCAGAGTGTGCGTCTCGATCAGCTGTATCTGTGATGACGTAGATGTGGTTTAATTGAAGTCGTCTCTCGTCCCGTGTTGAGCTGGAATTCGGCTGTCTCCCACAAATGTACTGCAAGATATCCTCAAAAATTGACACACTAACTGGGCACTGCAGCCGCGTTGCAGAATTTTCACGTACACAGTGGTAGCAATCACCAATAAGCCGTACCCTGTTACACGGAGTTCATGTTATTTTGTTCAATCCCTGCATAATTAATTCTAAACGTTAATTTGGTTCCCCCGAGTACTATTCTAGAATTATAACCGAAATTCATCAAACCGATACTATGAAACTCGACAATAGGTATGATGCCTTATTATGATGCTGAGTTTGCTCCTATGTTAATATCTTGCCCTTTAAGATGATTTTGAGTTAGTCACCTATTTTATGTGTCAACTTTGAGCCTGTTGCGATTTTTAATCACCTTCAAAACGCAGCATTTTGTTGAAACGTTTAGTATTATCGATTTTATCACTTAATTCTGTCTGTTAATATTGGGTACCTACTATTGTGTAAATATAAACTTTATGTTGATTTCATTTAATACGAATATTATTCATTCACATTTATTATGTTGCTTCAATAACGTTGATTACTTGAACATGAAAACATACAATCTTAGAAAAGACTGACTAACAGGTACACTAAAATACGTTGTTGTTTTAGTGGTATTCAGTCCTAAAATGCTTCTCATTTTCACATAAATAGCACATCCTAAATCCTCCCTAATCTGCTTAGCGAATTCTATCCTTGGCCTCCCTCTTCTGTTCTTACACCACACACTTAATTTCATAAGAACCTCATGTCTTACAACGTGGATTTTTAATGTATCCATTCTCTCGGTCATCTTCCTCCATATTGTTCGCTCTTCCCCTATTCTGTTTAGAACTTCCTCGTTAGTTACTCAATCCACTCATGATTTTCAGAATTCTCCTATAAAACCACACTTTAAAAATATCTATGATTTTACTTTCCTCAACTCCTATCGTCCGCGTTTTGCACCCATATAACACAACACTCCACACGAACATTTTTAGAAACGATTTCCTAATATTCACACTGATATTACCCAAAAGTAAATTATTCTTTTGCACGAAAGCCTTCCTTGAATAAACTGTCCTTCTCTTTATTTTTACTATACTTCTACCATCCCTCGTTATTACGCTTCCCAAGTAGCAGAATTCCTAAACTTCGGTCAAAATAACCCTTCCACTTACAACATCCTTTGTTATTCCACTGTTTCCCAGGCTACACTCCATTACCTTGGTTTTCCCTCTATTAATCCTCTTATTAAAAACATTCTCCAGGACCACGTTCATGCCATTTGTTATGGTTTCAAAGTCTTCTTCTGACTGCCCTAATAATATCATCGGCAAAGCGTAGGGTTTTTACTTATTCTCTTTGCGGTATTATTTATTTTCCATATTCAGTTTTAACCTTGTTCGTAGCCTGTTCTATTTATAAGTTAAACAGTATGGGCAACAGACGTAATGCTTGCCCTACTCCTTTCTTGTTTTCTGCTTTCTTTTCTTGATATTCTATTTTAATTACTGCTGCCTGTCTTCTGTAGAGGTTTATGTATAAGCCTCCTTTCTCGATATTTTATTCCTGTGCTATTCAAAATCCTTAATAGTGTGTTCCAGTTCACATTATGAAACGTTTTTCAGCTTTACCAGTCTTGGAAGGGATGGGGAATGGTGATGTCGAAGGTAGAGCAAATACTGCATCGGATACGTCGGGCATTAGATACTACTCCCATAGCCATTCAACAACAGGGGTCAGTATTTGTTGTGCTGACCGACTGGTCCCATGGGATCAGCGAAAAACTCTTTCCGTATTCCCAACAACATCTGTGATGCCGAAGCATACAACCCTCTGAACTAACATGCCTTGTGGCTGGACCCCGGTGGGTTTCTTTTCTCGTTTTTGACTGGAAGCCGCCTCGTCGTCGTATTTCTATAAAGCGGCACGCGTGTGGAGAATTTGACTTATAATAGGTTTTTGTAGATCTATTAATTTCTTAGAATGTATTTTTACTTGGGTAAAACGCTAATTATATTTACAAATTATTTCGGGACAACTATATAATTCTTACAATGAAATTCTCTGTTTAATTGAAAAGTAAGGTCAAATTTCGCATGAATGTGTGCATATATTCCGCATACAATTCTAAACGTGTGTATAAATTTCAATCAGTTTTGTATAAGTTCTCCTTGCGACCCGGAAACAAGGACTGTAGGAGTAAGAGGGACTCGGGTGGAGGAGGTAGATATTTTAAAACAATAAAAACAGACTATATTTTCGTTGAATAAAACAGAAATGAAGATCGACTGTTACGTGGTGATGCACAAACTTCCATGTTTCTCGCCTCTGGTCGTTTTCCCACATTTTAGTAATTTTCCCACTTATCATCCCTGAGATAAAGAATTCATGTTTTTGATGATATTAGGAATGATGAATTACGAATCGATTTTAATTAAATACTTGCCTTAAAACACCTTGATATAAATATTAAATTTATTGATTTTTTTATCTTTTTTCAAAATATGTCATTATTTTTCCCTTCTTAATTAAAGTTCCAATTATTAACAAAGCACACCTCAACGCATTAATCTATTAATAAAAGAAAATTTTGTAACGCATTTCGTAGTCCTTTTCCTTCAATTTGAACAGACAGTAATTTTTGGAGACAATCATATGATGATTCTTTCCTGTTACTGAACACTAGTTAATAATCTGCATGAAATCCGTGGAATTGAGATTTTAGAACAACATAATAAAATTGTCTATCACAAAAGAATTAAAAAGGGGAGACTTCATATAATGGCTCTGTAACACCGTTGCAAAGGCTTGTACCCTGTTGTTTGGTTTTTTTTACTGAAATGGACACTGTTCAGCAAGTTCGCTTTTAAAATGGATTATGTAAAGGCAGGTAACACACAAACACCGAGTCGTCATTAAATTAAGCTGCATGGATGACCTCTGCGTCGAGAGGCAGTTCTGCGTTACTGCCTAGATGGAGAGCTGCTTCGGACAAACAGTTATTTGATTTCTACGTTACCGGATACGTAGTACTTCCTATCAGGTTCCATTTCGTTTTACAACTGTTAGGGCTTCAATTTCAAATTGAAGGTTGACAGTAAAAGTAATTCCCAATAGGACACAATCGTGAAGCAAACCTAATCATTGAAATACTTATTCTCGGTACTCAATTAACTTCTACAGCTATAGTCAACTTCCGTTTATATAATATTTTATTTATCTGTTATTGAGTAAAATATAAAGAGGACTGTAAATGGAAAATAAAGTTTTTAATTCTTTTTAGCATCAATAATCAGGCCTGTCAGGCATTTGAATGCCTAATATCAACATATATTCATTCCCATTACTAGAAATTATTGCGACCGGAGGAGAAAATGAAACATATTTTCTTTTTATTGAGGTTATAGTCGCGTCAACCGTGGAAGTTCTTGGTGACTACAAAAATATTTACAAAAAGAAACAATAAATTACATAGAAATTGCGAATAATACAATACAAGGAGTGAGAATAGGCAAACACGTTTTATAACAGAGAAGAAACGATCAAAACGGTACATATAAACTGCTTGGATTTCTTCCGAAACTCCCATTTCTACAATGAATTTAAAAAGACTGTGAACAGCCACTGGAAAGGCACACAGTCCCCGAATAGTTACAATCGTGGGCCTTCTGCTGGCGTCATTGCGAGGGCAGTCAAAAAGGATGTGCGGCACGGTCTGGGCGGTGTTACAATCTGAGCATAAAGGCTGAGGAAACCTAGAGAAGAGGAATGAATGTGTAAGGCTGGAGTAGAATGATCTGAGTCTTGCAACAACGACCTGTTCTCTTCTCGGATATCAAATGGATAAGACATCTCCTTGCAGGACTTCATTTCATTATAGAGGATTCCTACGTTTTTTCTTCTTATATCATTAATCTAACTTTCTCTCAGGACCATTAAGTCTTTACTTGAACGAATAAGAAAGTCCAAGCGGTTTATTTTCAAGGAGGCCTCCTGCTTAGCAGCTTTATCAGCAAGCTCGTATCCCAAGATGCCCACATGAACCGGGATCTAACAGATGGTGATTTGTTGATTATTTCTTTTTATCTCCCAAAAGGGTTCCTGTTTTCATTGATGCAACCACTTCTACATCGTTGATTGGACAGTGAGTTGATCACCGTGAGAGAGTCAGCCAAAGTAAACGTGAAATCGGATGAATGGTCTTTGTAATATTGCATCAGTATCGCAAATGTTTCAGTCATTGTGGCTGAAGCATACTCATTAATTGTCATTGAATTCAGCAGAGATAACCGAGCATCCTACCCCACCATTATACTTTGACGCATCCGTGAAAAGTATTCTTGGATGATTGTATTTTTCAAGAAGATACTTAATCGTCTCATCCCAGAAGCACTCGCCCTTGCCCTTAAAATCAGGATTGGTTAGGGATGTATCAATTGGATAAAGTGATAACTTCCGGAGGAACCTGGGTCAATTTTTTCTTTCAATGGTAGATATTTGAGGAGCGAATGAAAAGGAATAGGATCCGATGGTGTAAGATGGTCGAGGGCTATCACTTGGTCCCTTATAATCTTGTTGGATCCGACACTGTCTCTAACTGCATATGAGAGAACAGAGAGTTTTCTTAGAGAGGCAACATTTTTTTCCACTCTCAGACTATCAATCGGGGAGGATCGAAGTCATCCCGTGATGACTCTTAAGGCCTCATTTGAGATAATATTAAGTCTTTAAGTTGTCTTTTCTGAAAAGAAACATAAATGTGGTCTCCGTAGTCAGGTTTTACCACGATGATTGCTCTGTAGGTAAGTGAGAGAATTCTGTTGGTCGCCCCCACCCCAATTCTTAGCAGATAATAATTTTAAAATCATAAGTCGATTTTTGGATTCAAGGACTAAGTAGTCTATATGGATGTTGAAGGATAGCCTGGAGTCCCAAATATTTCTTCTCTAACAACAGCTGTCGGACAATTGTATATGTATGGAGGGTGATTATAGTGTTTATATTTTCTTGAGAAGACAATGGATTTCACTTACATTTGAATGCTAAGAATTCGTTACATGTATTTAGCATAAACAGTAATTGCTGATGGGTTAAAGTATTTATGTGCACGAATACAGAAACTAAGTAATATAAATAGATACATTTAACAGATTATTGGAAAACATTCTTATAGTTAAAAAAATACATAACAGCACTAAGTTTCGGTACGTATTTGAATCTCTTCATGTAATTAACCAAAATGAAGCGCTATAAATAAAACAATTTGAATTATAAAAAGTTATTTTAATAGACATGTAAATATTTCTCATTAAAACCAGTCGTTAAAATAGAACATTATTTAAATTGAGTAATACATTTCTGGTACCTGTTCAGGAACCAAGACTTGGAGACCTCGTCTTATTACAACTCTATCATCAAATTTGCAAAACCTATTCTTTTTATAGAACACTGGAGCAGTTTCGTCCTCATGGTGCGGATAAGTTAGTTCCCTCGCATTACTTTCATATTATCAGGACGAATGAAAAGTCGATTATTAAAGGCTTACTGATTCTGTACTTTCTTCTTCTTTTATTACGTTTCGTGTAAGTCTGTTGGAGGATGTGCTACTAATAGGTGCCGCATCTTATGTCAAATATTTACTTCATAATTTTGTGGGCAAGGACTAATTTTAAAAAATACTGGAGGCCTTAGAGGCTTAGAAGGTTAGAGGAAAAAATTAATATTAGACTGATTATGAGCACCGCTGATAGGAAATACTCCTCTGAACTCGGTATTCCCGCAGTTTTACGTTCTGAAACAGATATTAGATGCATATGACTGAAGAGAATAGAACCGTATGAGTTCCTGAGAAAAATGGAAATACCGTAACGTTGAGATGGCTGTCACTGCCGTCGTCTTCAGGTGGCGTAGCTTGCACGACAGAATAATGGCAATTTATTCAATCGCAGACAGCTTTTGGAAGCGACCTTGGTAGGAAGCTGCCCTTTGTGTGGTGGCTTCCAATTTCCGCTGTTAAAGGACTCCGTTTCCTCGGTTTTCCGCAGTCGTTCCGTGAAGATATGCGTTTTTACCATTTGCTTAGAACTTTTACATTACTGGTTCACTAATATCACAACTATTCCCTGTTCCCCAAACATCTGGTCCTTTCTAATGGCAGTATAACGAATTCTATATTAGGCAAAATAGGATAAACAAATACCTTTTTACAATTTGAGACCTCCTTTAAATTTTTTGTTAATGAATTACCCAAGACCATTTATAGTTAATTTTAAGACATTCTAATGTTAATTATGGTAATTTACTTTAAATTCAATACTAATGTTTTTAGATTTATTTTCAAGTTAATTTTTACCGAATTATTCAAAAGATTACTATTGTGATATTAAAATTAGAAGGCAATTGGGGCGCCACATGGAGGAAGCCGAGTTGTAATGAAGCCAATTTAAAATTATTTTAAAATGATGGGAAACGCAAATAGCTTTCGAGCTGCAGCAAAAATAATATCAGGTTTTTCGTGAAAAGCAAACCGGACCAAGTAAATCCCTTAACAATATCTTGCCCAAGGAATACACGTGTTAATGGCTATAATATTTACTTTTTATATTTAAATTTCTATACAAGCCCTACTATTTAAAGCCAAAATGTATTATTTATATAAATGTATATTTACTATTTAATTTGTGAGCAATTATATTGAAATGAATATGCGGGGATTTAATTAATTTAAGTTATGAATATTATATATAGATGGAAATGAAAGAACTTTACTTTCATTAATCGATATGATACAATAATTTACTGTTCAAATTATTTTTATAAATCTGGCTTTTTAAGCTTTAAGAATACACTCTTTATACACAATTAAATTACAAACTAACATCAAGAAGAGTGAGATCTATTCTCGGATGGTATTTAAGGGCCATATTATAGGAGTTTTAAAAACAAAACCCTAACTCGGAATTTGCAGTAGGGGGAATCGGAATAAAGATTGAAAACAGAGAAATTATCGTTTTCAGCGTTGTCTGGAACTCACCGCATGCCTTCGCATCTCGAGCCGGTCTCCACAGATTCCTCTAGACTTCCTTGCTCATTTAATCTTCTTACTCGCTGCAACGATCAGGAGCATTCGACCTAGGAGTATTCAATTCACGACCACTCAGTAAATCGGAACAGTCTCTCTCAATACTGCACTTAGCACTCTCTCTCTATCAACCACACTTCCAAATCTTTCTCTAGCCATGATCATCATCCTAATGCTCCTTTTCCAGTAACTTCAAAAACAATTTGCGCCCTTTTTAATAATTTCACCCGCTTTAGTATTTAATTTCCCTCGGTGGTGGGAAAAAAATCCTTTCCCATTAAAAGTATTCTTCTCTAGAATTTGGGACGATCCTTTCACCTCACTTACCACCGACGTTTAGAGAAATACCAGGCTTCATCACAGCCAGGTGGCATCGTATTATAAATCCCGGACCGGACCGCCAAACTATCTCGGATTTATTAACCTGTTTCTCAATTTCTCTCAAGTCGACTACCTTTGATTTTGAACCACCAAATTTTGTATTTTTACCATTATAATGTATTCATCTAAAAATAAATAACAACAAAAAACATTTTTTGGGTTAACAGGCTACATGATGGTGATCCTGAATAAGGCAACTCCCCTTTAATAGCATAGGAAGGGAATTGAAAAGGGGAATGCGGAAGGTAGAGAAAAGTAGCCAAGGATTTACTAGGGCCCCCAGGCTGTATTTTAAGGATCCTACCCGGTAATTCACCTAAAGATATACAGGAAAAACCCTAGAAAACCTGCATCATGTAGGTCGGCCATTGGGTGCCATTCTCACGTCCTTCCTAATGACGGGAGACGAGTTTGCTGTGGGGTCGCAGCATCCCCTTCTCCGTGTCTTCACCAGTTTTTGGAGGCTGGGATCAGCGGACAATTCTTCCCATATGCCCAAGATTTTCGATCCCAGTACATATACCTCCTAAAATAGGTGAAGGTGTCTCGGCATATGAGAACTTCGAAAAACCCCAGAGAGAGTACGAGGCATTCCCGACATAATCACGTAAGACCCACAGCCACTTTGGGCTGAAGTGCCTGCGAGAAAACTCCCACAGGCACGACCAATCTTAATTCGAAATCAAATTTAACGTTTATATTGCAACATGTGATTAAGAACTCAGGGTCATATTGTGGGGCAGAATCGGAACATTTAATTTCAGTATCTGGCAAGGCTTCGTCCTTGGTTATGCGAAAAATTAATGTAATAACTTACCGTTATTCAGCAATGTAACTGCGACTGATGACTTCAGAATCAGACTGCCATGAGGAGGACGCAGCTGATTGACTTCGGTTGACGTCTCGCAATCCCCTAGTACTAAGTGGGAATATTTTCCACTTGTTCTGGTAATATCACTTACAGTCCCTCTGCTGAGACAGAAAACCATAATACTGAAACTTCAGAAACTCTGCCCAACTGTTCGTCCTTTTCCTCAAATTTTCCCTTAATATTTGTGTCCAATTACTCAGTCCTCACAGCTGAGTGTTCATTGTCCCCAAGACACACAAAAAAGCTTTTCTTCTAGCGATCCCTTCGTCAGTCAAAGTTTGGAATGCGTGACCGACAACCAGTAGCCCTGTCAATTTTCATGAACATAAGTTTTCCACTCTCGAAGATACCTCAGTCTTTCAGCTGCCCCAGTCCTCACAAATTCGTCATGTTAACAAGGCTATATTGTAATGCATTGCATCAATGATTACAGGGTCCCTCCATAAACAGAAAGAGTCAAGCTTTGCACTGGGCTAACGTCTTACACGAAGGTATACAGCAATATGTTTGAGAGTTATGTCTTAGATAGTAGTATAGAATGCTTTATGAGCCTATGGAACTGAGGAGATATGTTTTGAAAGTAAATACTAAATTGGCGTGGGAAATTGGTTTTCGGACTTCCGAGAAGGTAATGGTTGAGGAACAGTTAAGGAATTTGGTTTTGAGTCATGACTCCGGTGCTGCTACCACCACGGACATCCTCGTTCTTCTGTCTGGAACTGCGGTTGATGAGAAATGCTAATATGGCAACATTTGTAAGTCAATATCACCGGAGACAAAAGTGATATTGCCAATTTGCAAATAGACCGTTTCATTGCCCAGTCTACGAATCCCTTGGGGGGAGGGGGAGCAGGGAGGATGCTCTATTTGAACTAGTCGGAGTGTTTTATGAATTCTGTGTTTAACTCATCTGAACTGCTTTGTAATCTCCAATTCAATATTGTTTTCGTTATGTATAAAGAAAAGTGTCATATCAGATAAGGTTAATGTTCCAACTTTATCCTTCCATTTAAAACTTTATTATAAAATATTACTTACATTATGTGTTCCAGAAAAGAGTAGTCCCGCTATAATGTTTTCGCAGATGGACATCGTATATTGTTTATTAGAACCACTAAAATATACAACGACAACGTTTTCTGTTTAGTGGGTTAAAGGCCATTCACTCTCGTGAAGTTAATAGGTATAAACTATAATATAAGCTACAATAAATAAAAAGACGGCCAAAAAGTCAGCGTTAAATATATCACTATTTATTCACAAAGGCGACGTTTCATCTCCATTTTGAGACATCTTCAGGCTTACTACAAACATAATTTTATAATAAATTAAATATAAGTTCTGCGTTACAATTTATTAGTTTATATATAAGAAACCTTGTTAAAAACTTAAAAATTTAGCAATACATCCTATTTACTCCTTGACTCCTTCAGCCGAAAAGATTGTTGAATTCACATGTGAAGAATTTGGTGCTGCACTGGACGATCTCCAAGGACGGTTACGGCCGAAATGATGTGTAACAATGAGTGCTTTCGGCAGTTAAATTTTAACAGTGGAGAAGAATATTAAATCATTAAACTACTACAACAAAAGAGTATCGAAAATTTTGTTCAAATTATTCGTGCATGAGGGTTGCACCTGATATACTACATTTCACTCATAATTCTCGAAAAGTAATTATTTTCTTCGTCTAAAATGTCCACATTTTCCAATCAAAATTATGATTATTAATTATTCGGGCACAGCTGTTTACTTTTGAATGTCTAATTTGGTGTTGTTTTATGTTCCTTAATGTGAGTTTTTAAAGCTTTTTTAGTTTGTCCGATATACAATGCGTTGCAATCTAAACAATTAATTTTGTAGACAACATTGTTTTTCCAGAAAGTAAAATTTTGTCTTTAATATTTTGAACGAAATTTAAATTATTTATTGATTTAAATACAACATATACACAGTACTTATGAAACATGTCAATTATTTTATATTGTATATTAGCTATACAAGGTAAAATTATGATATTCATTTCTATGTCAATCTTTTTAACAGAAAAATTATTGTCGGAATACCCGATTTTACTCAATCAAATTTTGACATGTTTGTTGATGAAATTGATTGGGTATGAATTTAGTAACAGGATATTGGTAACTTTATTTAGATTTCCCCTGCGGTATTTGTGATGTGACAGCTTGATAGCCGTATCTATCAGATTATAAACCATGGCTTTCTTTTGAGCAATGTAGTGATTGGACATATAATTAAGAACTCTTCTTGAATATGTAGTTTTTTGTTCCAATTGGTTATATTTTTTTAATTTAACACTTATCAGAAATTGTGTTCTGTTTTTAAATTTTGATGGTAACTATTGAAAATTTGGATTTAATTATCTAATTTAGTTTTTGGAATGATGCAAAAAAATATCAACGTATCTGAAGTATGTTAATGGTTTAAAATCTAATAATGAGATACACAAGGCTTCCAAATCCCTCATCACAATCCCTGCAAAGAAAGGGACAGAGGATTTCTCATATTGTCAATTAATTCTATTTGCCACCATGCTCATAAATTTATTAGAATTCTCAGGCGTCATTGGTTTATATTTATAAATTATTTAAAACCTTTCAGAGTGAATTAATAATGGCGTTTTATGAAAATTTAGCACTGCGCAGAAAACTGTATTTGTTTCTTATATCGCAACTCTCAGCAGGACCTGAAAACTACCTATAATAAATTCAACTATTTTTTTATTTAAGTTTACAACGATGTTAACAACTTGTTACCGTATTTAGCTACTTTAAGCAAAGAAAAAAAGGATAAAATGATCTTGGGTTTCCACCCAGGTCAAATGAATCTTAAGCCACGACGTTTCGATGGCGTACTCACTCGAGAAACGTCGAACTTAGATTTCATTTGACCCGGGTGGAAACCCAAGAACTGTTTATCCATAACATACACCGGGAATGTCTTCGCTTTTTTTATCAAATAAAATATGTTTCACACATCAAGAATTATTTTCGATGAGTGTAGATGGTGTCGCAGATCGAAAATATGAGGTGATATTTTCGCCATCTTTGGTAAAACTAAAATAAAATCGTTGTGGTAACTCATGATGCCTGCATAGAATCGGTAAAGAAAAAATAATTTAGTTTAATATTCTACCGAGTAGCGTACATGACGAAAGCGAGAATGGTCAAGGTCACGTCGGGGTGAAACCTGGCAGGTTATGGCAAATTATCGCCTAGGATGATTATTAAGCAGACGGTACAGAGAATCTGCCTGAGAGAGACGCTAGGAAGAGACGAAGCAATGGCAGAACAAGCAACACGTATAAAATTTAGATTCATTGGGTGGGCGTACAGAAAACAGAAATATAAC
>CM067376.1:188617405-188948038 GCA_034510155.1 Eucriotettix oculatus
TCTCCTGTTCTACGTATAAGTTGAACAGAATGAATGTCAGACTTCATCCTGGTATTATTTCTTTCTTTATTTTTGTTTTCTTTTGTCCCCTTCAACTATAATTACAGCTGGCTGTGTTTTGTACAAGTTATGTATAAGCCTTCTTTCTCGACTTTTTATTCCTGATTTCTCAAAATCCTTAATAATGTGTTCTAGTTTACACTATCAAAGGCTTTTCTAAATCTATAAATACCATAAACGTAGAGTTGTTTTTTCTTATTCTTTCTTCAAAAGTTAGATGGAGAGGCAATATGGCTTGTCTTGACTCTACATTCATCCTAAAAATAAACTGATCTTCTCCTAATTCTCATTCTTTTTATTTTTCCAGCCTCATATATATTATTTTCATTAATATTTTACACTAATGAGGTAGTAAACTTTGCTTGTTCGTATCTATCAGCCCCAATCTTCTTCGGTATATGGATTTTATTAATTATTATCTTTGCGTTCAAGTTTGGTTTAGCTTTTCTTTTGAGTTCATGACTTGGTTTTTACCGTGTCTCGTTCTTGTGGCTCCTGAAAGTTTGAATCACACGACGAATGCAACAATTAATTTATCTACGTTGTCTTGTGTATATTTCATCACTTAATTGGGTTTGTAAATAGCTTACTTTTAATTAGTATACTTCTAATACATAACTTTTTATATTTTTGGAACATTCAGTTTTCATTCGTGTTGCCACTAGTTGATATGCAAGAGATTATTAATATACGGAGTAAAAAATAGATATTAACAAAAATTGCTTAAATATCTTAAGAAAAAAATTTGTTCAAGCCGTACAAGATATTTGGTAATGAGCGTTTTCTCTATAATTACAAGAGATCTCGAAGTGTTGGTTGCTAAATTTCAAATTCAGTACTGAGGCTTATACACTCTTAATGCCTTATATATTTTTTAACTGACTCAGTATGTATATATAATGTATTAAGCTTTAATAAGTAACTGTTTCCTGTTTTCAGTGACTCAATAATGTAGTTCAAGCAAGAGCAAAGCAATATGAAACTGTGAATTGTCCACTAATTCATCTGAGGTCTTGCGGTTTGGGCTTAATTTGTTGTAGTTGTTTGGGAAACCGCAGCGAATGTTGGCGTTCGCTTTGAGTTACGTCTATAGAGGTCGCTTCACCTCAAGAGGGCAGCCAGCGTTATTGGATGCGGCTGTCACTTGTTGCAAGTAAATTGTGTCCTCTATGGCCGTATCTATCTCGCTCCCCGGTCGGGAATTTCCTACGAGATTGGATTTGGCCGGTAATTCTTCCGCAAAGCTACTAAGCTTCGTCGATCTGAGGCTCAAAGCGGCCAGAGTTTGTACCTCTGTTTAATAGCCTCATCTAAGTTACAACTACATCATTCAAAGCAAGCTCATCACATAAAAAGTTCTTATCAAAATAATTTAAAAAACTAAATACTTTTTAATGTATTATGTTTTACATTTTTATTCTTCGTTGTTAAAATATATTTCTCGAAACTTTTGTGTAACCCAAATATCCTTAACACATTTCCCAAATTTTCCTAATTCTGATCTATAAAATCCAGTTAGAGAAAAAAGTAATAGTGTAGTACTAGTGTAATAGTAAAAAGTAACAAAGACACACTAGAAGAGGCAAGTAACAATAATCTAACTAACCTGCTAACATGGTTTAATGTGAACGGACTAACAAATAACTGTGAGAAAACACATTTTATGCAATTTCACACACACACAACACAACTTTACAATCTATAACACTTAAATACGACAGAAAAAATGTAAATAAAACTTCCTCTGTTAAATTCTTAGATCTCTTAGTAAAATATAAATTAAATTGAACTGATCAGATTAGTCAATTACTTAAGAAATTCAGCTCAACTGCATATGCTGTAAGAGCAATGTCCACCTTCAGTGATCTAAAAACAAGAAAATTAGTATACTTTGCATATTTCCATTCTGTTTTATCATATGGTATTATATTTTGGGGCAACTCAGCAGGCATAGATAAGATTTTTATTAGTCAAAAACGTGTTATTAGAGCAATATGTCAGGCTTCCTCACGAACTTCTTGCAGAACTCTGTTCAAAAAGTCAGGTATTTTCACTTTGACGTGCCAATACATTTATTCATTGATGTTATTTGTAATCACAAATAGGCACTTATTTTTTAATAATTCTGATATTCATCCCTTCAATACAAGGAACAAAAATAATCTGTACAAAAAAATGTAAAACATTGTCAATTGCACAGAAAGGTGTGCATTATTCTGGGATATCCATCTTCAACAGACTGCCGTACAGAATTAAACAGTTGTCCGATAACCAAGGTAAATTTAAGGCTGAATTATCCTCATTTTTGCTTAGCCACTCCTTCTATTCAGTAAAGGAATTTATAGACGAGTAATTAGTTTATAATGTTTGGTTACAAAAATTTATTATAAGTATATTTATCTTTTATATAATAAAATAATGCAATAAATGTACACCCTGACTCATTCCACATCCTTGAAGCTTAGCTTCTTTACAGGATCTACGGAATATGATTATTATTATTATTATTACTATAAATAAGACTTAAAATATGCGATAATTCATTTTGTTCATAAATTAAAAGTTAAAAAAAATCTGAATATGTTTCCATTCTACCAACAACAATTAAAGCTTCAATGTTGTCGTCATACCTTGGTAAGTTTTAACAATATTCATTGAAGAAATGATTGTGATAATAGGACCAAGTATGTGTCAGAAAATGTATTTGCCAAGAATATTATCCATCAACAAATTATTTATACCTTCATCGGGACTAAACCTGCCGCCAGAGGCGCTAGTTTCACGAATGCAATTTCACCGTAACTCCCATTATATCTCTTAGTTGAAATATGGTTACTATGTATTATTATCTTATTTAAAAGTGGAATAACTATCCTACTCTAATACAATTAAGAAAATTATTTGGCAATTCGAATTAGACCTCGTAGAAAATGGCTCTTAATATGTTCTAATCGTAACACTAATCACAAATATCAATTGTATTGTTTCATGAATACTGATAAATATATGTATTAACTTCAGTGCATTTCATTTTATTTCCCTTAACTAATTGGTAGGTAAAGGCAATGCTAATATTTATAGTTTACTAGCTGGGTGTCCGGCGATTCCCGGGAATTCATTTACATTAGCCGTATTTATATCATCAGTAATCTATTTGTCAACACTTGACTAAGCCCTAAGAGGAGTGTCATATTTTTTAAAGTAACATTTTCATGCTCCCTATCATCAAAATCTAACAAATTAACGACGGAAATAAAATGTTACATTTAGGTATAGGTGTAATGCCGCCGAATGCTTATGTGTATAAATCGTAACTCAAACAATGTCCTTTCACTTTTGAACACTTTATGTGTTCAAGAAGTAATACACTCAGCATGTACGTAATTACAATACATGTAATTTATCAGAAATACGAAACGTGATGTCAAAACAATTCCAAGCTACGACTCAATGAACTTGGACATAAATGGATGCGTATTTCAAATGTCACTGATTATTCAAAAGACAGGCTGAAAATTTGAGCCCGTGTGTTTTTATGTAATGAATCCAAAAAATAAAATATAAATCTGGATCTCGATGAAAGCGCCTCTACCGGCTCTACTATAGCTAATAACCATCCAGATGTCCCCATAAATCGGTCAAGGAGGAGAAGTATTACGTATAAACTCACAAAGAAATTTCGTATATAAAGATATCCATGTAAGAAATAAAATGGATGAGTTTGTGCGTGAATGTTCTGTAAACAATTTATGCAAGTGTAGTAATTGTAACGGAACTTTATAAGCATGTACGTTACGATCCAGAAACAAACTTTGCGGGAAAGGGGGGGGGGTAAGAACCTTTAACACCCCTTTGTGTAATGTAAAAAAGCTAAAATAAGAAGATATTAGAAGATTTTATATCTCCTTTTATATCACTTTTTACTATTTGCGTACTTAGATCCCATTACCTCCACGTATATAGTAAGTTCTCGGGGTATGAACTATGCTTCTATAAATTAATACGGACAGTAATTTCGGTTTCGACAGTTTTCCGTTCTTTGTCTCCGTCTCTTTTCTACATGAAACTACACACAACATTTCAAAACCAGTCAGCAAACTACAAATATATACTCGTGTAACTTTACGTATATTTACATTCTGTTTCTAAGAAAGGGAACAATTAATTCAATAACTGTATTTTTATTTAAAAGTCATTTCTATTTACGACGCGGATAGAAGTTAGTTAATAAATCACACCAATGTTTCTAAAAATTCAATTTCATACTGAAACAAACTTTTTTGCCGATTATACCAAATTAAAAGTTCATTGCTAGGAATAATATGCTACATACAATATTAATAATAATCTAAATGTAAATTATCAAGTTTCCCCCGTTTTACTTAAAGATTCAAGTTAATTGCCATTATACAAATTAACTCCATTTTACGTTGCATTGCTTACGAATATATTTTTCTATTTTTTAATATTTAATAGTATGAGATTGTATTGGGATGTACTTTCCCTATACACATAACATCTAAATTATTTACGCTATTAAATTTCCGAATTATATTAATGTGTTAGCTTATTAATTATATAGGGCTAACCAACCTTCCTTAGAGCGGGCCATCTACAAATTAAGTTTCCATGGCTTGCTCTGCCATCTTCTTCAGGTGAACTGACGGTGCCGAGTCACTAGCAGGGGTTTTTATAGCGATGTCAGGGTTGCGGCTGCGGAGGGCGCTGATTGGCTGTCAGCGTGGCTGCGTAACCAGTATCTGTTCTGGATCTCCGCTGCGTCTTCGGGCGTGGGTTCCAGAGCGGGAGAGGGATCGACGTTTTGACTACCGGCCCGCCGGCTAATATGGCTCCCGTATTCTTTATTCCGTGCTCGCAAGCTACTTAAGACTGGGTCCCACGCTTTACTTAGTTGGAAACCAGTGTCCTTGTTCAGGATAGGGTTGTGGATCCTGATTTCCACTGACTCCGAGAGGACGCTGTTAAACCAACCTCTAGGTCGGTCGAGGATCTTGGTTTCTTCAAAGTTTATTGTGTGCCCAGTCATAAGTGCGTGCTCGGCTACAGCAGACTTGTTGAGCTGCTTCAGACGGATGCATCTGTCATGTTCCGTGCAGCGTTCTTCGATGCTCCGGATTGTTTGTCCAATGTAGGTGAGTCCACATTGGCAATGGACTTGGTACACCCCTGGTCCCTTTAATCCGATAGCGTCCTTGACGGGGCGTAATAGCTGTCGTATTTTAGACTGTGGCCGAAACACCGTTTTAATATTATGTTTGGCCAGGATTCTTCCAAGGATGTTGGAGACACTTCCTATATAGGGAAGGGTTGCTGTTGCAATCGCCACGTCACTCTCCACAGTTTTCCTTATAGGCTTCCTCATGGCCCAAGAGATATCCTTGTTGGAATATCCATTTTGCAAAAATACATTTTTCAGGTGTGCAAGTTCCCGTTGAAGATTTCCGGCATCTGAGACAGCTTTTGCACGGTGAATTAAAGTTTTAAGAACTGCTCTTT
This sequence comes from Eucriotettix oculatus, assembly GCA_034510155.1. Lineage (NCBI taxonomy): Eukaryota > Metazoa > Arthropoda > Insecta > Orthoptera > Tetrigidae > Eucriotettix > Eucriotettix oculatus. Next base: position 188,622,983 of record CM067376.1, read on the forward strand.
TTTGGGCTGGATGGTGGTTGCTATTATTGTGGAGGTACAGGTCTGTATGCGTCGGTTTCCGGTATACAGAGTGGCTAAGTTTTCCATCCGGTGTCTTTGTAATTAGGATATCCAAGAACGGGAGACAGCCTTCTTTCTCCACCTCCATCGTAAATTGAATATTGCAATTTATCCCGTTTAGGTGTTTCAGGAACATATCCAATGTGTGCATCCCATGCGGCCAAATCACGAACGTATCGTCTACGTACCGATAGAAACACTTCGGTTTGTAGGGCGATGTGTTTAGTGCTTTTTCCTCGAAAGCTTCCATAAAAATGTTTGCTATAGCAGGAGACAGAGGAGATCCCATAGCTACTCCCTCTGTCTGTTCGTAATATTCTCCTTGGAACTGGAAATAAGTTGTTTTTAGTGCGTGTTTGAAAAGTTCAATTTCCGTTGGAGTGAACTTGTCTTTTAATATTTCCAAGGTTTCTTCAATGGGTACTCGAGTGAAAAGTGACACCACATCGAAACTTACAAGTAAATCGTGTTGGTCGATAGAGAGCTCTTTCAAAATCTTCACAAACTCTGCGGAATTTTTCACATGATGTTCACAATGCCCAACTAGGGGATTTAGACATTTTGTTAAATATTTCGCCAAGTTATAAGTGGCCGAGTTAATAGTGTTAACAATAGGGCGAAAGGGGACCCCTTCCTTGTGAATCTTAGGGAGTCCGTAGATTCTCGGCGCCACAGGGGCTTTCTGTCTTAATGTCTTCTTGATCTCGTCCGACAGGTCAGAAGAGTTTATAATCGCGTTCGTGCGACGTACAATACTACTTGTCGGGTCCTTAGTGAGCTTTTTGTAGCTCGGATCCTCCAATAATTGGGACATCTTTTCCTTGTAAGTCGAAGAATTTAAAATCACAGCGGAATTACCTTTGTCTGCTGGAAGGACTACAAGCTCGTCGTCTTCGCGTAGCTGGCGGAGGGCGTCCCGTTCCTTTGTACTTAAATTTGGATTCGAAGGTCGAGCTTTTGAAAGTGTGCGGCAGGTTTCTCTACGAATTTCTTCGGCCGCTTCAGGTGTCACCTTGTTAAGTACACTTTCGACACTACATAAGATATCTTTCAAAGGCAGCATGCGACGAGTCGGTGCAAAGTTTAGGCCTTTAGACAACACCGAGATTATAGTAGGATCTACGGTTTTGTCTGAAAGATTAACCACCGTCCGAATTTTGTCCCCTGTAGTACTGTCTCGTACGCGGTCTTCAAGAAGTTCAATTTTCTTCTTCTGTTTTGAAGTGGCTTGCCTGAGTAATACTTGTTCCCGGGCTGAAGTGTAGTTGTCAACTACCTCCCAAACCATAGGGGAAAGACTTTGGGCAAGCTGGAGATGTAGTGAGAGAAGACGTCGGCCCAAAACCGACCGACCTAGAGGTTGGTTTAACAGCGTCCTCTCGGAGTCAGTGGAAATCAGGATCCACAACCCTATCCTGAACAAGGACACTGGTTTCCAACTAAGTAAAGCGTGGGACCCAGTCTTAAGTAGCTTGCGAGCACGGAATAAAGAATACGGGAGCCATATTAGCCGGCGGGCCGGTAGTCAAAACGTCGATCCCTCTCCCGCTCTGGAACCCACGCCCGAAGACGCAGCGGAGATCCAGAACAGATACTGGTTACGCAGCCACGCTGACAGCCAATCAGCGCCCTCCGCAGCCGCAACCCTGACATCGCTATAAAAACCCCTGCTAGTGACTCGGCACCGTCAGTTCACCTGAAGAAGATGGCAGAGCAAGCCATGGAAACGTTGTGTTCAAACTTTATACTTACCCGGTTGAAAACCCGAGAATTGTTCATATGATAATAATAATTTCCCTATGTTTATCAGTCACATTATTAACTAAAACTGTACCTTAATTTTGATTTCAAATTTATTCAGCAGGAACTTTCGGCATTGCCATAGTCATCTACAAAATTCAAATGAATTTTTTATGAACATTACAAAACTTTTTATGGAATTTGTTTAAAATTATGACAATATCGGCAACATAAAAATTTAGGTTTCTCATGATTTAATGTTAAAAATATTGTACATACCCTCATATAATTTATAAATATCTTAATGGATTATACGGGATTCCAGACTGTGCTGGACTACGCTTCCAGAAGTTCAATCAATTTTTTGCTCCGGTGCTAACCAAGCACAATCGGCAACATACAACCACGAGTTGTCGAAATTTACATTGAAAATCTTTTCTAATGAATCCGGATCTTGTAAACTTTAGCCACTTCGTAAATTTAAAACGTCAATATTAATCGTAATATTCAAATCGACTTATCGAATCTTGTAGAATGAGATTTGATAAGTGTAAGTCCAAATCAACAAATTATTAATTAAAACTCTAAAGTTATGATTTACTCTAAAACTTTGGCGTAGATTTTAGATATATCTTCACTTTTGTTTCTGGAATTCATACCGTTATCGTTTTATATATATATATATATATATTCTAAAATCTTTCTTTTAATTACATTCTTTTTTATGTATAATTTTAACATAATCAAAATCTCTATTATGTTTTAAGTTTAAATGGTGTAGTGACAAGGCTGTATTTGTTTTAGTATTTCTCTTAGCATTATTTTTTATGGTTGTATATTCTAGTATTTAGATTAGTTCCTGTGTGTCTAATATAATTTTTGTTAAATCATTACAATTAATTTATACATTACATTATTTTTTTCTTTTACAGTAATTTTATTTTTTAGTTTAGTTAAATAATTTTTAACTTGTTTTCTGGTTTTAATAAAACTTTTATTCCAATAATACCATTTTTTATTCGGGCCACGGGTTTCTCTTCCATGATAATAAAATAATTATCATTACAATTAAAACCAACGACATTTGGCCTGCTGTATTTCAATTACTAGTTCTTATTGTGCTAAAATAACGTCGTCTTGAAGAAAGCTTTCTAGATTGCATTAATTTTGACAAGAAGGTTTTGTTTAACATATCTTCTTCTTACCAGAACCTGAAATAGTATTGACGTAATCATAATATTGCTTCAAGACAGAGATTAATCTAGCAGTTACTGTTTTGATTTATCGTGCATGCACATCAAGAACAGTTAACGGAGAGTTTAATGTTTGGAAGATAATTAAGCTCCGCATCAAAGTGGTTGTTCCGAACGACCTAAAACAGAGGTTGTAACATAATTACATGTCATTAGTTCAGTAATGAAGTAGACTGTAATTGTGCCCATACGAACCGAATTATTCGTCATGTAATGGTTGATAATGCAGAAATTGGTCAAAATTACATTGTAGCGCGGTATTTTAGACCAACAAATATATTAAATTAATAACGTTAGGATCTACTATTTATTTATGTGTTTGTGACTGGTTTACGGTCACGTGAGAACCTGGTACTCGGATAGGTGACAAATCGACGTCCAGAAAACTTGAACGAGTCCTCGTCACAGCATTAAAAAAAACTGTATAAGTATGTTTTCTTGAACCAAGTGATTCTTTCTTACAGATGCTCTCTAGGGAAACATATATAGTATTTATATTAAAACTAATAATCGTCATTAAAATTTTAAGGGTTCTTCAAATTATTTATATTTGTCCCAATACAATATCTTTGTCAAAGGCTGAGGAATTCCTAAATAGGCAAACGGACGGAATAATATTTGTAAAAGGGTACAATAAGAAACAAATAGAGCCTTCTACTTAGTAATAATAATCTGATAAGCAAATTAAGTTATAAAAAGAGTATTATTGCTGATGGATATACGACCTACAGTAAGAATAAATGAGCTTCGAATGATTGTGATTTACAAAATGACTTACACTAAATTGACGGGCTGAAGAAGATAAAATAAAGATGAAAGCAATGATTAACATTCTATAAGTTTTGTGCAGATATACGATTCGGTTGTTTTCGGTGTTCAGGGATCAATTACTTGAAGTAAAGATCTAGGAATCATTTTGAGATCAAATTTAGGATACAATGAGAAAGTAAATTCAACGTCTCTGTACGCGAAAAAGTCCTTACATTTGGTAATCAGAATCTTAAAGAGGAGAACAGAAAATAAAAATAACACTCAAATTGGTACAAAAGTTGTGTACGATATTAGTTGGTAGGAACCTAACAGAGAACACGTCATAAACGCAAGAGAAACCTCATAGGCGAAAGTTTATCAAATCGCGGACCTGGTCAGATGTGATATTAGGTACAGGCATTATTAGGGTGGGAATTGCAGGAAAACAGATGCAAGAAATATAGTCTTTGCTCTCTATTTAAATCGTACATGGGAAACGAATATTGGAAAGACATGTTCGGAGAGGTGATAATAAAATTGAAATGAAAAAGAAGTCACCTAAAAGGCGAACGTAGGGAAATAATCATTCTTGAACACGTCGATAAGCGATTGCAATAATTTTCCTGCAACACTGTTTGAGGAGATTCTTTCAGCAGAAAAAATGTTTAAAAACAACCCAAGCATATACGTGAAGGAAATAATTTTGCCTCTTAAGAGTATCCTTTTTATTTTTTTAATGTTTTTACTGCGGAGATACTGAGAACTGAGTTATTTTACATATTAGTTCCTAATTATAACGGTGAGCAACAACAGAGACTGTATTGTTGATACTTATGTAAAGTGTGTGTAATAAACCATCCTGATAAACGAATACAAAGTTTATAACTGATCTAGCCATCCAAATAAAACAAAATAACCCTACAGAAACTTGGACAATTTTCAGGACTATTTATATAATGTCTTTATTTTAATACAACTTCTTTGTACGCACAATTTCATGTTTATTTATTACTGAAACTACCATCGGGATCAATCCCATTCGTAACAAATTATGTTCATACTTACATATATTTAGGCATATTTTACGATATCTTCTTCATCTTCTGCTTTCCAGGATTAGGCTTTTAGGCTGTTCCGGCTTCACCTCATCTCAACCTTGGTCTTCCAGAACTCCTTTTGCCTAATCGCTAATATTCCAATGCCTGATTTAGAAACATGTTTCTTGGCATTCTCAATACATGCTCTCTCCACCTAGTTTTATGCTCTGTTAACTTACCTGTGATCGCCTGAATATGTAGCTCCTCTCTTATTGAAGTACTCCTTATTTATCTATACATGTACACCCCTACACTCCTCTAAGAAATTTCATTTCAGCTGCCTCTATTTGTTTTGTTCTGTTACTCAGCATTCTGACATTCTGTAGAGACTGCCATCACCTTATAAAATTTTATTTGGGTTTCCTTTTTATTGTTTTACCTTTTGGCGATCTTCTTATTGTCCTACTTGTCCTCGGAAAGTTGTATATTTATTTGTGATATTATCCTCTTGAAATGTTATTTCCCATCCTACGTATTGGGATACCGTTCGAGGGTTTTTCCTTCTAAAACGACTTTTGTTCTTATTGGATTTTTCCCTAAGAATGCCATCGTTTTTTGTTTCAGTTATTGAAATTTTCAAGTTATATATTGTACTCAGTTGGTGTAACTTGTGAACTGCCATTTGTAGTTTATCTAGGATAATAACCTAATGAGCGGCGAATAACACAGTGTTAAATATTTTTATAGATTTTTAGTTAAAGCTTTATGCCTGGCGCAACAATATCTTCCTTCCATTCCCTTACAAGGTCATCTATGTATAGGTTGAATGTAGTTAGTGACAACTTAATTAATGGTAATTTCTTGAGTCATCTGTTTCCCTGTATCTAACACAATCCTGGTATTTATATATAGACTCGGAGTAGCTTTTATTAACTAGTTAGGAAATTCTCTTCTCTCCATAATTGACAACATATCTCTATTAACACGATCGAATGCTTTTCATGGTCTACAAACGCTAAATTCGTCCAAGTGTTAAATTCTCTTTGTTTCCGTATAATTTGTTTTAATGTAAAAACACCCTCAATACAAGATCTTCCTCTTCTGAAGCCAGCTTGTTCTTCTAAAACAATATATCAGAGATGTTCTGTAGCCTGGTGTTAATTATTCTGCTATAAATTTTGTATGCGGTATTAAGGAGACTTGTGCCTCTGTCGTTTTCTCCCTTTTTAATAACCCTGGCAATATCATCCGGGATTTCGTGTTTTATCCAGCACATGTTATACAAATGTTGAATTCTTCTTTCTGGAGTTCTATCCCCACACTTTATACGCTCCGACCAATTCCATCTATGCCAGCAGCTTTTCTATTCTTTGTTTTATTCAGGACATATTCCAGTTATTCCAAATCGATAGAGTCTACACCAATTGAATCTTCTGGTGTATCAGGTGCTTCTTTCGACATTGGGATAAACCATAGTCTCTTATAATGTATAACATTTAATCGTGCTATATATTTCTCGTACGTATTAAAATTTATTACTTCTATGCAATTTCCTGTCTACCCTGTAAATCATCCTCTATCCCTCCATGCTAACCTATTTTGCCCAGCATCTCCATTTCCGCATAATTATTACACCTAACATCCTCCCCAAACTGTTTAGTGTATTCCTTCCTTGGTCTCCCTCTTCTTTTCTTAACTCACATGCTAATTTAGCAATGCCAACATGTCTTAAAACGTGGCTTATTAATCTATCCCTTCTCTTCCTCAACATCCACCATATTGTTCGCTCTTCCCTTATCCATCCTCCTTAGTGATTCTATCCATCCATCTGATTTTCAGCATTCTCTTATAGCACCATGTTTCAAAGGCTTCTATTCTTTTCCTTTCCACAATTCCGCAGTCCACGTTTCACAGCCATATAACGCCACGCTCCATGCGAGCATTTTTAGCAACGATTTCCTAATATTCACACTTATATTACCCGTAGAAAATTCCTCTTTTTCGCGAAAGTCTTCCTTGCCTGTGCTATACAATCTTTATGTTTACTATACTTCTACCATCCCTAGTTATTACGCTTCCAAATACCTGAAATCCTTAACTTCCGTCAAAATATTTCTTCCCAATCTAACACCCTTTGTTATTCCACTGTTTCCAAAACTACACTCCATTACCTTGGTTTTCCCTCTATTACTCTTCATATTGATCTCTTTTTCCAGGACCCCGTTCATGCCATTTATTATGGTTTCCAAGTCTTCTCCTGACTCCCCTAATACCACAATATCATCAGCAAAGCGTAGTTTTTCTCCTTACAGTATGATTCATTTTCCATATTCAGTTTTAACCTTGTCCGTAGCCTGTTATATTTATAAGATAAACAGTATGGGCAACAGACGCCATGCTTGTCCTACTCCTTTCTTGTTTTCTGCTTTCTTTTCTTGGTCTTCTATTTTAATTACTGCTGCCTGTCTTCTGTAGAGGTTTATGTATAAGCGTCCTTTCTCGATATTTTATTCCTGTGCTCTTCAAAATGCTTAATGGTGTGTTCCAGTTCTCATTATCAAACGTTTTTTCTAAATATACAAATGCCATGTACACAGGCCGATTTTTCCTTATTCTGTCTTCTAAAATCAGACGTAAAGTCAATATGGCAACTCTCCCTACATTCTTCCTAAAACCAATCTGATCTTCTCCTAACTCGTATTCTATGTGACGTTCTATCCTCAAATATAAATTTTTGTTAATATTTTGCATGCATAAGATAATAAACTAATTGCCCAGTGCTATTCTCATCTATAGGCCCCAGTCGCCTTCGGTATGGGTATAGTTATGTTTTACTGATGAATGTGGCCCATATTGCAGTGTGTATCTTACTATTGCTTTTTTACGGTTCCTTATACTATGATACTTTTTCTTCGTCTCCTGTGTTTTTGTTTACGTAGATGTTGTCTATACGCTTTGTTTTTCTCTTCGATGGCTTGTGCTATCTCTTTGTTCTAAACTCATTTTCGTCTCTTTTGGTTCCGGAGCCTGAAACTTTCATTGATATTTGTGTGATAGTATTATTGATATTTCCCCATTCTCTATTGATATTGTGGTCTATCAATGCTTGTTCGAGCAGTTGTAGTAGCCTATGCTGTTATAGATTCTGAATACTTTCTTCCTTCAGAAGGTGTTTTGAAAATCTGGCTTTCTTCATTTATCGGCTTCTCTTTTTATACGTTCAACGATATTCTACTATATATTTCGAATAAAAACATTGTGCAGTACATATTAGTACAAATTTAATAGTTTTATACGATAATGAAGTTTATAAATGCCGTGTTCAAATTTAAACAGTCGCCTTTCATTTTGCTACAACGCTTACCTTTAAATCTGGTGGCACACGGTTTGTGTAATTACTTATTCTGCGAGTATAGGCGTATTTATTTATTTTGTACTACGGGTCTACTACTTTTTGTCATTTCAAATAATATTTTAATTTTTAGGGAGTTAAGAAATCGTCGCTAAAAGTTATTAAGGTCTGTAACCATGCATCCAATCGCAGAAGTCAAGCAACGTCGAACACTGTATACTTTGGTATGTTTTCCTTGTCATTGTAGTTTACCTTTTCTCGAGTTATGCTCTCCTCTAGAGATGCACAGATTTTTCTATCAGGTCAGACTCATTAGAAGATAGGAAATTCACGATAAATCAAATACTATTCTGATATCGATCACATCATATCATATAACGTCGTAGAAACGTTTTAGCACTTTCGAACTTCAAAGGAATACCGGGTAACAATTCAACCATGTTATAGAGCGAATAACGTGGGCAGGCAGTCAATATGAACTCTAGCTGTGAAGGAAAGTAATACAGTTTTATTATTTGGATCAGTTAACTGGAAAAACAAAGTATGTTACAGAAAAAGAGAATATTAAAAGTTTCAGGAATTGTTCGAAACTTTTTTATTGGAGATGTAGGCATTCAATGTACCATAAAGATGTACTTAATGAATAACTTACCAGAAATGAAAATATTCAATGAAACGTACATAATAATATATTAATTTATCTCATTTCACTAATGTTTTCTTATTTTTCACGCATGTTGCGAAGCACAACTACCATCAACAATCTCCATTTGGTTATCTTGATTCTTCATCACAAAATCCTAATATTTGTGCCTATGATAGTAAAAGTTATGGTAATAATATCTGAGTGCCCGGCGATGGCCGAGATATTAATGCTTTAATATAACTAGCATTTTACTTAAGTTATGTTATTTCTTGTTTCTCCCGAACGTCGTCGACGCCGCCGCGCGCATTCATGCAGGTTGCGTAATGGCATAACGTATCCCGTATCAAGTTATTAGTGTCATTAGGGTAGGACGAATATAAATAGTGTCGTGGGAAACCCTGTTAAAGTAATTGAAAAGAATTTACTCCATGGAAAAAACGACCGATTTTGCGAATTTAAAAATTTCCACACCTTCCGCCCCCGGCCCTGTGGGTGGTAGCTGTTTCTTACCCTGATAGTTCTGATTTCCAATATTTGTACAAACTTGATTTTGTAGAACATGTCAACCCCATGCCGGGGGTTCGTTGAATTTTCGCTAGGAGTAAGTTGACCTTCGAAGTAATTTAGTGTGAATATCACCAGGACTTAGATTCCAACGATGGTAAACGGTTTTCAAGTTTCCGAACAACAAATTTACGTTGTTTTTAACTCTGAAGCTCAAAGAGCCATAAGGGACCATCTAGAGAGTGCGGAATAACTTTTTTCTTAAAAAAAACGCTTACCAATTTTTTCCAGCAATACATTTTCTGTTTCACAAGTCACGGATTGATTTATGTAACCAGCCGTGTGATATGTTTCATTAGTGAGTGATTCAAACAGTAGCTAGCTTTCAGTTCACAGGAGCGGATTGAAATAAAATAGTTACCACTCTTTTCTTCCGATTCAATGATAACGCACTCCGCATAGGGAGCTAGTTCTTTGAATCAGATCTCGATCAGATCGCCTATCTCTAATGTGTTTCCCATGTTTGGTAAAAATTCCTTTCATGCGTTTAAGATTGTATGCATTTCATACATTTTATTTTACTTTATCCATTGACTTGAAACTCATTTCTTGTTTCGCAGTAAAATATAGTAAACAATTATTTCATAATGAATTCTTTTGTGTATGGATTACTGCTAATATATACAAGACGTACGAAAACTAGACGGGAAAATTCTAGGAGTGGATTTCTTATATTGAGATTAGAAAACGGCGTGCAACATGATTCGGAAATAAATAATACAGAGTTATCAGAACTTTTATGATTGTAAGTTCATTACGACATCCCTTTCTATCTGGACTAAAGTACGAGACTCTCGTTGCAATTTTAAATTGACGAAACATGTTGCGAATAAAATTGATGATGAGCTGAATACTTCTTAACCCTGTCATATCCAAGTTACTCAGCCGTATTCGATCGGTTTGTATGAAGTTAAATACACTAGTTGTATATATATATATATATATATATATATATATATATATATATCAGATGAAATGTTCAATAAGGCCTCATTTTGAATGAATAGTGCAGCTGATCTTCTTCACATTGAGTATCGAACAGTATAATTTATTTTATTGGGCACATGTTTCCTCTTGAAAAATTTGAACTATAGTCTCGTATTTTACTCACGGTAAACAACGTATATCGTCTTTCAATATATTAATACAAGTTAGGATAAGTCGTTAATTATGCATTTCCCGACCAATACTGTAATATACTATTTTCTTTAAAATGGTGGAATTCATTCCTGACATTTTTCTGTAGAGTTTTCTAACACCCAGTATGAAACAAATTTTTAAAATTGTTTACGCTCTGTATCATTTTAAATTCACGTAAAACATCGCACGGAACTTACACATTATTGTAATAATTCGTACATGACATAAATAGGTTCCGTTATTATTAACTACCTGATTTCTGCGTACTTATTTATTCAACTCTATATTTGACACAAAAGGACTGAATTCTGATAATCAAAGTAATTAAATTTAACGTTATCTATAAGTACAACAATTACACAAAAACTTTATGTGGATAGGTAAAGTTATATTTAATATATAAATATATATTAACCGAATGTAAAATAAATTATAACAGCTCATACATTATTTTCAACTGGCTTTTACAAAAAACTCATAAGGAAACTTTTTCCTCTCAGGGCATTATTTTGGCCAAGTATAAGACAGTATAAGTTGTCTTTATTAAATTACTAAAAAATATATGACGCTGGGTCAATTCACACTTGTACGTTACGTAGGCTTTACCCTCCTTCTGTCGGACTGTTGGTTCTTAGTATACTTAGTGTAGGATAAACTGGTATACTCGTTCGGGCCGAAATTAACGTCAACTCTCGTCACCCTTCTCCCCGGCAATCTCATCTCGACAGCTGATAAAGGTCCTACAGATCCAATACTGTCCTTGGCTTGCCTTGCGGCCGTTCTCTCCACCTCGGTTCCCATTTCTCCACATAACTGTTTATCACGTCCACTAAAGACATCTCCACAACTGTTCTCCAGTCCCCCTTCTGTATTCCACTCCTCTCTCTCTCCTCTCTCTCTCTCTCTCTCTCTCTCTCTCTCTCTCTCAATTCTTACCCTAGAAACGTAAACTTTATCTTGTTTACAGAAGACGCATGCCAAGGACCTAGTCAATGTCGAAGCCATGTTTATCTTCTAACTCATTTCCAGTGACCTTACAACCACCTCTGTTAGCCAAATCACGTTAAAAATAATTTTTAATAGCGTCAAAAATAATTTTATGGAGCCCAAAATCTCACCATGCAAACAACGTAAAATTATATAAATTATGTCATGACATGTTACATGTTACTATAACATTATACAATGAGAAGGATTACCTAATTGATGCCACAAGCATTCTGGGTACCTATGCCGCTTTGTATTTGATTACCTCATTCTTGCCGTAACAATTACAAATCGTCCAATCAAAAGTAGTTACTAAATACGAAATTTAACGTCTCGCGTTGCGTGACGAAAAAATTAAAATACTGCACGCGCAGAGGATTTGAAGCTTAAAAAATCATGGTTCACTGAATAAAAATACTTAAAAAACGAAATTCGATAACTCGTCAATAGAAAAAATATTGGGTACGGTCAATAATTTTTTTAAATTTCCGTTTAAATTATTTTCTCAGTGTTTACACATTTTATACTTTTATGATTATAAGTGCATTACGACATTAGAATAAATGAAAACCTTACGCTTTGCCGACGATAATGTATTAGGGGAGTCAGAAGAAGACGTGGAAACCATAATAAATGTCCTGGAGAAAGAGTTCAATGGGAGGATTAATAGAGCGAAAACCAAGGTAATGGAGTGTAGTATGGGAAACAGTGGAATAACATGGGTTGTTAGATTGGGAAGGGATATTTTTACGGGAGTTAAGGAATTCTGCTGCTTGGGAAGCGTAATAGCTAGTGTTGTGTTACTCTTGTTTGCACCGACAATATATTTACAATAATAAGGAAATTATAAAAGAAATGGTAGAAGTATAGTAGACAGAAAGAGTAGGAAAGCAAAGGCAAGGAAGGATTACGCGAAAAGGAGGAATTTACTTGCGGGTAATATAAGTGTGAATAGTAGGAAATCGTTGCTAAAAATGTTCGTATGAAGCGTGGCGTTATATGGGTGCGAAACGTGGACGATAGGAGCTCCGGAAATGAAAATAATGGAAGCCTTTGAAATGTGGTGCTATAGGCGAATGCTGAAAATCAGATGGGTGGATAAAGTAAGTAACGAGGGAGTTCTAGTTTTGGAAACAGTGGAATAACAAAGGGTGTTAGTTTGGGAAGGGATATTTTGACGGAAGTTAAGGATTTCTGTTACTTGGGAAGTGTAATAACTAGGACGGTAGAAGTATAGTAGACATAAAGAGTAGGATGGCACAGGCAAGGAAAGGAAGGCTTTTGCGAAAAGAGGAATTTACGTACGGGTAATATAAGTGTGAATATTATGAAATCGTTGCTAAAATGTTCGTTTGGAGTGTGGCGTTATATGGATGCGAAACGAAGTGTTTCCATTAGAATGTTTAAGACTATGTGTACCTAAATTTTTCTAAAATCTCCTTGTTTTTAATTTTCTATTAAAATATATAAATACACAAAAAATTATACAGTACATCGGTTCATATTAATATATATATATACGGTATATATATATATATATTGTATAACCAACATCAAAAAGATATTATTACGCACCATTATCATTTTTAGGTTATAATGGTATTTAATATTACTTCTCTCTTCATTTTAATTTAGCTAATTAAATTATATTTTTAAACTGGTTGTTTAATGTTAACGTCGACTCTCCGCTTGATATGAAACGCAAGATAAACGCTGAACCTGATAGAGAATTTGCAGCGCGGGCTCGTTAAAGCATTTCTCTTTAAAGAGTTTCCCAGCACCACCCATAACCAGAGATTAAAAGCTATCAACAAAGCGTTTGGTCAGTTTCCATCATGAATATTCGTAGTGAGCCGCCGAGTCTCTGCGGGCAACGAGCGGGTCGGGAGCACGAAGCCAGGCTCACTAACGCTAGCTGAACAGAGTGATTTTATTAATAACCCCCTGACGCAGTCACCTAATTGTATTCCCATCGTTAATGAATCTCATACTCTATAATTATAGCCCCTGGTATACGCTAGACTAACGAACAACTGTACTGCATCGCATAACAATTACCTATAAACATTACGGTCAGATCGTAGTTAAAACAGTTTGCAATATAAGATGCGGAAGATAATAACTGTGGGGAAAATGGAGATTATGTACTTTTTCTGTACAGATCAAAGAAATGTAGCTTACTAACTTTTTCCGAATGACTTAAATAATATTTCTAAATATTCTAATACAGCATGGCTCTGCAATTGGAAAAATATGTATATGAAAGATGAATAATACAAATTCTAGGTTATACTGTGAAATTTAAAACTAACGTAATATTATGACTTCAGGTAAATGTGTAAGACCAAATGAAAAGATATTATATTAGATAATCTAAATGGGATTTAAATAAAATATGAAAAAACTTTTTTGGATACTACCTTAACATATTATTACGTTTTCTTCAACTATTATATTACTGATTCGCCTAGGTTATGTTTTATATTTTACATAAGTCGCTTAAATTTCAAAAATTTGTAAAACCGTTAAAATATTTCTGTAATTAAAAGTTCGGCAACTGACGTTAAGTTTTTTTTAAAAGATATAAATACAGAATGAAAATATTACATATTTATTTGAGACTCAAACCACTAAAAAGACAAATGTGCAAAATTTATAAAGTAAATTATGAATCTTAAATTAAATTTCTTAGTATTTAACTTATAACTAGATTGCGGGGTGCCCGGCGTTGTCCGGGAACTACTTTATATTATACCTTTATGGTATTTCATTCGAAAGTAATAGCTATGACAACTCGTGATTAAACTACCAGCGGAGGAATTTCACCTTATACACCCCCTACTTCACGAGAGCCGAATTACATCGTAGCCACCGCGATGACGCAGCATCTTAATCGATCCAAAATATCTTATAGCTCTTTAAATAGGCACACACAGAAACAGTCTATTAGATTTCTAAGAAGAAGATACTTGGAAGATCTCTTCGGTCTGATTAGCGTGAAATAATGTTGTGTGCGGCCCTGGTCTTTATATAACATGCCTCAAGCATGTGTACTGCGATTTATAAAACATTTTGAATATACATATTCACTAATTAAAGTGTTAGAAAGATAAGAATGGAAAAATCTCGCAGGAAACACGTAGAAGATACTTGAACTATCTCTTCGGTCTGATTAGTGTGAAATAATGTATGTATACATCTCCAAAAAAATAAAATTGCCTGTGTGCGACCCTGATCTTTTTATAACTTGCCTTAATCATGTGCCCTGTGACTTACAAAAGATTTTGCATAAGTCAGTTTACTTTAAGTATTATATCGCGAATCACAGATATATTCTCTTTGGTCTAATTAGCATGAAACAATATGTTTACCTCGACGTAGCATGTCATATGTGGAATAATTCTCATATATAATAAACATTTTATTTAAGTTAATTGTTTTTCATGAACGTCGTTGCCGCCGCACGCACACAGAGAATACATCTCTCTTGGCAGGCTTCATGAACGTATAATGCATTCTGTTGTAAGTAATATATTTCTTTAGGTTTAGACCTTTGAATGGTATAGAAAATCATAACGGACAAACGAATTCTTAGATCTGAAATTGACGTGGGCAATCTTTTGCCCTAAAGAGTTGAGGCTGAGGTGTGGAACCTAAATCTTAAAAGGATCGACAGAAACCTTCTTCGGGATGATCAGCACCAAAGAAAATTAACGGCTTCAGATGATGAGGTATAGGAACGCCTTTAAAGGGGAAACCTTATAAGACTTTATAACTCTCAGTGTGTTTGTGCAATTCCGGATATACATACTCACATGTGAGCCGCTTACGTTGTCTTCCATTTATGCGAATTAAGTCAGATTAATTTAATATGATACAACAGGCGCTGCGGGAGTTTTCTCGAAAGTGCTTCACCCCAGAGTGACTTCGGGGCTCACCTGATTGTCGGGAATGTCTCGCACTCTCTCTGGGTTTATTTTATCACAGTTCTCACATACCGAGACACCGACACCTATTTTAGGAGGTATATGTACTGGGGTCGAAGACCTTGGACATTTGGCAAGAGTTGTTTGCTGATCCCATTGGATCAGTCGGCCAACTGCCTCCTGAAACTGGTGCAGACATGGAGAAGAGAATGCTGCGACCCCAAAGCAAACTCGTCTTCCGTCATTCGGAAGGGCGTGAGAATAGTACCCAATGCCCGCCCTACCTGATGCAGGTTTTCTAGGGTTTTCCCTGCATATCTTTAGGTGAAACACCGGGTAGGATCCTTAAACTATAGCCCGGGGGCCCTAGTCAACCCTTGGCTACCTTGCTCTACCTTTCGCATCCCCCCTTTTCAATTCCCTTACTATGCTATTAAAGGGGAGTTGCCTGTTTCAGGAACACCCGCATGTAACCTGTTAACCCCCAAAAAATTAATTTAATATATTTATTTATAAATTAACTATCCAAATGTACGTATACTAGAACCACGAAATTAAATGCGATTTTAACCATCATTGTTATTATGAAATTATTAACAAATATTTGTATAATTAGTAAATATATAGTTAAATTGTGATTGAACAGTGAGTAAGAACAATACGCACATGAAAAATGGAACAAAGTATTGGCTTCGTCGTTTCGGTTTGAACCACAACAATGTTTTTGCTTTTTACCATGAATTGAAATATGAAGATGCATTGAGATTAAATATAGTTAACCAATCTGTGTATGCCTTTCTTCGTGAGTCAGGTCACTTGAAGTTAATCCTCAGAGAAGCAGGTTCCCTTCAGTACGATAGGAATAGATTTGAAAGCGTAAATGTGGATGGATGAAAAAGTATCAACGTGTTGATATGCTCCTACTATTCGTCACTTTCCTTAAAATGACCCTAGAAAATCTTTTGGTTGGGTTGTTGGTACTTGTCCAACGCCCTTTCGACGAGTGACGTAAAGCTGTCGTTTATTCAAATAAAGTGACTGATTTTTTCAATTTACATAAATGAAAAAATCATAAGGAATTTAAAATTTGGTGACATACTCTTTAACAAAATCTTACTTAAGTGGGAGAACGTTCTCTGTTAAATACCAAAATTATATCTCTGATTCTAAACCAATAAAATATGTGTACCTCAGGGCAGCGTGATTGGCCCTCTACTTTATCTGATATATTCTCATGACATCCCGCTACCTGACCAATCAACAATAGAATTTTAATGCAGATGATCTGGCCATTCTCCAAGTGGATGATAATTTAGCAGCTACATACAACAAACTTCAAGATAAATTACACGAAATCAAAATTTGGAGCAATAAATGGAGAATGAATAATCAATCCTCAAAAATCGGAAATAGTTCATTTCACTCTAAGACGAAAAATTTGCAACCAGAGTCTACAACTCAATAACAGGACATACTAGCCGATACTGTAGCAAATATTTGGGTCTTCACTTCAATCATCACCTAACATGGACAGTTCATATAAAATATCTCGTTGGAAGAATAAGACAAAGAATCCGTCACCTAAAGCTTCTTCTGTAGGATAAATCTCCCTTATCTCTTGTAACAAAAATACTAATATATTTATGACTAATAAAACCAATTTGGTACTACTCTTGTGGAATGTGAGGAACTGCTACAGAAAGTCACATCAGACGTATACAGGTGAATCAAAACAGAGTTATGTGACTCATAACTGGAGCACCCTGGTACGTCAGAAACTCTACTCTTCACTGTCCAAACAACGATCCGACTGATGTATATGTCCCTGCGAAATGGAATGTTTGATCATGGCAACCACATCATTTTATCAATCGTGGAAGCTCCAGTCGTCAATTAAAAAAATAGAAAGCTAAAGCGGAAGACACCATGATTCGATTAACCAAAGAAGGGGTGAAATAAATAAATAAATGTAGTCACAAAAAACAAAAACTAGTTTCGGGCAGTTGGTGAATTGTACCGGATGGCACGTTCCACGTCAATTAAACCTTTTTGTGTTTACTAAACTCGCTCTGAACATAACTGTACAGTCCTAGGACAAAAAGTTAAATAAAATTTACAAAAAAATACTCTTCAATTATGCAAATAGATGGGAATCTAAAACAAACATCCACAGTCATTTAATTTTAATCATATCTTTATTCGTTTTGAGAAAACTTTAAATATTATTGACAGCACTGCGCACTCTGAAACTTAGTATATTAATACAATTAATATTCAAATTCATGTTCGCCAAACACGCGCGTAGTTTGTTGTTTGAAAGGAGGACTGAATCAGATGCTAATGGAACGTGCCCTTGCAACAGACTTCAGGACAAAGCAACTTACATCAAAAGACCGAGGTAAATCATTTATAGCAACCAAACTCGGGAAAACACTCGCTGTACTCAGTATACTGTTTTTTAACGTTAACAATAAATGCTTCGGAATGGCATAAAATTATGATCAGTGCACATAAAAATTTGTTTCTGATACAATGTATTTACTATATCCATATGATAATTTTGAGACACATTTTATAAAAAATTTAATTTCCTTTAGTTAAAATTTCATAATTACAATATTATTCATTAGTATGAAGTCTAAAAATATCGCTGTAAAATGTTTCCATCTCATCCGTCTCATTCTTATAGTTACCAATATTTTAATTTAATAAATTTACAACCAAATTATAGATAACGTTTTCATTTCAGTAAACCAACATTTATTCACTATCTTTGGGACCACCTAAGGAAATTTCTTCAAATTTCAAATTCTGACACAAAAATAGAAGCCTAAGTGTATAAGAATCTAAATTGAGCTGCCCACAAGGGCAGCTTCTAACTCAAATTGGTATACATTTTTGTTTCTATTTGTGCATAAAAGTTTCAAAATTTAACAATTGAAGGAATTACCTGAGGTGGTTCCGAATATGGCGACGAAACGTTCGCTTAATTAAATAAAAGCTTTGGCTCTTGTTTGACCGTAAATTTATTCGATGCTTTTACTGTCAAAACAGACGTTAATTGATTTACTATCAGTAATATTTTCTTTATACTACTTATAAAATACCGTTGGTGAATCTAATCTTCTAACTACTAACATTTTGATATAAAATTTAAACCTTGTCAAGATTAAATTGATATTACTTACTTTTGAAATGGTCTGTTTTGTTTTTATAATTATGTTTGAACCTGAACTTATTGTTGTACACATTATGGTTTTCATATCATTCGTGGTATACCCAATATAAGGTTTATAGCAGTTACTGAATTATATGTTTACACTACATTATTTAAATTATTTCAATGGCTTTTAATCCTTTAGTTTTGTTACCAAATAATTGATATGATTCGCTGGTTTCATTATAAACATTAATTCAATAATCTCATACCGTTTTACGTTTTAACTATTGTATATGTTACATATTGTCTTCGACTTAATATCAGTGTTCTTGATATGGGGTTTGCTGTCGATGTCCATTATCTGTTTATTCTAATGTTACAACTTATAAAAAATTTGAACATCAGTCTGATTAGGTTTTGTATAATATATTTAAAACTTTTGGTTATTTTTAATCACAGAGACAATTTTGTCTGAAATATCGTGTATGGATTAACAATATCGAATATTAACTCTTCACCCAGACCAACATTTAGTCTTTTTTACATTGTGGAACCAAAATTTAATAATAACGTCCTTAGGGAAGAAACTATTAGCCAGCATATTATTAATTTTCGTTTTAATACCGTTAAAGTACACATAGTATTTGATGATGAATCATTAAATTACTCGCAAAATATGTTATCATAAGTTTGGGATGGTTGGAATAAAAGCCAGATATAGTATCTGAAGTTTCTGGTTTTAAGTACCAATAGTATTGTAATGTTCAGGGTCATATTTAAAAAGTTGATAGACTTATTGTTACCGGTTTCCACGATAAAATTAATCTCATTATTAATCCAGTTCAGTTGCTCCGTAAAGGGTTCAACTTCCGAGTTTTTATGTATGTCAAACAAATCATCAATACATAACAATTAATTTATTGGACTGTGGTATCACAACACCCGCAACATTAACACGCAAACAACCACGTAACCAGTTTTTGTTCATACCACTTAATGTTATATACATACCAACTAATTTAGAATATTAATCTTAACCGTTCCTTAAAAATTAATTGGCTTTTAATTAAAGTAAATCGTTCAATATGCTTCCAATTTTTACTAATTAATTTAAACGCAAGTTGATAGTGGCGTGTTAGTGTTTAGTGAAACGTAGCTTATCGTGATTTCGTGTTCAGTGATTTTTATATTGTTGATCAACATTTTTTAATTTGAAGTCAATATTAAGTTAAAATTATTATTCATATTGAAATTTTTAAAAATGGATTAAATTTTTGATAATTTATATAAGGCACTTCCAATAGAGTCAGCAACTTGACGAATTGGGTATCCTGACTGGTGAGACTTAATAAGACCATAGATTCATAGATGTCTAATTATTCCTAAGAAATTTTTCTTTAGTTTCATCTATAAGTTTAAATATCTTTTTAATATAGGAGTTTTGCTAGAAAAGTACAGGAAAAACAAGTACATGGAATATTAATGTTGATAGTGATGCAACAACTCAAATATATTATTTAATAACGATACATGTGAACAATTTGTGAATAATCATGTCGTATCTGCAGTAGTTTATCTCTCCGGGACTTTAAATATGTGGAAGGTTTCAATGGGACACCCGTATTGATCTGTACTTTAAACATAATCAATTCTAAGGTTATTTCTACTTGTCTCGTACCGTTAAGTACAGCTTCCGTCTTTAGTTTTTATTTATTATCCGAAATAATTCAAAATATTGGCTTTCTCTGAAATTTTAAGTCAAATATTGGAGTGAAAGTTGTATCCATGTAGATTAATATTACAAATTGATTTGTTTCCCAGATAAAAGACAATTTATGTATTAAAAAATTATTTTGTCTACTTTGTTTTTATAAAATTATTAGGATTATTTGGAGTTAAATTTCTATCAAACGTCGTCAATCCTGATAATTATGTTAATAAGCTCTATATTTTTAACATATTAACAATTAAAACCAAAAGCTCCGGTGTATTTAAACTAAATAAATATAATAATATTTTCCCTTATTTATATCAGTCACTTCAATAAACCAGAATTATATTTCAATTTTGATATCCAAACTTTATTCGGAAGAAGCTTTCGTCAATTGCCATATTCATCTTCATGTATTTCGAAAGCAAATAAATTTTCTAATTTTCTTCAATAGATTAGTATGTGATTCCAGACTGCTGGCTTACACAGAGCATTTTTCGAACTTCGGAGTTCCAGAAGTTGGTGCTCATGTGCTCACCAAGCACAAACGGCAAAATACTTCCATGAATCGTCAAAAAATTTACATTGAAAGATTTTTTCAATGAGTCCTAAATTTTAGCCACGTCAAATTTACGTTTGAATTCTTTTACTTAGATTCAGACAGAATTATTTGCTTAATATTAAGATCAATGAAACTATTATTTAAACACAGTAAATTTCTCCTTTGATTTCGAAGATTTTAACCTTACCGCGTAGTCGATCCCCATACAGCATCCAACTGGCTATATATGTGTGCTGAGCATGTGTTTTCATTCTGAGCATGCGCAGTATTCTATCTCACCCTCCAACATCTCCCTTTAAACACCATAAACTGCCTCCTTTCATTGATGTGGGCCATTGAGCACATACAATCGGTTTCGATTCATGGTATGACACAAGGACATGATCGAATCAGGTTTTATCGTTATGGGGCGGCATGAGAAGTGAAATCAAAATACTCCTTGCGCAATTCCAGAATTATACATTTGATTTTAATGTAGTTTGCAATTTATAAAGAAAAATAGTATTCAATGACTATGAGTAGTATTTAAAAAATTCACAGTCGAAGATTCTCTCAAAGAAAATTTGAGAAGAGATAATTGGAGGAATTGAGTCGTACTGGCCTACTGTACAATTCTGCATACAACACTTCCATCGTGCGTATTTATTTAAAATTAGCCGCTATTGGAAATTATTGAGTGACTCGTAACTTAAATAAAACTCACAAGCTGCCACAGGCAGCCACCATATTATTACGTATCCGCGGATTAAGAAGCCATACCAAAATATATTAAGGCTTAGTACGACAGAATTCTCATGGGCGTATTTAAAGGCTAACGCTGCGATTTCTTTTTATGTATATCACACCAACCCAATATGGACTATTTTAAATGTATTAATAAAATATCAGCCAGTTTTCTGTTAGACCATACATGTTAAATTGCTTTTTTTTTGTAATATGTCAAATACACTGTTAAAACATTGTCTAGGTATAGGAATAGTCATCTGAAATATAACAAACAAACCACAGGATATGTTACGTTCTCATTTGCAATAAATAAAAGGTACAATTTCTCAAAAGCATTCACACCTGTTAACATCAAAACAGTCATTATAAGCTTCGTGGTCGTCGAGCTGTTTATATAGAAACCTATCCAGCAACCAACGCTTTCACAGGATCTTTATGGAACTACATTGTTTATATTAGTATAAATTATATAACGCTACAAACATTAATTCTCATAACTACACATCACATTATTATTTATAAAAAAATTAAACAATTTATACATTTTAGGAAAACAATTTAAACCAAATATTAAAAAATATATATTATACTATTTTTGAAAAACGATTTTCATTACACTTCCATTTTATTTAGAATATTGGCAAAATTGGTTCCTACCACACCAATTTCACTCATGCTATTAGCACAGGTTTCAAGGTTCCGTTCTATATAAAAAAATTCCTTCAATTATTTTTTTCAAGAGGGATGGTTGACTATGTGAAACCTCCACATCATCCCCTCATGTTTTCTTTCAACTAAGTGTTGAAAATATATCATATTTTTCAATTGCATACTTGTATGAGCAATGTAATTTTTTTCGCAATCTTTGCACTTAATTTTACAAATTATATTCAACATATCTAACACATCAATTTTGTCTTTTTTGTAGTTGATACATTTATTGAGTTTGCTAATGGGTCTCATCACAATATTAGTGTCCCCAAATTATATCTATTATTTTTATATTCTTACGCAGTTTTATTATATTGTTATTCAATAATAATGGAAAGTAAGTCACATTTTTCTTTTAGGGGAAGATTATAGTTTACATTTATCTGAAAAGAATGAGAAGCCCATTTTATTTGCCCAAAATTGTTTATTGAAGGTTGCATACAGTTAGTAGATTCTATTAGGATGGTACCTTTTTTTATAAATAATACATCATCCGCGTAATTCAGAATTATTGTAGGGGTTTGTATCGCTTGATTGATGTCGTTTATTACTATAAGGAGTAGAACTACGCTGAGGGTTGGTCCTTGTACAATACCATTTTCCAGGGTAGCTTCATCGAGTATGAATTTTTTTTACAATAATGGATATTTCCGATATTACTGAGGCAATTCAATTGAATATGCTTCCTATCAGAATGTTCCATCTCCAGGTACTATCATATGCTTTGTTGATATCTATGGATGTGAGGATAGTGTCACAGTTATTACTAGTCAATGCTTCTTTTAAAAGTCTATCCAAGTATGTGGAAATGGGAATTGGAGAGTGAAATTTTCTGACGGCATGTTGTTGTGGATTTATTAATTGTTAAGTTCCAAATACGACATTCTTCTCTTAGCGATGATTTCTTCGAACAGCTTTCTGGTGTTACAGCTGAGTGAAATCTGTTGGTAATTGTTGGCGAAAGTACTATTTTTTCTGGTTTTAGAATCGGGATAACAAATGAGTTTTTCCAACAGTTGGGAATCTTATGGGGCTAAAATTTTTTGTTAAATATTGACACTAGTATATATAACATGGCTCTACGGTTTATTGGTATTTCAAATTCTAAATAGCAAGGGTTACATGTAACGTAGTTTATTTGGGTATTGAGCAGATTGGAAGTCGTTTGTCGATTGCATTTTTTCATGATAATAACTTCCATCAAAATACCTATAGTTTGACAGAGATGTAATATTAATAAAACAGATACAACATAGTTTTCTGACTTTAAAATTTACAATGAATAAAAAGGCGGCCAATAAGTCAGCATATAAATGTATCACTATTTATTCAAAAGCGACGTTTCGTCTCATTTTTTAGACTTCCACTGACGTACTACAAACATAATATTACAATAAATTAAATGTGGGTTCTATATTACAATTTTTAATTTGTATATAAAAAACATGGTTCAAAACTTACAAATTTAGCAATTCATCATATTTACTCTTTGACTCCCTCAGTCGATAAGATCTTTGACTGTACATGTGAAGAATTTAGTGACGCGGACCATCTCCAAAATGATGTAATATAGAACCCATATTTAATTGCCTGTAATATTATGTTTGTAGTATGCCTGATAGACGTTTCTTTTGAATAAGTATTATTAAATTTATGCGCTGTCTTATTGGCTTTCTTTTTATTAATTTATTGTAAATAAGACAGATACTTAATTAGCAAAGTATTTTCGCATCAGTCGAAGAACATGTTGGCACATAAATGATAGTATATCACTTTAGGCAACTATCGACGTACTGGACCCCTCATCCGTCCATCGACAAGCTCGCAGGCGGCACAATCGGACTACATTGACGCCAGCTGATTAATCCGAAGCGTTCATTTGTGTTGATAGTCGCTGTGAAAACTGTATGACAATGAATAGCGCCTGAAACCCGAGAATTTGGGGATCGCAGACGCGTAACTGAGGCATTGTTGTGTCATCAATACGTGCTTTTACATCAGAAAATAACGTAATTAGGGCGAATTTGCAGGGGGTATATACGTGTTTATGAATCACAATTGCCTGAATACGCATTTGCACGAGTGCTGCCATGCCAGAGAAGGCGTTTGGTAGGCCAGCAGGTATTATAACAGAAAATATATATTACATGACGTAGTTACTGATAATTTAATTTAAAAAGTATCCCATTTTACCATTTTTACCAAATCATTCAACTTGTACTCCCACAAATTGTACCACTTGTCTGATGTAAAAGAAGTATTAATTTGCATTAGTAAATAAATACTATTTTGAGATTGATAGTTATTAATTAGTTCAATGCAAATCCCAGGCTTAAATCAGTTTTACATTACTTTCGTCCGTGTAACAGTCCTTACTCAAATAATAAGCCATTCTATTGAAAAGAAAAATACTGTAATATTCCAATTTAACTCATTAGCAAACGTGTCATTTATATAGCATTTCCAGCTTATTTTCAACTGTGCTAATCTACTTCTGTACCTGTGTTTGACTCATGCATATACCTATGTTCTAGGAAAAGTAAATCTGTAATAGTAATATACGTTAAAAATTAGGAAAAATACACTGGTTTCCTGATTGGTTAAAAGTCACCTGCTTTCAATTACTATGTATGCTAATCCAAAATATATGAAAAGATAGTTCTCGGACTACGAAAACAAATTTATTTTTTTATTCATAACGTAGCCTCTTTTGAAAGAAGCTATAATTAGAAATTCTTTTGTTTTAATGATATTAAGATAAAGGTGCAGTAACATTAGTAAGCGCCACCTACCACGAGAATTTATAGTTCTTGGACGTGCAGGGAAAGTGTATGATGTCGGCGACGCAAAATATTATGAGTTTGTCGGTTTCGGTCTGGTGATTGCTGTGAATTTATTTATTAGACCCAGCATTGATGTAGTTACGAAATAAGATGGGTTGACGGGGTTGAAAATAGATATATAATGGACTCTCGTAAGAATACAAGAATTATTTACTTTTGCAATAAAGTCGTTCGATTTCTGTTATTTAAAAGGCCGCACTAAAAGACGCAGACACGTAATTTGAAATCAGACGACGAGAATACTATTCTAGTGTATCTTATAATAATTTTAATCGTTATGTTACTAAATCTGAGGACAGGAATAAAACGTCGAGAAAGATGACTTATTCATAATTTCTACAGAAGTCAGACAGCAGTAATTAAAATCGAATGCAAGAAAAGAAAGCAGAAATCAAGAAAGGAGTAAGACAAGGATGCAATCTGTGGCCCATGCTCTTTAACTTATGTATAGAACAAGTGATGCAGAACGTTAAAACGGAATATGGAAAAGGAATCATACTGAAAGGAGAATAAATAAAAACTAAGATAATGGAGAGTAATACAAAACAGGGGAATAACGAAGGATGTTAGATTGTGAAGGTACTTTTCAAGGAGGTTAAGAAATTCTGCAACTTAGGCAGCATAATAAATAGAGATGGTAGAAGTGTAGTAGACATAAAGAGTAGGATAGCACAGCAAGGAAGGCTTTTACTAAAAAGAGGAATTTACGTACGAGCGAATATTAGGAAATATTATCTAAAAATGTTCGTAATGGGGTGTTGCGTTATGTAGATGCAAAACGTGGATGATAGGAGTTGCAGAAACGAAATGAATAGAAGCCTTTAAAATGCTGTACTATAAAAGAATGCTGAAAATCAGATGGGTTGATAGAATCAGTAACGAGGGAGTTCTAAGCAGAATAGGGGAAGAGCGAACAATATGGAGGACGTTGGCCAAGATAGCAGGTTAGGGAGGATGTGGGATGAGGTAGTTATGCAGAAATTAAAAAGGCTTGCGCAATGTAGGTTAGCGTAGAGGGTTGCATCAAACCAGTCTTAGGACTGAATATCACAACAACAAACAACATGATACTCAAAACATGTATCGCCTTACTGCGTAACGGGATACTAGCCCGCCATAAGATATTACTCCGGATTCAGCTATTTTAGGCATATGGGTTTGAAAGTGGAAAAAATACAGTATTTTTATTGCGATTAAACTTACTATAACTAAGAATTAATACTTTAATAATGATATTTAATAAAACTTAATTGAAGTAATTGAAAAATGTATGCATAAAATTTTCCAGATTTATTAGTTCTATACAAAAGTATAAAAAAATTATTAAACGAATGATAAGAGTATATATAAATATGTATTAAAAATTACTTTTTATATAAACATACCTTTATTGAATGCCCGTAAAAATTTATAAAATAAATTGCAATATATGAGTTTCGTACAGTTATATTTTGTACTTCGTCAAACAGATCCTACAAGTACAGCTGACTTACTACTTTGAAGTGAACAAGTAAAATGAAGTAGAAATACTTCAGTTGAAGTATGAGCTTATATCTAATTTAGAAGAAAGACAAGAATGGAAAAATATCGACCGGACCAGGTATCCGAACTCCTTATTCGACGCCGATCTCCGTTGTTTTCACGTACTTTTATGTTGCTTCTCCCCACTCCCACCCCTAACGTTACTCCCCTCCCTATTCAATTTGGATTAAAATTAGGCATAAACCACATCAGAAAAAACTCTATCAATCTCATTGGCCCTTAAAACATTATAAGCCGATTTTACATGTTTTAAAGTATCCATCCCCTCACTTCTTCCTACAAGTGCTAATCGTGTCTTATCCCGGAAATGTTTTTTTTCCGAATCACGATGAACACGTGAATGCACCAAGCGTTGGTATTAATATGCGAAACATACACGGATGCAAACTAGGAATTTCATTTATAAGAAGTTTATATTAAATGAAAATACTAGACAAAAGAAAGATACTCAACTATCATAATACGAATTAAAGTTTTCTAATTGTTTAACATTTCATTGAATTAGCATACTTACAGACATTTAACTATCTATTGTTTATAATTATTTTGTATCCATTTAGACCTTACCTTGCTTTGTTTACTATTTTGAGTACTAATGGAAAGTAAATCATAATTAATACAGTAGTTTTATTTTTCTTATATATCCGTAGCGGGATTTACATTCAAATACTTCGATGGAACAAAATCAGATTGTTTTACAATGTTTTGTATAGATTTCCATCGCCGGTCCTTGGCCTACTTATCTCCAATAATTTTCGGGGAATTAAATTATATCAAAGTGAAACTCCCAGGATCTTAATAAAATATCTTACGTCCTACATTCTCCATCGAGCTTAAATCGAAATACGAGTATTTCTCACAGCTTCGCTCGTATGATTCTTGGAGTTGTGCAGACACAACGAATGTTAATCTTCCATTACTAATAAATCCCTTACCTATGTTTTATTTATATATTCATTTTTTACAATTAACTTCCGAAAACAGCTGAAAATAAAAAATCCAGCCTTCCATACAATCGACGGGCGTAATGCATTTTGGTTTAAAATGTAAATTTATTTAATTTTTCTGTACCGTATTCCGTTATGATGAAATCGAAAATATGCGGTGGTAACCTTTCAACATAATGTTTAGAGGACAAATAATTTATGAGACTAATTTCATCTCAGCGAATGTAGTAGGGAGGGGGAGAATAGACCTGAACTTTACATTACAAATCGTAAAAACGTTTAGTGTAAGAAACAGGTATCAGATTCTAATGATGAACTACTTCTGCATTTATTTATAAGTCAACGAAGCTTCGTGGACGTCTATATTATTTCGAGACGTTCCGGCTCCAATTATGTCCTCCTAGTCATGGCTAACGAATGGATGTCATTAACGCAGAACCTGGAGCGGAATGCTGCATTTTTGGTTAGGCAGCGCGTCATCCATACTGTAAGTTCCAACGTTCACACCTTCATCCACAGTCTGTAAATTATTACTCACAAATGAAGAAATTTTACTTTCAGGAAATATATAAGGAGATTTTAAGTCGTGCGATTACCGAATTCTCTTAATTCGTTTTTTTTGTAAATTTGTGTGATATTTAACAAAAAAATTTCAACAAATTACTTAAATATCTAGCATAAGATTTTATGTTAAATGTAATAGTTTGCGAGTCCTGTAAATACGTATTTTTAATAATTGGATAAAATTATAAAAAGCATATAAGAGGAATGTTTAAAAAAAATTGTAATATTAAATGAATAGGTACCATTTTCGTAAATATGATAGCCAATGTTCTCTCTCTTTCCCCCCCTTTTCTCTCTCTGTCACACACACACACATAAACTGCTGCGTGTTATGTTGAATGCACGCTAAAATAATACAAACTATTTCATATTTCGAAAAATATAACAAAATTGATTTATTATAAATCCCCATCTCTTTTCAAAAATTCTCCTTGTGTTTATATTGTAATCATAGCACAACGTGTAACGAATGACAAAACAATTACACAAAGAAAATCTATTTACATAAAATTTGACAAATTATAGCTCTGAAGCACGAGACTCCATCTCAGGGTCCATCTGGGAGCTTTCGAGAATGAATCATAGAAATTATGTTTATCTGTTTGACTAGTTGGTTTTATGCCCAAATATTTCAAATAGGCAAGTTCTTACATAATTCAATGAAAATTTCTTAACGATAACAAAAGAAAACCCGGAAATCAATGCTGCCCGTAAGGCTGCCGATTCCTCTAGCGTAAAACGTCGTGCCTGAAATATTAGCAAAAATATTACTACTAAGCCTACTAAAATTGTTCCTTTTATATGAAAAATTCACCAATACAAAACCTATAAAACTTAAACTGTGCTTTCGCCGTGTGGATTCAAAATGTTAAAAGTTTATAGTTCATTGTGGACAGAAAATCTTTCGCTATTGAAATGCATGATGGTCACATTACACACAACGTTTTTATTTTTCCGGGTGAGTTGCCTTTCATATAGCTTATTTGCAGAACTCCCATCCGCACACGTCGCTGCTCCAGCCTCGAAGTCTTAAGCAATCTGGATTTGCTCAATTCCCTCCGGTGTCGTCCTCCCTCTTGCTACACCAGAACTCTACTTCACGTGCTAATGCGTAGTGTAGCGATCATCCTTCACACCCTTCCGCCACGTTCGGACTGTTGTCACAACGAACAACGGTCCACTCTAATCAACCTACAATCATACTGTTTTTAGAGCGATTTCTGATCTCCTTAATCGTCAAGGAGGAACTGAAAAATCCATGAATGAGTATTCACTTAAAATACTGTTATATCTTGGTCCGGTTTCTGCACTCATGGTTTCTAAAACATCATGGAACAATTCTACGTGATTGCCACACTACGACCATGTAAACTGATACCCCGCGCACCATACAACGCTCCTTTCTGACATTTGCGTCCCTACCGACAATGCATTAAAACAACAATTACTTCATTTGTCGGCTCACATACCAGTGTCGGCTATAAATAACGCCTGATAATTCTAGCGTTTGCACATTAAACATTCAATCAGAGAATCCTTTCTCACACCCTACATTATATTATAAATGTTCAGTATTTACACCACAGTTAAAATTCGTACAGAGCACGGTCTTTATAGGTAGCTTAATCTTAATTAAATGATATATATATATATATATATATATTGTAATATCCATTTTATGGGATAGGTTTAAAATTAGTTAAAGGACAAATTTTAAATGGTTTGAAAATTTTATATTTATCAACTTTAACTTTACAATTCTTACATAAAATAATATCTAAGGTGATTTTGGGTCTCTCGACAAATGAAGTACGCAGTTACTGAAAAATAGAAAAAAATCATTTAAATTTATATAATCAACAAAATGAGCAAGTTTCACAGCTATGTTGAACTTACCCAAAATTACAGGTCCTACAAACATTCAACCTCAGGAAATTTCCGCGTCTCTCTGGCTTTAGGTACAAATTGTAGCTGATTTACTTCGAGGAATGTAGTGTGATCCAGATCCAACTCCTCATCTGATTTCTTCTCCTTTCTCTCCGCGACTGATCTCGTTGTCCCTTCTGGCTATCTCTCCTCCTCTGATATCTCTCCGACAGATTCTCCCCGACTTCTCTCCCCGACTGATTCGTCTGTCTGCCTCTGCCCGACTGTTCTCTTCTCCTCTCTCCCCGACTAATTTTTCCCAACTGATTCTCCCTGACTGATCTCTCAGCCCCCCAACGTCTCCTTCTTAACTTCTCGCCCCGGGAGTTCCCCGTAACCGGATTTCACCACAAAATCCCGGTGTTCCCCTCGGGATTTCTCACACGCCCCCTGCAATTTCCCGCGCGGTTTTCCCTGCGAGGATTCAGCCACTTTTAGCCAATTTAAGTCTACAGTGTTGTAGGCCTCTATTGTCGTCGCACAATACTTCCTTCATTGTAGGCCCAACTGCGCTTCACAATGACAACAATTACCGAGAATTACTCCCGAAATTTCTTCACATTACTACATTAAATCAATCATCCATATACCATTTGCACCTTAAAACTAAACTATGTACCGAAAATCAGAAGGCACCTGCGTTTTTACAATATATATATATATAAATTATTTCTTGTTCATAGAGTGAATGACGTCTCAATTTCGCATTACTGTTTCGTTTCACGTTTCATGACAAGCCTTATAAAACTGATATAAAACATACAAGTTGTTGTAGTTGTGGCATTCTGCCCTAAGATTGGTTTGAAGCAAACTTCCATTCTAACCTATCTTGAGCAAGCCTTTTCATATCCGCATAGTTACCACATCCCACAACCATCCAATTCTGCTTAGCGTTTCCATCCTTGGCCTCCATATTCTGTTCTTACACACACTTTCCTCTAATGCTAATTTTACAAGACCCTCATGTCTTAAAATGTGGTCTTCTATTCTATCCCTTCTCTTTCTCAACGTCCTCCATATTGTTCGCTCTTCCTCTTTTCTTTTAAAACTTCCTGGTTAGTGATTCTATCCACCCATCTCATTTTCAGCATTCTCTTATAGCACTACATTTCAAAGGCTTCTATTCTTTTCCTTTCTGCAACTTTTATTGTCCACGGTTCGCATCCATATAACGCCACACTCAATACGAACACTTTTAGCAACAATTTCCTAATATTCACTCTTATATTCCCCGGAAGTAAATTCCTCATTTTAGCGAAAGCCTTCCTTGCCTGTGCTATCCTCCCCTTTATGCCTGCTACACTTCTACCATCCCTAATTATTACGCATCCCAAATATTAGAATTAATATCCGTCAAAATATACCTTCCCAATCTAACAGGCTTTGTTATTCCACTTCTTCCAATACTATATGGTCCATTACCTTGGTTTTCCCTCTGTTAATCCTCATGTTGAACTCTTTCTCTAGGACCACGTTCATGCCTTTTATTATGGTTTCCAAGTCTTCTCCTGACTCCCCTAATACCACAATATCATCAGCAAAGCGTAGTTTTTCTCCTTACAGTATGATTCATCTTCCATATTCAGTTTTAACCTTGTCCGTAGCCTGTTATATTTATAAGATAAACAGTATGGGCAACAGACGCCATGCTTGTCCTACTCCTTTCTTGTTTTCTGCTTTCTTTTCTTGGTCTTCTATTTTAATTACTGCTGCCTGTCTTCTGTAGAGGTTTATGTATAAGCGTCCTTTCTCGATATTTTATTCCTGTGCTCTTCAAAATGCTTAATGGTGTGTTCCAGTTCTCATTATCAAACGTTTTTTCTAAATATACAAATGCCATGTACACAGGCCGATTTTTCCTTATTCTGTCTTCTAAAATCAGACGTAAAGTCAATATGGCAACTCTCCCTACATTCTTCCTAAAACCAATCTGATCTTCTCCTAACTCGTATTCTATGTGACGTTCTAGATACAAACACGTCTAAATATATAGGATTTTGTTTATTTAAATTTTCAGATTACTTATTAAAAGTAATTACAATTTAACCACTAATCGGTCTCGACCTTAATTTAGGTTTTGGAGTAATTAGGGAGTTTGTGTAATGTGTGTGCAATCCCAAGTAATTCCATTAATATCTCCTGCGGAGAAAATTTATTCTGTAAATAAATTAGATATATTCACATGGCAGCCAAAGAAAGCATATTATGCATTTGCAAATTTATCTTGTGCAGAATAGGGCAGCATGGAGGGATGCATCAGACCAGTCGACGGACTAAATTCTACTACAACAACAACAAATTTATAAAATATAAAATTTTGGCATCCAGTAAGGGAATAACTTGAAATTGCATTCAAATGATTTATAACACCGAGTCCTAAACCGTTTCCATTGTACACCTGCAGGTTGTGAAATTATATTTTTATCAAATGCTTTGAAAAGTATAAATTTTCATGACATATTTCCTATTTAAGTGGATCGTAGACTAAATATAATTTTTATTTCTTCTTAGTTTGGTTACCCTCTGAGAGTTAAATTTTTTTTCATAGGAAATTAAAACACGAATAACCATAATATCGAAAAAATATTGAAATTGACTGTTTTTCATTAACCATATTAATTGCGTGATAAATTATATTTGATATAAATATGTAAAAGTCATAATTTGTTTCAGTGGCTCAATTATGTAATTAGAGAAAAACATTGTATATGGTTTGAGGACACGAATCCAGCATTCTATATAATGAGACTCTCCTCCAGTGAATAGCATGCAGACTCTTCGTGTCTGTTTCAGAAGCAGATAAAACAGGGCGTGTACTTACATTCCCCTCTTCCCTTCTTCGCCCAAACTAAAAGAATAATTTATTTAATTATTCACAAAGCATACATAACTATTAAACTTAAGAAGCTCATTTGCAGTAATCTCATCGATACGTCTCTAATCCACAGTGTGACTGAAACCTTTTCTATAAATATGAAAGTATATTTTGCAACATTATACTGCCCGGAACACAGAATAGATATATTTCGTCATATAAAATTAAATAATGTCTCAAATATCCTTCGTTAAAGAACTTAAAATTTAGTTGTGAATTACAAATGAGTGAAAAACGGTTTTCAAAGAAAGACTATACGAATAAATATATATAGGTTATTATTTTTCCTGATCTGTAAGCAAAGTTACAAGAATTACCTTCGTCTGTAACATATGATGCTGATTAAAGTAAAATTTTTCTTCTAATATTTGAGGTTTTAATCGAATAATACCAATCATATCTTAAAAGGTGGACAATTGTCATAGAATATTATCAATTTAAAAGCCATATTATAATCATGTAAAATTATGTCGTTGCATAAGTATGTGCCGATGCGTTATTATAAAATACGCTACAGTATAGTACAGATACTCAAATCACAAATCGTTCACAAATTCACTCAGCGACACGTGACAGAGATCCCGGGAACCAATCCCGAAATGATCTGCGCTGACGTCGTTCCACTAAAAAAACCTTAATGTGTAGTGAACGATAACAGTCTGGCAGCCATTACAGTCAGCCAAGGTCCTAAACAGGGCTGGAGTTCCAATTTAAAATAAAAACAACATATTTAATGAGCTAGTTCACGATAACGTCAACCTCCTCAAATTCCTATAATTTTTGACGTGATGCGTATGTTTACCATTTATTTTTGTCGGAAGCGCTAACGGCAAGCTGTTCCACTGTTCTATACTGTCCGAATTCGACAGCTTTACGTATAATCCTTTAAAAGGCATGGCGTGACTGCACACCAAATGAATGTACCACATGAGAAGACGAGAAAAAAATTTTTTTTCTTTCTACACGAACGGCATTTAAGAAAAGAAACTAGTTAGTTTTCATTAAATAATTTTTGTCCGGGTATAGTATGTTAAAAATTTCTTAAGAGAAAACGTGATGTCTATTTATAGAAATTAACACAGAATATTTTATGATAAATTTATTGCAGTGGAATTTAATTTGGTAGTCCTCAGACTGTCAATGTAAATGATTTTGCGTGTTCTTAAGTAAAGCAATTTGTTGAACCCAAATCCTGAACGTCAACTAAAATTCGTTAATTTTAAAAAGTCGGTAGGATAAAATTCGGCATTGCCGTACTTGGCCGAAGAAATTTCTTCAAATTTTTGGAGTTCTTCTCCTCCTTTTTCAGCATCTCGTGTCTAGACCTTAAAAAGGAGGCTTGAGTCTCCCTAATATTGAAGTGGTTCGACCTGTCCGTCACGGTCATGCCGAAATAGGAATAGGCGCCCACTTTTTTTCTCTTTCATTTCCATACTATGTATATATTAGTAATAACTATCACTTTACGAGCAAGAAAATCTCGTCTAATATTTCAGGAGGTAATCTGCAGCGGACTGAAGTTCGTGAATATTTTATTCACACCGCATACAGAAACGGTCGCTGCTCAGTGCAGGAAATGACTATCACAATCACATTAACGAGTGCCGTCCATTAAGCCCTGCTCATCTCACAGCATTCATCAACATTCCTACAAAATACATTTCAGCAAAATAAACAGCAATATTCTGGACAGAGACCCGGGACCGGCCCGGGGAATGAGATAAATAAGTTAGGAGCCATTACTCATCTCGTCTACCGTGTGAAAGCTCAAATGACTGTAAAATGTCAACCGAAGCTTTATTTCCGCTGCTGTAAACTGCCTGTTGAAATAAAGTAAGCGAACGCCAACATATGCTCAAGCAGCAAAGGTTTCATAAATGGCTTTTCTATGTACCGTAATTCGTTGGTTTTTGTGTACATAAAGAGGAGTGTATTACAAAATGTGGGATATTTTATTTGGACGACTCGATTGTAGTAATCAGGGTTGTGTTGTTTGTTTCGATATGGTTAATTTATGTCATAGGTTTGTATAAGGTTATGGAGTTGAAGTATATTAAAAAGACTTAAGTAAAGCTGTAAAAATGTTATTTGAAGAATATGATTTTATGTTGTTGAGATGTATGTTTGTTTGATGTATTGATAATTTAGGTTATGTTGAATTTATTGTTTTACTTGTCGTAGTTGTTTTAATTGATGCATTGTGATTAGTATTCTAGTGGAATAGTTCATGGTATTCCTTTGTGGGATATTTTAAGTGATGATAGTTTGATTGGTCTTGGTTTATGGCGTGTATTTGGAATTTTTGTGGTAGTGTGTAATTGGGTTTTATGATCGTTCGTGATTAGTCACGTGTATTAGTTTTAATATATTTTATGTCTATTGTTTTAAGGTTGGGATTTAAGTGTGACGGTTTTTTTTTTTTTATTGGGATTGTGCTAGTAGTTCTTACGGGTAAATTATTTTGTAGTTATAATTTTGCGAGTTTAATATATTCAGAGAGGTTGACATAGGGTTTGTCAGGTTTATTGGGAATAATTGTAGTTGCTTGTGGTGGCAACGTTTTCTGTATTTCTGTTAGTGTTTATACTGAGCTGAAGGTAGCGGCTATACAGGGGTAAAGCGGTGGTGTTGGTGTGGTTGTAAGGGTTTGGTTGATGGGAGAGTATTGTGGATAGGGGAAATTGGGTGTTGGTTGGGGCTTGAGGAAGGTTGGCGTATATGAGTAATTGGAGGGGAGGGGGGGGTGAGCATTTGTTTGGTGTGGTGGGGAGGTAGAGTAGGTTAAGTGCATTGGGTAGGAGAAAACGTTAAGTTTTTGTGATGGTATATGGTTGGGTGGAGTCCTTGAATGTGTGATGTTGTGTGGGTTTTTGTGGAAAGGTAGTGGTCTGTGTTGGTGTTTTGGGAAATGTGAACAGTGTCTGTGCATGACAAATTTTGGAGAGGTTAATGGTTTGCTGGTTTTTTGAGGAATCTTATGGTGGTTCATGTTTTATTTGTGGAGCATGGTTTGTTTTTATTGTTTAGTGTGGAGTGGTTGGTTGGTTTGGGGGGGCTGTTTGGCAAGTTAAGTGAGGTTGGTTAGGCTAATGTTTGGGGGGTTTTCGGGTGCGTGGTTTGAAACTTGGGTCTAAAGGTGAATACAGGAGGTTTTTTTATGTGTGGTGGTTTGGGGTATGGGAGGTATAGATTGTTTTTTGGGTGGAATAGGTCTCAATGTGCGGGGGTGGGAAAGGGTGGGGGGTTTTTGGTGGGGTGTTAGTGGATGTAGAGGGTGTTTTGTAAGGTTATTGTTTGGTTTTGGGATTTTGGGTGTGGGGTTTGGTTGATGAGTGGTGGGTGTGAAAAAGGGGAGTGGATGGGAGTGATGGGTGGGGGGTGGTTGATATTTTAAGTGTTTGATAGGAAGAGGAATTGTTGGGGATGGGATGTGGGGGGAAGAGGGTGAGGGGGTTGATGAGGGAGGAAAGAAAATTAGAAGATCATGGAACTTTTTAGAATAGTTCGCACTAATCGCCTGATATCTGCTGAGAACATTTTGAAGAATTATTGAAAGGGTTTGTAAGTAGTGAAGGATTGACAGAAACCTTCTCTGAGGTGAGCACAACAAGTCACCAAAATTTCACCACAATCGGGTGAATAATATACGTGTCCGACATACAAGCAAACAAAAATACATATCAGTTTAATTATTTATAAGAATATAAATTTTATTTTTAACAGGAGTATGACTCCTACATTTTATTTGAGATTACTAATTCTGATTTATCATGTGAATATTTAAGTAAACATTCGGTAGCACACAGCCTATTAGTTAAGGCTTTATACGTAATGGTTATTTGTAATCTAATAATTCATTCTAGAAGGAAATGCATGTCTTAGTTATGTGGGTATTCCAACACTGTATTTGGCGGCCTCATTGTTATATTTTCACTTAACTTCAATTTACAGAACTTAATTTGTAAAAATTGCGCAAAAATGTCACACACACATGCATGACTATTACAGCTACTATTTAAATTTGTGGTTTCAGCAATTCGTTTTCCTCTCCAAAACCCAAATGGCAGTCACAGCCCAGTTTTATATTAAAATAAATCTTTATCAAATTTTAGAAGTAGAATAATATCAACCGGACCCGGGTATATAAACCGGGACCTCCAGGGTCTGGATGAAATTTCTCCAATCCGATCTTCTAAACTCAGTTTTATAGCCTTTGGCTGAGCTTCAATTGAACTATTCCTCTCTCTAGTTATCTAATCGAACCCAGGATCTCTACTTTCCGCGAGATGCTTTTACCATTCCAAGCTTTTCTGTCCGATCCCCAATCAGTGCAAATCATTATTTCTGTCTATAAATATTTTCTTTCAAACACGAATACCTTATAAAAACGGAAAGAAGATTAATAAATATTAACGTGAATTATTTTATCAATAGTTAAGTGGTTAAAACATTATTATTTGCTGCAAGATAGATTATTGTTATCTTAAATAAATATTCATGTCAATCATATTACACGAATTCCTATTTTCTGAACTGAATCGAAGTCCAATTCCATGAAACTATTTTTTAAAGACTTATGTTTAGATTCTTTATCAGAAATGAGTCAAACTAATAGCAGTCACTTTGTTTTCAGTGTGTTCAATGCCATTAACAGCTTGTGCACTTAATAGTAAAATTGTTATAGTTTTGCAATTTTCGATATCTACAAGTACAAACCCCTTATGTTATCATTTTGAAATTACTGATTGAATACCTGTATCAGTGCAATATTCTTGTGGATCTTTGTAAAAATGTGCGTGTTTCCTTTGTAATATTTTCAAATAATTATAGATTTTAAAAGGTATTAGGATGATAATAAAGAAATATACCGATGAATAATGATTTTGAAGAGCACAGGAATAAAATATCGAGAAAGGAGGCATATACATAATCTCTACAGAAGACAGGCAGCAGTAATTAGAATAGAAGACCAATAAAAGAAATCTGTAATCAAGAAAGGAGTAAGACAAGGATGCAGTCTGTCGCCATGCTGTTTAACTTATATATAGAACAGGCTACGAACAAGATTAAAACTGAATATGAAAAAGGAATCATACTGGAAGGAGAAGAAATAAAAACTCTCCGCTTTGCTGCTGATATTGTGGTATTAGAGGTATTATGGAGTGAGAAGAAGACTTGGAAATGGCATGAACGGAGTCCTGGAGAAAGAGTTCAATATAAGGATTAATAGAGACAAGACCAAGGTAATGAAAGTGTATTATGGGAAACAGTGGAATAACAAAGGGTGTTAGATTGGGAAGGGATAATTTGACGGAAGTTAAGGAGTTCTGCTACTTGGAAGCGTAATAACTAGGGATGGTAGAAGTATAGTAGACATAAAGAGTATGATAGCACAGTCAAGGAAGGCTTTCGGTAAAATGAGGAATTACTTACGGGTAATATAAGTGTGAATATTAGGAAATGGTTGCTTAAATTTCTCGTATGGAGCGTGGCGTTATATGGGTGCGAAACGTGGTCGATAGGAGCGCCGGAAATGAAAAAAATAGAAGCCTTTGAAATGTGGTGCAATAGGCGAATGCTGAAAATCAGATGGGTGGATAGAGTAAGCAACGAAGAAGTTCTAAACAGAAAAGTGGAAAAGCAAACAATATGGAGGACGTTGAGCAAGAGAAGGGATTCATTAATAGGCCACGTTTTATGGCACGAGGGTCTTGTAAAATTAGCATTAGAGGGAAGTGTGTGAGTAAGTTAGAAGAGGAAGGTAAGGTATGGAATACGCTAAGCAGATTAGTGTGCTAATTATAAGGAAATGAAAAGACTTGCGCTAGATGGGTGCATCAGACCAGTCGTAGGACTGAATACCACAGCAACAACAACAGCGATGAAATTTAATGTTTGGGAATAAATATTGATTTGACTGCCTTATTTAACCTTTAAAGTGCCTGCCATACGTCACGTGAGGCTACCTCCCATACTTTCTTACGTACCGGAGCCTCACTGACGTAACGGTGTGTCACGTCCCTGCGATGTTACACGAATTTACGTTTCCGTGATCTGCGCTCGCACACATTTCTGATTTCACGGCACTTCAAGTCTCCCTATTTTGGAAGTATAACTGCCGATATCTGCATAATGAACATTCGTACACGAATTTGTTTTAGAAGGGAATATGCATAGAATTTGATTCTCTTTTCATTGCGCCATCTGCAACACGAAATCGTAGATTATTTCCAAAAATATAGCTAAATTCAAATGAGAAAAAGACAAATGAGCGTGTTATTTCTACTTGGTTGAAAATTAATTTTTAATCAGTACTTTTCAAAATTCAATTTAATTTTCACAATTAATTAATCCGTAAAATTATAATTGTATCTGCCCGACTTATTATCTCAGCAAGGTCCCTCTATTATTAATAAATTCAAGATCACTTTCAGAGTTTATTTTTAACTGTTTACAAAGAAGATAAAAACGTTTAGGTACTTATTTGTACCTTCGTTATTATCCTGTGGAGAAACATTTATAAACCATGTGTTAATAAGAAACCCCAAACATTTTACATATTTTTTAGTAATAATATATAATTAAACTGAGAATACTATTTTTTGTTATTTATTCCAGCAAAGTACGTCAGTCATGTAGTTTCTATTTGCTAGTTTTAACATAGCAAACATTAAAATGACAAACAACTTCTATAAGCAAATTCTAGGAAGTTACAATGGCAGTTTGGTTTAGAATATCCTCCAGCAAGCAGAATAGTCAGGCATGGTAGAGGTCAGCTGGCAGGATCCTTTTCAGTCTTCCTATTGGTGTGACTGCAAGTATTCATAGAACTTAATTGAATTTTGATTTTTTCAAAATACTTAAAGCTGCTTTTAGTTACAACGTATTTGATGGCTGGTATTTTAAGACCTTCATGAATCGTTTCATTAGAAACGTACCATAGAATTTTTGATTGGCCAAGTTGTAGTATCGAATCGGTAGGCCAAGGCCCTCAATGGGCTATTGAGCCAAGAAAGAAGAAGTAGTGTATTAATGTTGCACTTGGTAGCGCAACATCATATTCAATCTATGTCCAAATGGGTCTGCTGTGCTGACAGCTTCATATATTAGTGAGTTCACGTATTCTTCCTAGGATCCATTATTTATCTTTAACTTTTAGATCAATTTCTTTCCTTTCCTTGATAATATGTGCTCTCCAAATGAGTCTTTGGCCCAGGTGAATTCCTAAATAGAGAGAAAGCTATAGATTTAGATTAGTGGGATTCTCCAAAGTGAAAGAATACTTGATATTTCCGTAAGGATATTAGATTTATTTTTTCTATGAGAGAGAGGTAATGCTTGGCTGATAAGATGTTTCGTTCAGTACTGTTTAGAAATACACTATAGACACCAAGCACAATTACTAAAGGATTGAAATTAATTTCTTTTAACAAATCGAGGAGTCATTTATTAAAAACAGCAGAAAACACGAGTTTATATAAAAAGGGAAAATAGATGCCTCTTATAGGAAAATTAAAAGCATATCGACAGGATAAAAATACTAGCAAGAACATCAGGAGAGAAGTTGGGAAGCCAATTCTGGATAAATAAAAAAAGGTGGAAATATGGAAGAATTATCTCGATGAGCTGTATCACGGTGGAAATCTAGATCAGTCAGTAATTGAAGAATAAGAGAAGTTGATAATGAGTTGGAAGACAAAATTTTATAGGTCGGAGTTTGACAGGGCACTGACAGATCAGAGGAATGTTAAAGCGCCAGGAATTGATAGCATTCCAGCGGACTTGATACGATCATCGGGCGAAGAATAAATATCATGTATGAAACAGGAGGAATACCAGAAGATATTAGGAATCAACATAATTATCCCTGCACCGAAGAACACTAGGACTGATAGATGCAAACAGCACGGGACAATTAGTTTGGAATGTCATTTGTATAAAATATTAACTAAAATAGTATATAGGAGTATGGAACGTCAAATAGAAGGCGAGTTAGGAGCAATATTGACTCTTCGTCTAATTTTAGAAGACAGAATAAGAAATATGAGGCCTACGTTCATGGGATATGTAAATTTAGACAAAGTTTTTGATAATATAAACTGGAAAAAAACTATTAAGTACTTTGAAGATAACAGGAATAACGCACCAAAAAAGAGGAGTTATCCATAACCTCTACAAATGGCATTGTGCAGTAATTATAGTAGAAGAGCAAGAAAAGAAAGCAGATATCAATAAAGAAGTAAGAAAGATGCAGTCTGTCGCCCATCCTCTTTACCTTATATTTAGAACAGGCATTGAAGAAAGCTAAAAATAGTTATGGAAAGGGAATCAAAATGCAAGGAGAATAAATAAAACCGCTTTGCTGCTGACATTGTTG
Organism: Eucriotettix oculatus; assembly: GCA_034510155.1. Lineage (NCBI taxonomy): Eukaryota > Metazoa > Arthropoda > Insecta > Orthoptera > Tetrigidae > Eucriotettix > Eucriotettix oculatus. The sequence continues at coordinate 188,664,382 of CM067376.1, forward strand.
TATTAGAAGACTTGGAAACTGTAGTACAAAATGAGGATTAATAAGGGAAAAACCGAGGTTATGGAGTGTGGTATGGGAAATAGTCGAATAAGAAAGAGTGTTAGATTGGGAAGCGATATTTTGAAGGAACTTAAAGAATTCTGCTAAGTGGGCAGCATAATAACTAGGGATAGTAGAATAATAGCAGACATAAAGAGTAGGATAGCACAGGCAGGAAAGGCTTTCTTAAAAGAGAGACATTTATCTACAGTTTACATAACTATGAATATTAGGAAATCATTACTAAAACTGTTCATTTGGAAGGGCGTTATATGGATGCGAAACGTGGAAAATAATAAAAGCTTTCGATATGTGGTGCTACAGAAGACTGCTATAAATCAGATGTGTGGAAAGAGTTAGTAACCAGGAAGATACACACAGAATAGGGAAAGAGAATAAATTGGAGGATTTTCACAAAGCAAAGGGATGTATTAGTAGGCTAGAATTTGAGACATGATTCTTGAAAAATTAGCATTAAAGGGAAGTGTGCGGGGTAAGAACAGAGGAGGGAGGCGAAGGATGGAATACGATAAGAATATTAGGGAGGATGTAGGATGTGGTAGTTATGTGTAAATGAAAAGGTTTGCGCAAGATAGGTTAGCATGGAGTCCTGGAACGAAATACCACAAAAACAGCAAATAACATATAAAATTTTAAGTAATTGGCAGACACAGTTTCTCTCTATTCCGAGAACTTGTTTAATTAGCACATTCCATTTAGAAACTTTTTTAATTAGCACATTCCATTTAGAAAAAAGTTTATTAAACTCCACACAACGTGTCTGAGTACACTTGTTTAAATCCATGTAATAAACTGTAGGTTATGTTCCAAATACAATTTTTATTTAAAGTCGCATCAATTACTGTGGTTATTAGCGACTACGGTTAGGGGAGAAGTCGTTATCTGCAATTTTACAGTGTGAAAACAAACACACAACATCCATGCCCAGGCCAGGATTCGAACCTAGGAAATCTGTGATGCGAGGATCACTACACAACAGAAGGTCGGCAAATACAACTTTGTATCATCTATATAAAAGTTCGTGTCATGCAAAGTGACAGACCCAGTAGGCAGAGCCAAAGAAGGTGAATATTAAAGATGTTCATTTTAAAGTTTTATATTTCCCACGTGGGGTAACGTTAGTGCACCTACCTACTATACATTTCTACCCGTGACTACGTGACGTGACTGCAGTATGCCACACGGCCTGCAGTCACGCTAGAATTTTATGAAGTGACGTGATGGCAATGTGTCTCTAGCTTTATGGACAGAGCCTGGTGTAAAGAAAGTTACGCGGTAAGCATGTTTATCGAAGTGACCTGTGATCTATGAAAGAGATTCTGATGTGAAAGAAGGCCATAAGAGTTTAGCAGTCACGTAAACTGTCGTCTTTTCCTGTGAGCAGTAATAATCTATGATGAAGTCCTCGGAGACAGCAAAGTACGTTTAGTTCAAACAAGACACTGAAAATAGGTCACTATGAGGAACGCTATAAATGTAAGGAAATACTGCATTTTTATTCGTGTTATCGGTTTATAGTTCTCATGCACTGCATTCAGAGACTCTGAGTAATTTAATTACTGACCTTTATTTGAACATAGCTGCACATTTCTCAACGACGTAAATCCAAGTTCGTCCGTTTCGCAATATCTTCCTACTGAAATTATAAATATTATTTTGCCCTTTACCGTTAGTAGCTTAGCTTCATTAATTTTCCAGTAACCATTAAAGCAACTGTATTCACTACTAAATTTAGAGCAAATAAAAAAGACTATAATTCAATTTTGTTAATTTTCAAGCTTTACATTATGTTCAACAGAAATAAATGTTTTGTTAGGAAATACATTTAGCTTGTTTACAAAATATTGAAATCACACTGAACTTATTAACAATATATATATATATAATTTGTAAATATTCACAAATTATATCAACCACACAATTGGGTGTCATTTAATATTAAAATCATTAATCCCAAAAGTTGTAAGCCACTTAATATAGTATACAGTTTAAATTTTTAGCTAATTTTGTCTTACATTTGGGCGTTGTTTAATTAAATATCCAAATATTGCAACTCTTAATATTTAATAATAGGTTGATTAAAATTCAGAACGTTTTATTATTCAATAATGAATTTAAATTTAATCACTTGTACTTCCTGTATGTATAAATGAGTTCACCAGCCAAAGTTTTCAGAAATATACTTCAATAAAATTAAACTTTTATGACATTTTAATAAAATATGGAACAGCGTATCGTACGTTTCTTTGGAACCTCTTTAAATTTTAAATTTTATTTTATGAATTTTAGAGGAGAAAACTTTTAAGTGGTCGCATTACCTGCATATTTCAACTGAATTCTTTTTAATTATCTTATTTACAAGAGAAGAGGCTCCAAAGGAATTAACGAAACGTCGTGGTAGTTTTGTTAATACGTTTTTTAAAAAATTTAATAAAATGTATTTATGACAAAATTGGCGGTGTATGAATTTATTCCAGTTAATTCGGATAAATATAATTATAAATATTCGAAGAAAAAGTGTCAAAAATTGATTCGTCATATTATGAAAAAATTATGTGCGACATAGGTCCCATAATGCATAATTACAGAGCTATCCGATGTTTCATGTATGTTACTGCATGACGACATTCCTTGTTATCTGGACTGAAACGCGAGATTAGAATTGTTACACGAGGAAATATGTTTCGAAGGAAATTGATGTTGACTTGAATACTTCTTAGTGCCCGCAAAATGACGTTTTTAATTTCATACTTTTATGAGTTCAATAATAACTATTAAATCACATAGCCAATAAAACGCAAGTATAAAAATTTTGTCGTGAGTAATAATGGTACATTACATATTTTTATGAACAGTTGCAGTTAGGTAATATTTTGTTAGTTTCGTTCGGGTGTTCCAATGTCTTTGTTTCAAACGAATGGTGAATTTCATGAATACGCGACCAGAAATCGTTCAGCTCTAAGGTCGGGCAAGCATTGCCTTGCTCTCCACCTGAAGAGTATTCAGAATATCGAGATAATTTTATACAACAGTGTTGAATGTGTTGCCTTGTAAAGTAACGGACTACATAGCTTTAAACTTCTGTACAGTTTTTTCTGCTCGTTTGTTTGTTTCATAGCTGGAGCTTCTACAGAAGGCCAGATTCCTGGTCGCGCAGCTCCAAGTAGTGAAAACTCCATTGCGTTTTTTTCTGATTCTCAGTGTGTATTTGTGCTCTCTTGTGTGCCTGTTGTGTTTCTAATGACTTTGGACAATATAATTTTTATTTTATTTATTTATTTGAAGATTATTTGTAATTAATTATGTACCTTATTTTGTTCTCAAAATTATTTGGTATTTATAATGAATGACGTATCTTATTTACTCAATCGAGGAGTAATGGAAACAACAATAAATCTAAATGTATGTTAGTGTTTGATATCAACTACGTGAAATATAGAGTATATGATATTTTAGGAAGTGGGATGTATGTAATGTTTTTAAGGACTAATTTTTGTGAGAATTGAATTTCAAGTTCGGAATCGTGGTCTGAGAGGTTTTATTCTAAAATCTGTGGGAGGAGCTAAATCCCACGTCACTAGTCGAAAGAAATACAAACAACGTGGCAATGATTTCCCTTGCAACACACCAACCTCTGTATCATATTGTCATCACGCAAAAATATTGAATATAATCAAATTAACTTTTGTTTCAGCAATGAAAGCAGCAATCTTGATTCAACGATGGTATCGCAGATACCTTGCAAGAATGGAAGTTCGAAGACGGTATACATGGACCATCTTCCAGAGCATCGAGTACGCTGGGGAACAAGACCAAGTCAAAGTGAGTATTTGGTTGCGTTATATATTTGTATAATCAGATGAGCAGTGTGTTAACTGTCAAGTTTTAGTAAGGTCTTAAAGTTTTTTTATTATTATATTGTCACGTTTTATATCTTAGTTATTAAATTATTGAATTTTCATGTAACTCCTATACTTATTAGCATAATAACCCTCATACAACCATATACATGGAAAAAAATCATGTATAAACCACGAAACGTAATTTTTTTTCTCAAACATTGAGTATCAATGACAATTACTGCAATCTAACATTATGAATACTACCAAATAACTGTAATGCAAGGACAATATAAAGAAAAGAATCTGTATTATATTTAAATTAGAAATTTCAATCAATATAGATCTTCTTGAATCTAGAAAATGTTGAATATAAAAGGAAATTGTGAAGATTAAATGTATATTAAGGAACAGAACCATGTCAAAATCCCAAAATTTTAGGAATTATTTCTGTTTATGTTATAAAATTTATAATTCTACGGAATATTCAGCTCACCAATCGAGCTTCAGTTCATAAGTCTTTGAGCGTTTGCATTTTTCCCGCTGATGCGACAGCCGACACCTCACGAGGGTGATTGCTTCTAGATCATTGCTTTTATTGCGCCAGCTATCATTATCGCTACAAGCAGCTGGTATTGGCGAAATATAAAGTAGTGGAGTATATTTGTTCATACAATTTACGGTATCATATTCGGTTCATTTCCTGAAAAGTCAGTCAGTTAGTCAAATTTTCAACCCAAAAGATTGTTTTATTTCCAAGGCCTATGTATTCCAATATGATATAGAATATAATTTTGATCAAATGTCCGCCGTGGCTTCTAACGGTGGCACGTATCCGAGTGGTTCAATATTCAATGACTTTCGGATAGATCGGGCTGAATTTTAGCGATGGCCTGGGTTATGTTGACTTTAAGGGCATCGGTCGATTGCGACTTATTGCCATAGACCTGAGACTGCACAATAAACGTCTAGCGGGATTAAATCTCACGATCTTGGTAGCCAATTGTATGGCCACACATGAGCAGATATCTGCAGCAGACCTGATCGACCGATCAATCGCTGGATTCGAACGCAAATATTGGTCTGAGCGATAAAATCTGCGTTATATCTTCACGTATAGATCACATCTGTCCAATCCATAATAGTGAAGCACTGAGAATGAGCCAAATACAGATTTATCTGCGTATTCCAAAGATTTAGTGTCAATTTTGTTACAGCTACGCTAATCCTTCTTTTGAATTTGAGCACAACAGAAGTTTTATGGAGCCATTTTTTTTGTTGTAGTGGTGAAAAGAAAACCAGAATAGGTTGTTATTGTATTATTATAATTACAAAATATAATACACTAATATTGATGTCAACAACGAAATTTAAAATTTTATTCTTTAAAATATTCCACTGAATCACTTAAAATAATCTTTTTAGCTTCTTAATATTATTAATTGTGTTGGTAATTTATGATAATATATTATACTAAAGTAGTCCTTGGACTTTTTTATTTCGTAATCATAGATAGAAATGATTTTTAAATCTCGTCATGTAACTATGAACAGCAAATCTATTCTTACTACTCAATTACTAATCTGTTTGTAGTTGTATTGGTAACTTTGTGTTCAAAGTCTTTGAAAGAAATCACATATTGTGTCAATTTAAATATCTGACAACGTCTGCTTTACCACTAAAATTTTAGCAAATAAAAACAATTGGTAGTATTCATTTAAGAAGTAAAAAGTATAGTCAATATATTTTATTAATATTATATTTCACTTTCAGACATCAAGTTGCGTTGTATTCTTAACGGTTTAAAATCATTATTTCTTAAACGAACACGTCTCACAGCTCTAGTAATTATAGTCTGAATATATTTGATACATCCTTTCTTGCCTAAATAAAACGAAGGAACTACAATAATTTAAAGATGACATACAGTGCTATTATTCTCAAGTAAATTTGAATTAATGGGCTACAGTTGCAATTGCTTTATTACAACATGAAATACAGCCACAGTACTTTTATTTATGTCTGTTTTCTTCCTCCAGTTTTTTCGACTGGTTTATGGATCGTTGCTCTCTTTTATCACGCCAGTTTTATTTTAAAGTAATATTAAAATTTTTATCATTAATTCAAACGCCACTCTTTTATTAATGTTTTGAGTGTAGTGTAGCTCATTCACCGGTTGCTTACGCTTGTAATCAATAAAAATATACTTCTCTAACAGTTTCAACAGTTTACTTGATTTTAGTGTTTGTGATAACTCAGAAACTTTCTGACCATTTATATAACTCAGATCACAATTCGACACTGAACACGTGAAAAATATTATATGATAGAGTGCAATTGAAAATTTTCAAAAGCACCAATTGTAAAAGACTTTACGGTAAAACAACGTAATTTATAACGTCACATACTAATTATGGAAACCATTATTGACCCACAATTCTTTGCAATCGCTAATATAGTAAACAGGTATCCGCTGGCAGGGGACAAATGTATTGAGCATACGAGAATCTGCATAGGTGTCGGCAGATTTCGCGGCAAATTTCTTAAATCTACCAGATATCTGCTGCAGATATTTTCTAGTGTGTGATCACCTATTCACGTCACCTCTGAGAGAGATAACCATACGCCAAAATCGTTCATGCAGAATGTTCATCTGATGTGGCGTCTGATGTGTGGCACGTGTTGTGTACGTCCATATTGTTCAATTTTGGCCAAATAAAGTTTTATCATGGGTTATCATCGTTTTGTAGCGCTCGCCGTTGACGGTGATGGCCTCACTAATGTCGTTTTCAAAAACGTAAGGACCAATGACGCCGCCGGCCCAAAATCTGCACCAAACAGTAACTTTTCTGGATGAATTGCTCCTGGTGAATATCGACTGTGTTGTAGTCGTCCCATAAATGGCATTAGAGCTTGTTAAAATAGCTATTCATCCAAAATTTCGCTTCATCGCTAAATATAATTTTACGACAAAAATTGGGGTCTTCTTCCAAACACTTCGAAGACTATTCAGCAAAAAATTTGAGCTCCTGGTGTTGGATCTTGTACGGGTTTAGCTCCAAGTCCCAACGCAAAATTAGCCAAGTTGAAATATGGGAAAGGCCGAGCCCTTGTGTATGGCTAGTAATTGACTGTCTCGGGTTCTCCGCTATTTCACGGACCGCGGCGATGTTCTCGGCCAATCTGGCGTTCCTTTGACGCACGGGTGTTGGCTGATTGTTGAATTATCCTGTCGTACCGAATTTGGCCACCAAACGTTGGACAGTCGACTGGGAACGACTGCCGCGGTCTGCGGTAAAATGGCGAGCAACTTTATTAACGAACATTCGTATTGATAATACAATTGTAATACTTGGGCTTGGTGCTGAATCGTGTAACTTTCCATGGTGATGTGGCATCAGGGAATTAATAATAAACAACAGATTAAACGGACTCCACCAAAGCAACATGGCCACCACAGACTGCCAACATAGGCCCACGCCAATCAAAAAAGGACATAGCTTATTCTGTAATTGGCTCATTGAAGCTATTATGTGCTTCTAATGAAGCAAATTACAACTTTTGGATACCTAAAAGGTTAATGAGTAAGAAGTCAAAACTCTTTGATGGAGTAGACAAACATTAACGAACTATTAAGTGTCTAGTTACTCTATAATCAACAATAAAAACCATTATTTAGAGTAGTGTGACTTTATGTGAGGACTTAATGCATAAAATTACTTCTGACCTGTGATTTTTAAATTTTTCTTAACAAAAGAAATTAAAAAATATAACAACTAAATCGGTTGATTTATAAATAATTTAATCAAAATTAAGAAACTTTATTAATTAATTGAGACAAATTCGTATTGTATTAAACTATAGCAATCCGTACTCTCCAATGATATTTAATTAAAAATTTTATTTATAATTCATACAGCAGCCATATAAATAAATATTAAGCAGCTTAATAAAAGCATGCAAATAATTGTATAAACGTATAGTTTCCCAGAGGGTAAAGCAAGAGAATTAGGTTTGGAAATTAAAATATATTTAAATGAAAAGTTGTCATTATTATTGTATGTAGCTTTTGACTTTAATTGACCTCAGAGAAGTATACCGCAGAACGTTTTCACGACGCATGCTTTGTAAACCTTCTAACCTAGTAAGGTTTCTCTGTAGGAGTATGTAAACTAGAAGCACTCGAATTATTGTGTAATCTATATGCAAATCCCTCTTCCGTGTGCGATCTTGCGAACTGGGAGTGGAATGCCAGGAATCGGTGATAATAATTAACGAACGTTCTAACTCCTCATTCAATTTCCCATCCCAAGTGTTCTCTGGAGCACGTAAACCTTAGGCACTTCCGCTCTAATAACAGAGAGCGAAGTATAAATTATGAATACCAACGAAGAGTCGGCGCTTAAGTAAATCGTAAATTAAGGACACATTTCTTAGTAAATATAAAGCGTCGAACACTTATTACACAAATATCACGATGTTGGTCTTATGCTAAAGGTTCAAATAATCCTTACTCCAACGTAACGAGTTTCTGAATTAAAAGTATTGCTTCGTACATTAACTTCTATTTAACTTCTCCACTCGTCATTGGGATGGAACGATATAATCCGATAAATATATTTTCTCAATTATAGAATTTATTCCCAGACTGGTTACGTAATAGTTCATGTAATTATATCGAAAGTTATCGAAATCCTTAATTAACAAATTTAATATCAAGGACTTTGTACGCTTGTCTTAACATAATTAATTTATTAACTATTAATTGTATTATCTAAGTTATAATTCGGTAAATATACATTAATCATGAGCTGTACGGGATTATTTTGGCTGCAACGTGTGTACAATAAGCACAATTGAAAAAGTTCTGTCTAAATTTATAAATGATAATAGGGGGAGGGGTTAATTTAAGTTATTTATCAAATTGTGTGTTTAAATAAATAATAATTTCATTTGTATTAAATAACATCCTTTATTGGGCCCTGTGCACTATTTACAATTATATATGTATATATATATATATATTATTGGGGTAACAACGTGCAACAGAGATTTCACGTTCATTATTGACGAACCTGTTCAATCTCCTAGGTGATTCCGGAACTTCAGTAGAGATTTCCTCCCTCTCTCTCAGACTTCCTTTGTCGGGTTATTGATTTGCCCACGGTCGACGGTAAATTCTCTGGACCTAGTACTGCCTGGGGATTGATGAAAACTAGTTTTCCTCCTTGTTCATCCCAAACTCCAAAACACAGTTACTACCACTTTCTTTTCACCTTACAAGCATGTCCGAAGTTCTGGCCTTCCTTGCTCACTCTTCCTTCTAACTCCCGATCGATTAATTGTTCATATCTATCTTCTCTCCTACTTCCTCAGCTTCCTGTCCCCTCCATTTCAGAACAACTCTCTACCTCCCTGCGTCCTAGTACTTTCAATGTCTTGATCAACTCTGTCCGTTTTTTCGTTTTCTAACTTCCCAGCAAAGCTCTTGTTTCCCCCTTTTCCGCAAAAACTCATTAGAAAATAGGGCAATAAATGGCTGAAAAAACGTTCCTGTTATAGTGTTTGGTGAAGGAAGTCCTCTCGCAGAAATAAAATTTAGACTCAATTTAAACTCTATCTGTATACTGTATGTTAGTGTAGTTAGTTATTGCTCCGTAAAATAAATCAGATTCACGACATACAAATAATAATCGGAAGATAAGTTTATATCCTTACTAAATCTCTATTGCCAAGTACAATTTTACTGGTTTCTTCCACTATCCATAATAATATTATAGTTATATATATAAATGATCTTTTTCAAAATATATCTTCGATTAATATTTTTCTTTATTGACCCTTTTATAATATAAACTCATGTCTCAAAACGTGGCCTATTAATATATCCCATCTATGAGTCAAAGTCCTCCAAATTGTTCTCTTTTCCCCTATTATAATTATAACTTCCTGGCTAATTTACCCTCTCCACCCATCTGATTTTCTGCATCACGTTTCAAAACCTTTTATTTTTTCCTGTCTGCTACTCCTAACGTTCACGTTCCGCACCAATATAACGCCACACTAACTACAAACATTTTTAGTAATAATTTCCTAACATTCATACTTACATACCGTAAGAAAATTCATCTTTTTTGTGAAAGACTTTCTTGCCTTTGTTATCTCCTTTTATTGTCTACTATGCTTCTACCAACCCTAGTTATTATGCTGTCCATGTAGCAGAATTTCTTAACTTCCTTCAAAATATCCCTTCCAAATCTAACACCCTATGTTATTCCACTATTTCCCATACTATACTCCATCACACCTTGTTTTCCCCTCTATTAATCCTCAGGATCACTTTTATTATGTTTTCCAAGTCTTCTTGTGACTCCCCTAATACCACAATCATAAGCAAGCCTTAGAGGTTTTATTTATTATCCTTGCAATTTTATTGCCTTTCCATAAACTGTTTTAATTTTCTTCAAAGCCTAATCCATATATATGTTAAAGAGCATATTCTAGTGCTGAAAATCTTTTGTCCTTCACGTGATTTCTTCATCGATACTCTCGGAAAGCACTGAGCCGCATTAATTGTAATCCATTTCATATGCAATTAATTTAAGGCCAGCATACTTTGTTATTAGTGGTGACATTTGAAGTGTTAGTTGGTGGTTATAGTGCATCTGCGTGCCTGGTATGGCAGCTCGGGCGTGGCGTGTGGTCGCCCGACGTCCTACGAACAGTCCAGCTTGACACGCGACACATTAAACCCGGTTCGATCCAGTAAGCTTACACAATTTCCATTATGATATGCGGAAATTTGATATAGCAGACGTTGTTGTTTCAGTAATACTAGAAAATGACTGGTTGTATAAAGGAACTGAAAGACTACTCCAGGACTTAAATGAGTAAATATTAATATTTCTACAACAAACATATTTATGACTAAATTACAAAGCAGCAAAGGAATATTTTATTTTAAAGCCCTTTCTCTAGTCTATTTTAACGTCCGATTAACAATTATAGGCATTAGGGACTACTCTACAATAGTCTTGTTTTCAGGGGTATTTATGATAAAATGCTAACAGACTACAGTTGTTTAACCACATATACATTTTCTAATATCAAGGAACGTGAACAGCAATTTTATGGCTCTTTCTGAGTGGACGAGTTCCCCCTCTCTGATCTGGTGAACACCAGAAATGTATTATTCGACTATTTTTTAAGGAATCAAAAATATTTTTTTTATAATAGTATGAGTGTGCCTACCTTTACATTAAGTCCCTAAAGAGTAACCATTAACTATCTTCCAATAATTCTTACAGTGTTTAACTATCGGCTAGAGTCTTTCCAATATAGTCACAAAGGTTCTTTTTGTTCTGTGTACATTTGACTAACGCACTGTGACCTATGGTAGACTACACAAGTTCATCTGGTTATTTCTTTGTTTAAGTCGTCCCGTACGATGTCAAGTATTTTAGACATTGTCACGTCACTGTGTTGACGTGAAGGTTGAGCCTAGCATTAAGATTCCCAGTATATATTTTTATTTCTTCCTTACTGCTTCAATCCGTGGATTGCTATGAAGATTCGTAAATTTTGAAACTTTATGACACTCTTAATGTTTGTGTCAAAGGGCAACCCCAAAGATAGATGCCTTAAGGCCATATTACTGTAAATCAGTTCTTTGTTGCAAACTAAAAACTTGGGAGTCCTGAGGTGGCGGTAAATTTTTATTTACTTTATGTAATTACTTTTAATTTATTCACCACATTACTTTAGGGGTAGGGGCCAACTTAATGAAAATATTAAATGTGATCAATTTTGATGATAAGTAAATCAATAACAAATTATATAAGAAATCTATTTACGGTAGTTTTGTTTGTCAACATTGCGGTGGTCGAATAGGACTGTTGGTTGACAATCAAACATTAAACGTTTACACCACATTTATTTTTGAGATTAGGGTTCAACTTATTGAAACGTCAAAATGTGGTTAATTTTTATCATAAATATACTATCAAAATTTATTCGATCCAACTATTTTACAATATAATTAAAATTATTCACAATCATTCTGTTACTAACTAAAAGATTGAAAGAACCAATATACAAAATTTAGTATCCTCATTTTTAAACTCTCTCCAATTAGCCGCATAAGCTTACATGTTGACCATGGTTGTTGGGAAAATTACACCAAATTATGTATCGAAACATAAATAAAGAAAACATACCGCGCCGTTAAATTTAACTCCATAGAGATTATGCAAGGAAAGAAATAATTTATGTACCCATAATTTAAAAATTATATAAAAAAAACTAAATTACCGCGTCGACGTGTGAACATTGGTATTTAATCTGGTTGGGCTCTTACTATGTGCTGAGCTGTTGGCTGCCTTGTCCCGGATTCTCGTAATGGTGATGGTGGAGGAAGACGATGAAGCCAGGACCCCGGAGCCGTCGTCCGCTGATGGCCTCTGAGTTGGATTAGCTGAAATCGGCAGCTGATTGCCCATGGACTGCTTCCACGCAACGCTTCCATCTCGAATCTCCTGACAGAAGCATCTAATGACCAGGAGAATAATTGCAGGCTCTGGACTTACAGTCGAAAAAGAGCTCATCTTTCCTCGATTTCTCAGCTCAGACTGTGTGTTCTCTTCTCGTTCTCCACACCAGCTGTTCTTTTGCCACCTTTTCCGTCACTACGTCATTTTCTCTTCCCATCTTGACTACCAATCACAATTTCTAATTTCCGGAAGAACACGCCTTCAATTGCCCGCGTAAAATTGAACAAAAACCTAATATTTCATACATCTAATACATATCTTAATAACTACTTAATATATAATATCCATTACATGTGGTTTACTAAAACACACATAAAAATAGAGAATATAATTATTTACAATATTCTCGCTTTAAACTTACTCCGGCTAACCGTATGGAGTGGCTCAAGTTAACCGTTATGGATTGGAAACTTTCAAAAAAAGTACATATGGGAAATTAAATAAAAACAATCCGCGCCGTTAAACTTAAAATCACATTAAATATATATTATTTACAGCATAATTTAAGAATATTTCAATATCCACGAAATTACCGCGTCAACGTGAGAACATGGGTCATATTAGATGGTTGAACTCTTACTGTGGGTTGACTTGGCTGCTCCGTCTCGGATATTTGAACGCTGGTGGTGGAAGGCGACGAGGTCAGTACCCAGGTGATGTCATCCTCTGATGGCCTCTGCTCTGACGTTGACTTATGAGCGAAATTCACGAATTATAGTAGAGATGAAGTGTAGGATTCAACTTCGAATTTCCGGAAAGACAAAATGCTACTGCCGTTGCGAATGTTTGGAGACTCTAGACGCAAACTGCCCACTCTCCAGGGAGAACTCCTCTTTCCTCTGATTATCGAAGCAGATTGTCTCACCTCTCTTTTACATCACCACGCCATTTGTTGGTACCATTTGGAGCACCAATCATAGTCTGTAATTTGGAAACAAACACGCTCCCAAATAACCGAGAATTTAATCAATTATCGCCATTTTGTTCGTTGGCGGAAATTTGATATATCAGGTCTACAAATATCTTGCCCCTCTTTGCACTCGCAAGTTTCACAGTTATATTGTTAGAGGCAGCGAGTCCCAAATCTTGAATCAAACCCTTTTCCCCAACGATCCCACGTTTTATTTCCGTTCCCGCTGAAATGGAACAAAAGACGCATCTTTCCATGCGACCAGCAGTAATCTAACTATCCTTGAAATATAAACTTAGTATTTACTTAATTCTGCTTAATATGTAGTACATGACACTTGTCTCCTACAGTGTATATGTGATGATTGATTATAATATTTTTTCTGATATGTTCTTTCCACCTATGTGTAGTGTTAATAGTCTTGGCGAGGTGCTTCGTATTGTTCTGCTACTATTATACATGAAGGTGTATGAAAAATTTGAATAATTTAATAAAGAGAGAACAATTTGGAGAACTTTGACCAAGGCATAGATTAATATACCACGTTTTGAGACCTGAGGGTTGTGTAAAATTAGAATTATAAGGAAGTGTGTGGGGTAAGAACAGAAGAGGGAGACTAAGGGTAGAATACGGTACGTTGATTAGAGAGGATGTGGGTGTGGAAATTATGTATACATGAAAAGGCTGCCGTAGGATAGGTTAACATGGTGGGTTGTATCATGCCAGTCTTAGGACTGAATACCACAACAACTATAATAAAATATTAATTTATTATACAGGAATACTGTCTTATAATAATTAAGGATCCCTTTTCATCCGCTCCGACCTTTTCTTTAAGCTTAATCTGATATATACTTTCAATCAGACTATAGTCCGTTACATTAATTCATAAGTAAATAATGAGCAGTGTCTCTCTCAGAAGACACAGGCTTGAAACAAATTGTAGAACGCAGGTGAACCGAAAATGAGAAGTATGCGGCACTTACTACCTTGTCAGCACAACGTTTTCCCAGGTTTAGAATACACTACTGGGATGTACGGAAATAATTCACGGTGGCGAGGTAGACTTGTGCATCCGAAGGGGAGTTCTTTGAAGTCGTCCGCGTTTGGCATTCCGAGTATCACACTCTGATGCAGACTGGACATTTGTCTGACTCGTACACTCTGACAAGGAAGCTTTTTCTTCATTCTTATACTGCTTCTCACTTCGCTTTAACTCAAGCTGTCTCCTCTCACCATTCCTCTCTTCGGGTTTTTTTCTCCTCCCTAAGGCTATTTTAGCCAACCGTTTCTCTTCAAATCCCAGGTTTTCTTTCCCTTTGTTACTAACGCAGCTGCCTCCCGTATATTATTTTGCCCAGAATCCTGAAATGAAGAAAACAACTTTTGGTTTGTCCCCAACGGGAATGCCTGTATTGTTCAACATTGTTTTTCTATCCCTGCCTTGCAGGTGACTCAACGTCACCGGGACCTATGCTGTGCCTCTTTCGCAATATCTCGTCAGTTTCGTAGAAATTACGGCCTCTTTTGGAATGTGACCTCGGTAGACCATTGTAAAGAAATCCTCCTTGGATATAATTCCAGCACCTGACCCGGCTTTCCAAATATAAAAGAAAAAACGGCATAGGTCCGCGCAAAAAGGAAGTAACATTGTTAACTTAGTAAAACAGGAAGTGTAATTACAAAATTACGATTTAATAAAAAAAATTCTCCGGCCTAAAATTATACTATGCCGAATATTTAAGAAACTTATTACGTGCCTTTCTTTCAGGGGTCACAGACAGCTTGGAAGAATTATCCGAGTAACTCACGTAGTGGCTATTTAATCCGCAGCCTAAGACATATGCAACAATCGCTTACCCTAGCATGTCTTACTGACTGCTAGAACCGAATTCTCCGGAGTCAGATGTTTAAATTGATGAGTCAGTGTTAAAGACCGACTGATGTTGGAGTCACACTGTAGTCCCGACACTAGATACCTCCTTTTAAACCCTGAAGTAAGATGTCTGTCTCATCATACTCGCTCTTAAGTGCATTTCCCAAGATTGTCACTTAGTTGCCCTTCCCTCTCACTGTTCATCCACTTGTTCTCTACACCCCCTACACGTTTTCCGGGTCTTCTACTTTCTGTCAAATGCATCACTGATTACGCGGTGACTCTCTGCCTCCCAGCGTTCAAGGGTCAGGAACATGTGTTGCTTACTTCTGGCGTTCCTTCAGTTCCACCAAAAAATACAAATCACGCTATGGCAAACAGTTATTTAAACCTCAAGCCACAGTACTCGTATTACGAACGCTGACGGTCTTCCTAAATCAGTAATTCGGAATTTAAAAAAATTCCTCGGCTCACAGCTTCTGATTGACTACCTCGTCAGGATTCGTTCATGTGGGTTTGTTAAACCCGTTGATAGCTTTTCTACTAAAAAGGTTCTAGTTCAATTGATGAGTATTGACTGAACCTCAGAAACAGTCATAGTACAGTTGCGGATGCGGTCAATCTCAGATCTAAATCTACAAATAAACGTGTACTTCCTTATTTAGGGCAAAAAACTCTGTTGAAACATATTCTATAACAATTATTCAGGGAAGGCAATAAATAGCATGGCAGTATACCTTTTAATCGAAACAATTTTTCATTGCCCATCCTAAATGAGTTATGTCAAACACAACTTCAGACTTCAAGAGTATACCTTCTGAAAATGAAAGAATTAAAATAGTTTTACTTCATATTCTAGACACTTTTACATAAGGAGATGTAATATTTTCAACATAGGCATAAGTGAAAACTATTAACGCTTCTTCAATGTGAAACTTGATATTTCTAAATTTGACAAAGTTGTAATTACATTACCGGTATCAACTACAGCAAAAATGTTAACAGTTTTTTAAAAATTATTTTCGAATTTAAGCTACTGTTATTAATTTCTGTAAAATATTGTTTAGTCCTCATACCCGTAATAGAACTATGCCGACCTTTCTTACTTCTTTATGTCAATCAACAGTTGGTCTGTGAAAACGGCAGTCACTTGACCACCATCCGAAATTAGAATACGGCCAGTTGATATGCCCAAAAACGAAAATATCACCATTCGATATACGGCTAGTTGATAAGCCCAAAAGCGAAAATACAAACTATTATCGCAGCCTTTCAACAAACTACATATATCTATTCTGCAATCCAAAGTAGAAAGGTAGTAAGTCTAAAAAAATGTTTTTGAGAAATCAAGGTTTAAAGTTTTTTCGAGCTTCAACATTTACATAAGCCCCTTATCTCTTTGAAAATGCTTTTATCCGTACCAAGAAAATGAATTTCCCTTTATAAATTAATTATCTTACATTTATCCGTGAAATATTTTGAAAACTAAATTATTTACTGCCTTTATACTTTGAACGACAGTATTAGATGTTGCAATATCTTCCCCATACATAATTTCCTAATTTCTGTCAATGTTTCCTGATTATGCTCTGGATATTTAATCTGGTGTAAATTTTTCTCTACTTTTCCCAAACATTTCTTACTTGTTCTCAGTGTTCTCGCGAATTGATTCTTCTAATTTTTATTTACTGAGAGTCTCAATTATTTTGAGATGTTAAATGATACGGCATCTTTAACCTATCAGATGATCCTAATTTTACTGTCTTCACAAAATTTGGATGTGACAAATTCCTTCTCACCCATGTTGTCCAGTATCCATTTTTGCCTCGATTATTCCATCTGTCATCTGCAAATTCCAGACAGAGCGTCGCCAGGTCACTTAACTCACACCAGCCGTTTCTGGTAATCCCTTAAAAGCGTGCCGCATGCTAGCAAATTCGCAATAAAAATCGAAGGGGGAATAAATTCCCATGAAAAAAAAATTGACCCATTTTCCTTTGAAAAATCGAATCTGGACCAAACTTTATTCACAGAGAACTACAGAAGAAACCTCTTTTTTGTTATATGCATCTTAAGTGACTCATTAATTTAATAGCTTTTTATGGTGTTTCAGTATTTCCAGTTATCATTGATTACAATTTAATAAATTACTGACTCTAAATGAATGATACTTTAATATTCAGATTACTTGTAATCTTCTATCAATAATCATATTAATATGAGGCCTCGTATTGAGACCATTTCAGATATGATTATTTTTGCATATACATGTTTCATTTTTAAATTGTATTCTTAGAATTTATTTTTACTTAAACAAAATGTTCATTAAATTTACAAATTATTTCATAATAAACAGACACACGAGGTGGATGAACTATCTTCTTATAAAAAAATCACTTCAAGGAATTTTTTTTACAAATTATTTGTTTAAAGACTGACAGTTAAATTAATAATGATGATAATTTTTCCCTTGTTTTATCAGTCACGTAATAAGAACTATTTCATTTTTATTGGAAGCTTTTTGGACGTGGCTAAATTTTAAAAGACTGATTGAAAGTTTTTCAATGTAAAATTTCGGCATTTTATGGAAGTATGTTGTCGGTTGTGCTCAGTGAGCACATGAGCATGAACTTCTGGAACTCCGAACTCTGGAACTCTGTGTAAACCAACTCAGCCTGGAATCACATACTTTTCCATGAAGAAATTTAGAAATTTTGCTTCAAATTATAGGAAGATGATTATGGCAATTGCCGAAAGCTCCCAATGCAAATTTGGAAATCAAAAAGTAAATAGTTTTTATTACGTGAATTAAAAACAAGGGAAAAATTATCATCACTAAAAATTCACTGTTTATGCATTAAAAACAAGTCAAATTTTGCTTGTGGTTATTTATGTTCCACATAGAAACTTAAACGCATGAAGCAATTTCGACTGAATTTTGTACACAAGTGCTTTTCGAACCAGAAACACAACGATGTCGGGGAAAGTCACGATTATAGCCCTTAAAGTATATTATTGTTTTCCTACTAATGGGATTTACAATTAGTTTTCAATGCGAATAAGAAAGGCGAACTAGTTTCATAATTACTACACGAATGTGGAGCATGTAACACTGAGTATTTGTGTTAGTGATACAAAAATATTAAAAATTTTAACAATAATTATCCTTGTTTGAAAATTCATGACACACAATTGTCTGGAACCGGGCCTGCTTTCAACTCGTTTATTTATAATATTAGTGTACCTTATATTTTCATACACCCACAAAACTGTATATTAAAAATACTTTTGAACCTAACATTATTGAAATTAATAATCTATAAATGTTGTATATCATTCATGAAATTAAATGTAATATACGTTTGTCTACATAGTGTAGATCGTATTTAATTTGTAAATTTTGTACATCGTTTACGCATTGAACGGCGCAACAGCTCACGTGATCAGTTGTGAAATTGCGTGAGCGAATCGATTCGTAGAGACAGTCTTGAGACACGCAATGTGGCAACAATGTGTGAGTTGAACCGACGAATTAAATACGGACGGTCCCTAGGTAACGTCTCTCAGCCGAGGGCGAGGCAACACACTTTGAGCGAAATTTTCAGCTCAGCCAAGCGATACGCCTTTAAAGAAGCGTTACCTATGGCTGAATTATGATCATAAAATAAAAAGTCAATTGAATACTACTGTAATCTCTTGGTCCCAGTCGTCAGACAGTTACTATATTAATGACTGAAAAATTACATGAACGACGAATGAAACTGCACTAATTATAATTAATTAAATTGCTCTAATTTCATTTTTATTCTAATAGTGTTATATGTCATATAACAATTTGGTTCTACATTACGTGGTTCTGCTAAGGAAAATAAAAGTGCAAAACGGCACTCGGCCCGCTACGGTTTACAATGGCACTTACGCGACGTTCCTGTTACTAGTAACAAATACTACAACAATCCTGGAAATTTTTACGATGTAGGATTTTTGTTCAGGACAAAATATTAGTAATCAATAGACAGCAAGTAAATTTTCAAAGCACACAGTAGGCAACTAAAATTAAACAAAAAAATATTTATATTTAAGAATTTTAATAACAATTAAATTTTCATTAATTAATATCTCATTGTTAAATAGTGCCAAAATTCAACGTGACGTCACTTCTGAATTAGTGTACTAAATATATGTATAACATTGAGGGTTGTTGTTGAGAGATATTATATTGCGCTTAAATTTAGTCAGCTTCAGCCTCAAGCAACCCATTTGTAAATGTTAGATGACCATAGTGACGCGCATGTCATAGCAATCATCCAATACAGTACGTAATATTCCTTCAAAAAGCATTTATATAAATTTGTGCGATCACAGGATGAATAATGAAAACATAAGGACGATTAACAACTTAACAAATGTCTAGAATTCAATTTTAATAATATAGGCATGTATCATTCATGACATCTATAAATACAAAACTAGTTTTTTCGATTCAATAATGTAGCCAATATAGTAACCACGCTCAGTCATAATTTCATTCACATGTGAATGTCCTAGGTTTAAATGCTCAGCTGACGTTAGAATACTTATCCCTATAAGTCATAATTCTGGCCGTTGTTGTTGTGGTTTTCAATCCTAAGACTAGTCTGATGCAACCCTCCATAATAACCTATCCTGCGAAAGACTTTTCATTTTGGCATAGCCACCAAATCCTACATCCACTCTAATCTACTTAGCCCATTCCATCTTCTGTTCTTACCCCACACACTTCCCTATAATGTTAATTTTACGAGGCCGTCATCTCCCAGAACGTGTCCTATTAATCTATCCCTTCTCTCGGTCAAAGTCCTCCAAATTATTCTCTCATCCCCTATTCTGCTTAGAATTTCCTGGTTAGTTCCCCAATCTATCCACCCATCTGATTTTCTGCACCACATTTCGAAAGCTTCTATTTTTAACTGTCTGCAACTCCTAACGTCCACGTTTTGCAGCTATACACCGTCACACTCCATACGAACATTTTTAATAATGATTTCCTAACATTCATATTTATTTCAGTCGTAATTAAATTCCTCTTTTTTGCGTAAGCCTTTCTTTACTGTGTTATCCTACTCGTTATGTCTACTACACATCTACCGTCCATAGATATTATGCTGCTTAAGTTACAGAATTCTTTAACTTCCTTCAAAATATCCCAATTTAACACCTTTTTTTATTCCCCTATTTCCCATACTACACTTCATCACCTTGTTTGTCCCTTTATTAATCCGCATGTGTACCCTTCCTCCAGGATCACATTCATTCCATTTATTATGTTTTTCCAGTTTTCTTTTGGCTCCCTTTATACCATAATCATCAGCACACCTTAAGGGGTTTATTTCTTATTCTTGCATAACCAGGCTGTTGGCTGCTGACGTGTTTTCCGCTTGGGGATTTTCCGAATGAGCATGGGTTGTAAGCTGCTGGTGTACCTGGCGAGTATCTGGTGCTATGCGGGCAAATACACATGCGTGGACTCAAAATAACGTATGTTTCCCAATCTAATACCCTTTGCTTTTCCATTGTTTCCCATACAACACTCCATCACTTTGGTTTTCCCTCTATTAATCATGATGTTGTACTCTTTCTCAATTTCTTGCCAATTATTATGTTTCCTAAGTCTTCTTCATGCTCCCCTAATAGTGCAATATCATCGACAAACCATCAGTTTTTTATCTCTTCTCATTGCACTATAATTCCTTTTTCATATTCCTTTTTAACTTTCCTCAATGCCTTTTCTATACATACGTTAAAGAGCTCGGGCGACAGACTTCCTTGTCTTACTCCTTGCTGGATTTATGCTTCATTTTCTTAACCTTGAATTCTTATTACTGCTGACTGCCTGATGTAGAGGTTATGGATAACTCTTCTTTTTTGATACTTTATTTCTGTCATCTTCCTTAATAGTTTGTTCCAGTTTACATTATGAAAGGATTTTTTAAATCGTGTTTTTTCTTATCCTCTCTTCTAAAATTAGTCCATGTTGCTTCACTTATCCATAAATTTTCCTAAAACCAGACTGATTTTCTCATAACTCACATTATTTGACGTTCCATCCTCCTATACATCATTTTAGTTAATACTTTCCACGCATGGGATACTAATCTGTCACCACCCTTACTGAGCTTAAAATCTGGTTTCATTAGAAATGCTGAAACATTTCGGTAGCAGCTTTACACTTGTAGTAACCGATGATTCTCTATTCAGAGTCACAGAAAACAAGCTCCATTAATTTTTCCGTTCTCGCTGCGTATATGGTACTTTACGACCACCTGTTCAGTCACAAGACTTCCTGGCCACTTCAGTGGTCTAGTGGCTAGCGTCACTGCCTCGCACAACAGAGGTCCCGGGATTTAATTGCTGGATGTTGAGAGAGTATTTCAGTCGCTAGAAGGAGTCAAGCCGACAAAAGGAAATAATTTCCCTAATTACAATTCTTAATGCGACTCTAAACAGAATTAAAAAAGGTACCAAGAAATCTGAAAGGAATGCAACTGAAAGAGTTTGCCGTCAAAATGCAGGAAGGTGGAGTTTTGCTTCTCGTCAATATCCTAATAATGAAGAATGCATTTAAATGTTACTACTTAACAATGGAAACCATTTATTACTTTTCATCATCTGCCTCATAATTTCAGAGTCGACAATGCCAAAGAATTTGTGAGGTCAAAAATTCATTCACCTCAGAGAACGATATTTTAAAAAAATTGGCCAATATTGAACTTTCATTAAAAAATTATATTGATGGACGTTGACTCTCTCTGATTATTTATCCTTAATGAGAACAGAATTCTGAGAACTTTCTATTAACAGAAAAAAATATTGATTATAATACAATGATATAAAACAATATACATGTCAGTACATAATGAACCGGGAGGGGGGCTTAGATTTAAAGAAAACCAAAAGAAACAATAATTAAAAAACTTAGGGCCCAATTAAAAAATTTACCTCGACTATCTCAGTTTATAATCAATCTCATAAGGGTCATTTTCTGGGGACTTTTGCAGAAAAACGACAATCATGACACATTTCGGTCAATGGCACAAACACGCACCTGTTCTCTTTTGTGAAACGGCGGCTATCTCCTCCTTAGAGTAATTCAGGCTAATTGCGCAGTTCTTCCGCGTTCATCAGGTGGCTCCTTCCATTGATGATTTCTGTCGTCGTTACCTGGTCTTACTTCTAGGAATTCTGGTGCCCGGATTACGTAGACGGGGCACACTCGGCTCGCACCCGTCTACCTTCTTTTCAGTTTACCCCCAGATTAGACTGCAAACAAACTTCTCTAAACCTACTTCTTCCTCATTCGAATGTTCAACGCAAAAATCCAAACTCTATCTCTCATCTCATCTCCACCTTCCGACTTCTATTCCACGACTCTCCAACTTTTTCGAACTTCAAATGTCCATGTCCAACTGCCGAAATTTCTCCCATCCATCCTCGCAGGTCATCTCGTTCATTCACCCCACCATGAGAGATATGGCGGATCACCTGACACTCAACATCCAATCTAAATCCAGCTTGGCCCGCGGTTTCTTTCCCTAATTTCTGGAGGGGGTACGCGCACTTCAAAATTCCCGAGTCAAGGAATTGGACTCAGGTACCATATCTTTAAGTCACCAAACGGTGATTCTGGCACGTTCGGTACTCCGATGTCTCGCCTCTGTGGCGCCTTGAAATTTACTTGTCTCCAATATGGGAATTCTTCACCCAGTAGCGAAATAAAAGGCGATCGCCACATACAATCGTAACGGATGCAGAGTAATTTAAGTGATCTATAGGGTTCCGTTATAAAGTTTTTTGCCTGTAGACCAGACACAGCAAAGAACAGCGGCACATGACTTACATCACATCTCATATTGGCTTAAAGAAATATTGTGAACGGGATACATATTCATTGACCATAAGTCAACTATAATGGTAAGTGCTATAATTGAGACAATCACAATTGCGATTTCTCACCGGAAAGACGATACACTTGTTACTGTCAAACCTTCTCCACTGCTGACCGAAAGCGTGCAATGATGTAAACGATCATTTAAATGTCATAATTTTGAATTTTAATCCCGTTGATATCAGTAAATCTCGCCATTCAAAGTCAAATTGAGGTAAAATTTTGGAAACTATATTAAAGACAATGTGTCTTGAATAAGAGGAGTACAAGTCAATCCAAATATATATGTTTAACGACCTGGGCCATTACCTTTTTTTATAAAATATTAATTGAACAGTACAACAATATTACTTTACAAGTTTCAAGTTGTATAATTGAAACGTTTTCTTAGTCAGTCTACAACTATTAAAAACGTTAAGAGAAACAGATGTAAAATAAAGAATTTCTTCCAAATTTAAATACTTCAATGTTTTAATACAAAAATGATTTACGCCGTATCCTTGATTTTGCTAATTATTCATCTATGGCACTTTTTTAAAATTACCACTTTTATCCATATTTATATCTATCTAATTTTCTATGAATTACTATGTTCTTCGAAATCAAAACACATTCGTAGCAATATTAGTAAAGAGTAAATAAAAATTGTTCCCTCCTAGAGAATTTAATATGCAATAGTTCGATTGTGTCTTTGTCTAAGTAAATTCAAAGGTTTGTAAACAATATGTTTACTTTCTTAAATTTTATACATCGGAAATAACATAAATCAACTCACACAGAGTGTTCGCTTGGGTTGTGTGAAACTCTGTTTGCTTAAATACTCAAATTAATACAAATTTTATTAGACTAGCGTTGCTGAGTGAACTGAGAATATGGATGACAGGTATAAATTAATATGCAATCGGTCAGATGATGTTAAATGATTGTGGATATATACTTCCATTTCAAATATTTGCTTCAATTGGACCGTACGTGTTGGAAGCTGGTAGAGTCGCATATAGCGCATTGTTTAATTACGTCAGAATTGAAAATGTTCTGTCTCTCCGTCGCACATGTCATCACCGCTTTCGGCGTGCCGACGGAAGGCTATCTCGCCGTATTGTACAAGACATACTGGTTGATATCCTCCCCCTCCCCCGTCCCGCCCACTCGCCCACGCACGCGTGTTACACTCCGACAGGCGACAGCGAACCTTTCAGGCGTTTAAATATGCATGAGGTTATTACAAATACACTCAGCCGGCTTAGTAGGCTGGATTACTCCGCGCTGTCTGCTTAAACACGACGCCTACAAAACACAAGTAATCATGCAAATAACATGGACAGGGATATATGCTTGCGCTCGTCTTAAGGAACATGGAAAAGCACCGAATACATAGTGAGTAACACTAATATTGTCATTGGAATATCCATTGATTGTGTTCGCTAATTGAAATTTTTGATTACGGACATAGATTATTAGAGGGAAAATAAAGTATAATCGTGTTTATTCTAGGCTTAATCTCTAGAGATTCTGTTACGTACTCGTATATTCCTTAGAGAAAATATTCACTGAATTCGTTAAAGTAATGTGATCAGGACCTTACGTTCAAATGGTCCGCTCGAATATCAGTAATTACAATTGTTTTTGACAGGTAAACAGTTGAAGATACAAACTTTCAAAAAAGTTTATAAGGGACCTCCTGTGGTCTAGTGTCTAATGTAGTTGCGTCGCACCACAGAGGTCCCGGGTTCGAATCCTGTCATGGGCGTGGATGTTTGTGTTGTTTGAAAAACCCTACATGCACTCAAGTTCCCCTAATCGTGCACAGTCGCTAATTACCCTGCATTTGATGCGAATATAAACAAAAAAATGAAAGTTTATAAGTTGTCGGTAGATGGTGCAAAGACATTTATAAATTTGGTGTCTCCGCTGATGACAGCGCAAAGTGTTTTATGGTATACGGAGTTCAAATTAATTACTAGTCTAATCTGGAATTAAAACGATTGTATTCTTTTATTTCAATTCATGTTCCAAACGAGAAACCCCTTTTTATGTTCCACAGTTTTTGTTAAAAAATATCAGAGGATTTCGGCTTTTTTATGCCATAGTCATCTCATATACGAGATATACGTATAAATTAATAATACAATTTTATCTTATATGTTCATTCGTACTTGTCACTTATATTTACTCTTATTTTTCACATCAGTCCATTAGTGTACATGTAAATATGAATTTTTAATATCTATACAAATAAATAAAATTGAAGTGTCTATCTGTCTGACTGTTTGTTCGTATGTTTATCTGAAATAGACGCCGAAATGATTCAATGGATTTCAATGAAAAATGAGGGTTTAAAAAAATCAATTTAACTTAAATATTAGTGCATATTTCATTTTGATAATGATATTAATATATATTATATATAATATATAAAATTGAAGTTTCTGTCTGTCTATCTGTCTGACTGTCTGTCCGTATGTTTGTCTCGAATAGGCTCCGAAACGTCTTCAAGGATTGCAATGAAAATTTGAGTGTTTAAAAACAGAAGATTTAATTTAAATATTCGTGCATATTTAATTTCTATATATTGCAGAAGATATTAATATAATATGAATATAAATAAAAATATTAATTCTACGGGAAGATATCTTAGAATTTCCGCGCAAATACGGCGTGTAGACCAACTGCGACCAATTACGCGTTCCTATATTATTCATCCCACTGACTATTGTTACAGCAGGCTGAGAAAAAATAAATTTCTTTGGATCGTCGATACGATGTATACATATATCGATAAATTGGTTTTATTTCTCGTGTCAGGTAAATTTTAAAATTTAGTAATTGCTAATATGAAAATAACGCGAGTCACCGTGTTGCATTATAACCTTTAATATGTGACTTAAGTAAAAGTTTAACTATTAAGTGGGGGAGAAATTTATTCTGTTAGAATACTGTAAATATATTTATTCCTGCTATTGCACAGGGGTATTTTAAACTCTCGAAATCCTGGGAGTATATTTGAGGTTCATATTGTGACGTTTTCGATGTTAGTTTAGTTATGTATTCACCAAGAATTAAATAATGTACCGGATAATATACATAAATACCCGGGCAACGCCGGGTCCCCAGTCAGTATAAAATGTCTTTATATATTAAAAATTCGGATTTATATGTACACTAATGGACTGATGTGAAAAATAAGATGTGATAAATATATGGCAAGTACGAATGAACGTATAAGATAAGATTGTATTATGAATTTTATATATGAGATGAATATGTCATAAATAAAGCCGAAAACCTCTAATATTGTTTTATGAATAAAGAGTGTGGAATATAAAAAAGGCTTTTCGTATTTGGAACTTGAATATTCAATTATTAGCGTTCAAAGATCGACCAATTTAACCTACAATTCCATATTCATGAATTAACTCATGAAGCAACTTAAACTATTTATATTAGAACAGACGCATTTATTACGTTCGATTGACAATTGTTATGTAAATAAATAATCTTTCCTTAAAACTCATCAATGATATAGTATTTGTGTTTCTATAAACTAAAGATATATTAAAGCTACAATTACTTTTTAAAACTATGACTCCAACTTCAACAGTGAGCTTGTTTATCTATCAAAGATACATACTATTAAGAAAGCCAAAGATCACAAACCAAAGAACCGATTTAACTATAGTTTCAATTCAATCTTTTATAAAACCTCGTAAAATCTTGTGTGACGTACTAAATTATATTCATAAACCGTTTATTAAGCAAAAGGAACGTCGGTGAGTCTTTAACCATGATTTTCCAACTGCTAAAAGCATAAAAAGTGGCACGATACCGTCTCGGTGCTGATCCAGGATTTTCTTCACGGACGAAACCATTTCCCATGTATCAGGGAAGGTAATCCGCCATAATGTGCTGTTCTGGGGATCACACGTTCGTGATAGTCCGAAGTTGAATGTTTGGTGCAATCGTCTGTGGTACCACATAACTTGGCATTCTGGAGCAGTTCTTTTTTCCACAAATTGAACAACAAGATGGCACTCCTCCACACTGGATCAATGAAGTCCATACAACTTTGGACAACATTTACTCGGTCCGTTAATTGGTAGGCGAGGACAGAAGGCGTGGTCTCAAAGATCACTTGTTTTAAGACCTCTGGATTTATTTCCTTTATAGCATCCTAGTCAGAGACCTTCTTGATCTTCGTGAGCGCATCAAAGAAAGTATTCAGAACATTTAAGAAGACACGCTCAAAGATATTCGTTAGAAATTCATCATCTCCTTACTGACTGCTAGAACTCACCTACGAATGTGATGATCTGCATATTGGTGTGATTTTCTTTCATATAAGCCCTGTTGTAGGTTTCTATCTTCAACCGCTTACCCGTCACAGACAATTTAAATTCTAGCGGGCCACCCTGAACAACACATGTAGTACAGTAAAATTTCAATTCTATTTCTTGACCGCATTCAGCTTCGGTATATCAAGATATAAGTATTGAGAAGCATGCCGTCGACCTTTATCACCAACATACTACAGACCTTATCAGTGTTCATGAATTATACAGTGAACTTGTCTCATAAATTGTATATGTAACATGCACGCTGTCAGTAGTAACTGAGCATTTGTAAACCCCGATAGTTAATCCGTGCTTCCGCGATATACTAATTAACCAAGAGTATGTCGAGTGGCTTTCAAAACACTTTTTCAGTCTATATAATTTATTAATTAAATGAAACAATGTTACTTTCGTAAATAGATATTAGTAGCAATTAATTCTGTTGTTTATTTGACTGTTTTGTGCACAGTCCTTGGTTTCGGTACAGGATACTAATAACACAATAGGTTTTGAGGTAATATTTTTCTTTTCAAGTATGTTCCACCAACCAGTTCTTTTCAGTTGTATTCTTTCGGTTTCGTATTTTTGAAGGTTATTGTACAGTTATATTCACGCCTATTCCCGAAAAGAAATATTTTTGTTTACCTACAAGTACATGCTCTTTAAAAAAGAAAAATTGGGAAGAATAATGCTTAACCTTTACAAATCTTACTGATCGATTCAGCCGTTTTCTTCTCACATCGAAAAATATTCTAATCCAAAAATGTTTGATGGAACATTTACATTATTAAAAATTCCTTACGGCTCTATATAATAACGAAATATAGTATCATTGGAATATAATTTTTTTGCAGTAAAATTTTTCTAAGTCAAAATTTTCTGGGTAACTTCCATGTGGAACATCTCCGGAAACATAAGTGTTTATGTTTCAGTTATGCTTAATGTAGTGCTTGAGATTGACATTTTAATAATATTGTGGCATATTTGCTTATTAATTGGCCTTCAAACTGAGGTCGAAATTTGCTGCTAAAAACTTTTGTGCTGACGTTGGCCAGAACGACCGATTGTACTACATTTTTGGTCATACCACTACATTTTGGGATAGGACTTTAGGCGAAAAAATAAGGTTCACACTTATCTGGCTGCTAGAACTGATTTGCGTGTGCATTACCGCAGTAACATTCGTAAGTTAGCTTAAAAAGTCTATGGCCGTTCTAAACCCGTAGATCTTCGACATAAAAAACATTTTTCATGTACATAAAAGTCTGATCTTTGTTGTAGTGCAACTTTTTTTAAAAATTGGAAGTGACGCATTTTGAGTTATACAATAATATGGACACCATGCAATAGGGTACGACTTGTTGCAGGTTGGCACCACTGTGTAATACAGGTAATTTCTACGACACGACTGGAGTGCCCAGTTGGTGTGCCACGTATTGAGGTTATCTTGCAGTATATTTTATGCTTTGTTCTGCGACGGTATACACCAGTGATCGGTGAAATGCATGATCTATTAGACATCGAAAGAGGACAAATCGTTGGTGTGCGATTATCAAAACGGACTGCAGAACTCAGCACTCACTTGAGCAATACTGCTTCTACAAAAACAGCGCGGCGGGAGTTTCACAAAGCTAACATCCACGTAAGGGCTGCAATTTAGAAAACCTTCATAACGGAAGCCGACGCTAAGCTGCGAAAGAGTGGTGCCACGATCATAAAACCTGAACACTGGATGACTGAAAGAATGTGGTATGGTCAGATGAATCATCGTTTACGTTGTTTCATACAAACGGCCGGGTTTATGTACGGAGAACACCAAAAGAAGCCTACGATCCGGCCTGTCTGCTTCCTACAGCCAAGCCCGGGGGAAGTTCTATTTTTATTTGAGTAGCTTAATTGTGGTATTCGGCTGGCTCGATCATTACTCGTTATTGGCCGGATTACTGTGAATGAATACCTCGACATCCTCAACAATGCAGTGCTATGACCAGCATATTGTTGCCAGACACTTCCATGTTCCAAGATCATAATGCGTCCATACACAAAGCCAACAAGTTTCAGGTGTGGTTTGTAGAGCATCAGAATTTCATCCAACATCATCCCCGCCCAGCACAATCACTTGACCTCATCATCATTAAACCGTTATGGGGAGTTTTAGAGCAGTGTGTGAGGAGCAACATCGTTGCGGAAAATGGCGGATATTTTGCTACAAGAGTGGGAGGACATTCCGTTGGAAACTATTAAGACACTCTACGAATCTATTCCGCGACGAATTGCAGCTGCTCTCAAGTCAAATTGTGGTCTAACTTCTTATTAATCAATAAATATTGTGTAAGTGCAGGTGATTATATTATTTTGACAGTCCCTGTAGTAGCCTTAAAATTCACTACTTTTCCATGTCAAATCTTTTTAGTAAAGTTTCATGTAGAGTATTTCTAAACATATGTTGCTTCTCTGTTGCAGCACTTATTAAAAAAGTACTTGTTCCACCCATTTGAAATATTTTATAGTATATAATCATTTGTTGTTAAGTGATTGGCTTCCACACTAAGGTCTAAATTGCCGGGTCTAAAATTTGTAGTGAATTTTGCATGGATAAATCTGAAATATGGACGGCCATCTATGAAACTATTATGATCATACCACTACATTCTGTTGTTTCTATAAGCCAATTTTCACAGGTCGCCTGACCTTATTTGACATTGGATCAAAGTTGGCCGTTTCAGCGGTGCGTGCGCGTTTAGCAGGTGACAGAATTTTAAAATGAGCTTTCAACTTATGAACCAATGTACAATGAGCTCTAATATTTTGGACAGTTTCATTAGGGTTCCAATGTTTCTTTTTTACAAAATTTCATGAGTTGTGTTGAGGGTCGAGAGGGAAGCTTCTGGTGATTTGATATGATCCAGCGAACAACTCTTACGTATGAACAACAACTCCTCAAAAGTGAAAAGGATGCCTTGCCTTACGACTTGCGACCAACCGTTTACAAAATATGTGGAAGGGACATGCACAACAGCGAAAACTATTTCTTTTATATGGACTGTCTGTAAGTACTCATATTAATATTTTATGCGACTAAAACATTGGTAGATAAACCTGGGATTTTTAACACAACAAATAATTTAACAGAACACCAACAACTGAAAGATTTACGAAATTCGTCTCAGTATTTGTATGACCCACGCTCTACTTTTAATACTGTATATAAATAAAACGAATCCTAAATAAAAAATCTCGAATTTAGCACCCTTTATGATAAATTTATATATTATATTCAATCACTACGATTTGTAAAAAAAATTTTGTATCATTTTAAAATTATAGCTCTTGTTTAGTGGATATAATTATAATTATAATCTAAATTAGGCATGCCAGCCAGATATGCGTCAAGGTAAATTGTTAGGCTTTATGTTCTGCATGGCCTTTGGCCGGACAAATTACCGATTCATGATGTGTTCCTGCCAAATTAATCCAGGGCTCCGGCAGAGCATGGTTTCCCCTCTGACCTTTAGTTTCTAGATAGCATCGCTTTGCAATACGCGGCTTAAGTTGGGATTTGATCGCTTAATACGATTTTCCGAATAATACAGTAACTGTACAATAATTATATTTTTGGAAATTATTCTCATATACAAAATATTTTGACGTAACCTTTTCATAGAAGTATTTGTTTTGCGATTCGCACTGGAACAACTTAATATTTTACTCTAATGACTTAAAGGGAACTAACAAAATTTGAAACAGGAGGACATCAAAGATAGACCAAAGAACTAAGCTTATTAAAATTTTCTGAATGATTTTCAATTTGTAATATTTCTGACATCAACCTTTTCCGAAAATGTGGTTCTCTGTTTAAATTAGGAGTGTTGTCAGAATCGAAACGATATTTGAAAGCAGTGTTTAGTGTTCAAATTATGTTTACAGCTAGAAAGTTTAAAACTAGCCGTATTGTTCTTCAATTCTAATACAAAAAGGTCTTTTCGTTGGACCATTAAAACTACAAATATATTTACACAAAAAGTGATAAAAATTAAATTCTTAAAACTAACAATTTTCTAAATCTACACTTAGGGTCGTATATTATGTGCCTTCTCATAGATCAGAATGTTAAACACAAAATCTACTGGGACCTGGCAGTACAGGAAATAAGCAAAAAGGGTTACAGGTGTAATTTACGTGTGAACTTACTGAATATTCCAGCCCCTTCCTCGTAGCAATATCCTCCTCAGAGTCGCCGCCGCTATTTGTTCCTGGTTCAGAACAAATTCCATTTATCCTCCTTCTTTTGGACTACCAAATCTCTCTTGTCATCTCTCTCGGACTCTGTCTCCGTCTCACCGCTCTCCCGCTCTCCACGCCTTTTTAAAATCGCCTCCCAATTTCTTTAGTTTATATCAGCGATGGATACCCACCAATAATATTTATGTTTCTGATTGGGGAAATACACCACCCGATGCCACCTACTCTCACCAAAATGGGAAACCCCCAAGGCGCGACGCAGAGTCCGAGTTTTATTGCCATCTACTCAAATGCAGTCTCCGTTCCTTTGACCTCCATACCGCCAAAATCCCGAGCAGATGTGTTTGACCGTAAGAATAACTTAAATTATAATCAGAAAATTCAATTTTGTAAATATTGGCAGCGTCGAAAAAAGTGGAGTTGTTATACCAAATGAAACTTTATTTTATGAGTATATCCGGAACCACCTAACTCTAGAAAACATACTAAAATTTTGTTCACACTCAAACGGAAATTGTAGATGTGAATTATAACTATTTAATACAAACAACATATTCTGATCACGATCATGAAGAATAATACCAAATATGTCGACGTATGTATGGTATGTGACTGGTATGAAACTAAGTTTATCAAGACATAATTTTTCCAAGTCTCAACTAATTCATCAAGAACTGGAGATGAGCTGAGGATGAGCTTAATTGCTCTATCTTCCACATCCACCCTTTTCAGTACCCTTCCTATGCTATTAAAAGCTCTGTTTCAGGATCATCCTCATGTAGCCTGTTACTCAATAAAAATATACATGCCGTTTTCGAATATTTTAAAAATGCCATCGCCTAGCAATCAATACGTAGGGGTGCTATAGCACTTAATCGTCAACATTGTTACCGGATCCAAGTCAAGTTGAAACTGCTCCAAGCAATAATTAATATCTTATATTACAACAGAAATCACGCTGTTGGCGTTTTTATGGTAAGTCTGGTCTTGCGCAAGCCTTTTCATTACCCCATAGGTACCATATCCCACATATTCCCTAATCTACTTAGCTTATTCCATCTCTTTCCTCCCTTGTATGTTCTTACCCCACACACTTCCCTCTAATGTTAACTTTACAAGACCTGCATGTCTTAAAACGTGGCCTATTAATCTCTCCCTTCTCCTGGTCGACGTTCTCCATTTTGTTCGCTCTCCCCCTATTCTGTTTATAACTTCCTCGTGACTGATTTTCAGCATTCTCCTATAGCACCACATTTCAAAGACTTCTATTCTTTTCCTTTCTTCAACTCTTATCGTCCAGGTTTCGCTCCCATATAACGCCTCACTCCATACGAGCATTTTTAGTAACGATTTCCTAATATTCACACTTATATTACCCGTAAGTAAATTCCTCTTTTTCGCGAAAGCCTTCCTTGCCTGAAAGAATAATAATACGATAAAATATTAAGCGTTCTATTAATTTTGCTTTATAATGTAAAAAAAGTCACCTTTCAGGAAATAATCCTTTGAAATTTTGATCTGTCTGAAACGTCAGGAAAAGAATATTATACTAATCTACAAATTATACCTTTAACAGTGTTTCTTCTCTTGAACCGTAGAAAATTCTCTTCCATTAACACACCAAGTGTTGTTCAATATTCATATTTAATTTATTACAAATATATTGCTTCAACTTATTTATTTTATTATTCCTAACCGTCTTCTATATATATATGTTTGTAATTTTACTTTTACATTTGTAACAAATCTCAATTTTAAATGCCTCGTAAATATAAGAAAAAGTTGTAATGTAATATAATGTTCACTGTTATTGTATACAAATGTTCGTACTTCTCAATTCCTCTATTGTAACACATGCATGGTATCTACGTTATTGGACCAACGTCTGTGTAGTACCTACAAATAAATAAAAAAGCCTGTCATCGGAAATTTTGCATCGGGCAAGTGTCCGTCGTGATTTTGTGCTTGACGTCCATTTTACATAACACCTTGCACAATGTATGAATAACAGATCATCGAGATCAAATAAATTTTGCTTCTTCAGTAGACGTTTTTGGGGGGTAACAAGCTACATGAGAAAAAAGCTCTCTATATTTTAACGTTATGTTTAACTAGTAAGATTTCGTTTCTGTAATCCGCAACAATTAAAAAATCAAAGCAATACAAAATGCATATTTTATAAACAAATCTAAAAAAAATTGTTCGTACATAAAGATACATACTTGAGAAATCAGAATGGAATGCTTTATCGTGGGCCAAGTGATTCGTTTCTGTGATAAATAAGGTCATTTCGTTGCCGAAACCAGGCCGAATTAATGATTATTGTGAGTACTCGTCGAACATTTGCAAGCGTGTGATGTATATTCCTTAATATTTGCTTCGATATTTTATCAAAGACAACCTGACATTCAGATTAAATAGCTCATATTTAATTATTAATAATAAACCTACGACAACTTTAGAAGAATTGAGTTTAAATACTTAGTAAGGTATTGTCACTTTTAGACGCGAATACAAACTTGTTACCAGCTATACGTACATAAATATAATTAATATACCTGATTAGATTTATGTATATACAAATATACTAGAACGTTCATTCTTTGAATATAGTAATAAATATTTCATTTTGATCTTTGATGATCAGTAATTTCCTTTCCTTATTATAATCTGTAGTAAAACACTCTTTTAAATATGGCTGTAATAGTTATTTCTAAGGTTACGGAATTGTAGATGTGCACGCCGATGTTTAACAGAAAGCTTCATTTTACTGGTATTGACGTAGTCGAGTTACTTTTATTATTCTGGCTAGCACGTGAGATTCAAAATTACATCCAGTTTCAGAAGATGTTATTTCCCAGACGTAACGTATGTTAGCAGAATGTTTTTCTTTGTTAAAAGCCGTAGTTTACTACTGAAATATGAGTCTCGTGCACACTACAAACGCTTTTTTCTATTGATCTTGCCGCTATCTGGACTCCTGCAGCGAACAATATCAATAGCAATACTTAACCGCTTTAAATGTTATCAAATTGTGCAGAGATAAAACATTATCGAAGTTATCATTCTAGGATTACTATTAAGAAAGCAATTTTTATAATATTTTATAATATATATATATACCTTCGTTAATACATTTATTTGCTTTCCTTGAGATTGCTTTAAGATATTTGTTACATAAACGTTCTGGAGCTTTAAAATGTTTCTAAAATAATGAATAAATTTACTCACCCTTAGGAACATATGAAGAAATGCAGTTTGAATCATTTTCAATAAATTTAATGCATATCCCCTCTTCATTTGTTGAATTTGTGCTCTATATTAAGAGCATTGCAATTTCACAATATTAAATTATTAAGTATTGGACATTTTGAATGCCTGCCGCTCTCTCTTTCGTATCTCAATTACCTATTCTGGTCAGATCCGTCTTGAAAATGCGCCAAAGTTGTTACGTCGTGTCGACTCACTTAAAAGTTTCCGAGTTCCTTTCATTCAGCTAGAATTCAATATAGCGGTGAATGCTATACACATTATTTTGTTTTCAGACAACGTCAAACTTTTTTTCAGCGTTTTAGAGACGTGCACGTAAAAACACATGTGTAAAGATTATACAGTCGAGAAATTATCTCAACATTTACCCACAGAAAAGTATCAGTAATTTCTGGGTGTTAATAATAAAGTTACATATTTTTGTAATCAACATCACTTCCTCGTACGTTGACGAGCTGAAATACGTCTGAGGTATTAAATAAAATGAGGTACTCATTTGCAGAAGCATGAAAAAAATATCAGATTGCAAAAACTCGATTCGATTCGATTCGTTGAGGGAAAATTAAACAAAAAAAGCGCATAGTGTAATTTCAGTTAAAACAAACCTGGCTTCGAAGTTGATTTACAAAGTTTATAGGGTTTTTTAATTAGGGAGGGTTGCTGTTGAAATGAAAAAATAAAACAAGCTGTGTCTGAGGTATTAATGAAATTCTTTTTTAATTGAAAGTGTATATATTTATTCGTTAGTGCACACAGCTTGTTTTATTGTATTTCAACAATGACCAGCCCTTATTGAAAAACAGCATATTTTAAGCTTGTTTTAATACACAATTTATTAATAATTAATGAGAAACGTGTTTGTGACACGGACATTATTTAGAAAATTGTTGATAATTCATTTCCGTTAAAATTTCATAAATTGTAATAATTATTTATTGATACCTAACACAATAAAGATTGATTAGTAAAAATTACATTTACAATTCAAATTCTATTCTCAGTTATGGACGATGTGCTACAACTAATTTATATTATTTATACATAAATTCATCATTCTGTTGCTACTCATGAAATTCGGATGAGTTTAAAACTGTTATATGGAAGTTAAGTAATTTTTACAACATAGTTAGTTCCCCTTTTCTTTTATGGAAAATATTGCCCTAAATGTTGAGCTGAATCATTAGGTGGTTTATATTTATTTAAATTCTTTAGAAGGTCACAATGGAAAAATCTGATTCATAGATATTGAATTTAAAATTTAATCTTCATTAACGAACTTAATAAATATATTTTATTTCGTTCTAGTAATTTACAAAAACATTCCAGTCCAGGTTAATGAAATATATCGGAAAGTTACCCACTGATGAAACTATAACTGAGGCTATAAGTCAATAGATTTGAAAACTAAATGAAAATGTTGTTTACTATTGCATGCAAGGTCCCGCCATGTTGATTGAACAAAACACGAATGTAATGAGAGAACCATATACAAACATAAAAAGGAATAATGCTTGGTAAGTCTTAAAATTTAATCGGAGCCTGAACTATAAACGATATGAAAATTAGAGTTTGGAAAGAATAATATTAGTGAGGGGATGAAATTCAATTACATGTCTAATGTTCTGGCACGCTTGATCTGCCTGAAGAGTTCTGTCTGGTATTAAACAAGGCATCTTTTATCTCTTGTACAGTATAAATTTCATTCTTGGAACCAGTGACGTATTAGATTACGAACAGGCTACATGAGGGTGATCCTTAAACAGGTAACTCCCCTTTAATAGCATAGGAAGGAAATTGAAATGGGGGGATGCAGAAGGTAGAGCAAGATAGCCAAGGGTTAACTAGGGCCCCCGGGTACAGTTTAAGGATCCTACCCGGTGTTTCACCTAAAGATATGCAGGGAAAACCCTAGAAAACCTGCATCAGGTAGGTCGGGCATTGGGTACTATTCTCACGCCCTTCCGAATGACGGGAGACGAGTCTGCTGTGGGGTCGCAGCATTCCCTTCTCCGTGTCTCTACCAATTTCGCGACGAGTTTATATAAATAAGAT
This sequence comes from Eucriotettix oculatus, assembly GCA_034510155.1. Lineage (NCBI taxonomy): Eukaryota > Metazoa > Arthropoda > Insecta > Orthoptera > Tetrigidae > Eucriotettix > Eucriotettix oculatus. Next base: position 188,701,435 of record CM067376.1, read on the forward strand.
TGGATTAAAACTAATAACTGAAAGAAACTTATTTATTTTCCAAAATATTACTCAAATCATTAAAGTATGTATCATCGCGCTACAAACTATTGTAATTATAGAATTTCAAATTTGAGAAAAATCTCTGGTACATTATTCATGGTATATTACCCATTTATTATAGGATATTCTGTTTCGATAGCAATTTTGCTATTTTAAAGCTGACAATCTAAGAGTCCCATGCTATTTAACTTATATATAGAACAGGCGATGAGGAAAGTTAAAACGCAATACAGAAAAGAAATCATACTGCCGATGATATTGTAGTACTAGGGGAGTCAGAAGAAAATTGTGAAACCATAATAAATGGAATGAGCATGGTGCTGGAGAAAGAGTTCAATATGAGGATTAATAGACCAAGGTAATGGAGTGTAGTATAAAACAGTGGAATAAAAAAGGGTGTTAGATTAGGAAGGGACTTTTTAAGGAGGTTAAGAAATTCTGAAATTTGGGGAGCATAATAACTACGGATGGTAGAAGAATAGTAGACATAAAGAGTTGGATAGCAGAGGCAAGAAAGGCTTTTGCAAACAAGAGAAATTTACTTACGGCTAATATAAGTATGAATTTTAGGAAATCATTTCTAAAAATGTTCGTAAGGAGTGTGGCGTTTTATTTGGGTGCGAAACGGGGACGGTTGGGGTTGCAGCAAGGAAAAGAATAGAAGCCTTACCACAACAACAAATCTAAAGGTTATCTGAGAAAAAAACTGGAATAACCTCGTCAGAACTCCCTACTAAACGAAAATAGTTTTCCGGATACCTATATCGTATTAGCTAGTCTTCAAAATCGACAAGTTTCGAAAGAAATTTATTCTTAAATTGCATTTAACTGACTTATTTACGTCATGCGGGCAATAAACGTCTTACAACATTTTAGTATAAATGTCTAACACGGAATTAGCGTTGCACTTCCCTGAAACGATCCATCGTGCTGGTATTTACAATGGAAAGCCAAATGATAAATCTACTTCAGGAATTAGCAGATGAATAGATGATAATAGGGGTAGAATAGATGGGTTTATCATAGACTTCGCCAAAGTCTTTGATATAGTGTCTCATGATATCCAATTGGGTAAATTAATTGAAACAGGTATAGATAAAAAAAGTGGTACTATGGGTAGAGAATTTTTTAAGCGACAGATCATAAAAAGTTAAAATAGGAGAAAAATTTTCGCATTCAAGCATTGTAACGTTGGGAGTTCCTCCAAGCTCTGTAATCGAACCATTATTGTTTTTAATATTTATTAATGACTTGCCCAACTACTTAAAGTCAGGGGTCAAGCCTTTCGTGGACGACTGCATCATTTACAGAGACATAACGAACGAGGAAGACGTGATAGTATTACAAGAAGATCTAGATAAAGTCAACAGCTGGACTCAGGAAAGTAAAATGAAAATTAATGGAAAGAAAAGCAGCTCAATCTCGTTTACAAAACGCACCTTGTTAAATGAGACAATATAGAAGAGATGGGTAACGAGCAGCAAATATATCTGGGGATATATTTCAATAATAGACTTGGGTTGAAGGAACAGGTGAATTTCACTGCCCGAAAAGCGTGGAATTGCTTACATTTCATAATGAGAAACTAAAAAAGGTAAAGTTAAAAAGCAAAGAAGTTGGCATATTTATCCTAAGTTAGATCAATTTTGGAATACGGGGTCCTTATAGAAAAAATCAAATAGAATCATTAGAGAAAATTCAGAAAAGAGCTGCCAAATTTTTGCAAACAGGGCTGGGTCATAGAAACGAAAAAGTAGAACAACTAGGTTGGTAGATATTGTCACAAAGGAGGGAGAAAGCAAGGCTGCATTTGGTATTCAAAACTTATGCGGGGCAAAAGCAATGGATTGGAATTAGCTTCATTGGCACGGTCCGCTTCATTAGAAGATTAGTAAAATATATCCAGCCATCGGCCGTCATTGATGAAGGGGGCGGTGCCTCCGAAAGTTCGATAGCCTCAAACCCTACATGGTGGCTGCCATCTGTGAACTTCAGGTAAGTCACCAACTTTCTGTTTATTTTTCCTGTCCTTATTATATTTATATCCTTTAGGTGGAGCAGTTACACATTAACCTTACTGTCTCGTTGGTTTAGGAATTTCTTAGTCTGAAATAGCAGCAAGAGGATATTGGAAAACAATTACATGCAGGGCAATTTTTAAGCTTTACAATGCCGATTTTAGTGTTGTTTGAAGATAGGCGCCGCAATTTCCTTTCCTCAGGATCCAGTCTCCCGTTTCTTAAATACTTCACTGTACTTCTCAGATTGACGTTGATAATATAAATAGCTGATGATCAAAGTAAGAAATCTAAAAGTGTTTTTATTTCTGCAATCATGTGTCTCTCTCATACCTCTCTCTTCTCCTGCCTCTCTCTGTCCAAAGTGCCCATCAACGTGCATTTTAAAAACTTGTCCCCACTCAAGTATATTATTTCCATCGGTGACTGGACAAATTTCTCCCTAATGAAACTATTCACGTCGTGAATCTGTACGGGGCATTCACCCCACCTACCATCGATAGTTGGGAAAGTATTCAATATTGTCCACTGTTAAGATGTTGACCAAAATTTCGCAGTTTCAGAATTTCAAAATAGATTCCCTGTCTGTAACTTCTTTCAATCTCGCTCAAGCCTTTGACCCCGTGCCGCCGATTCCATATGTTCTTGTGTTTAATTAATGCAATCGTAATGGTAAGTCATCTGCGTTTTATGTTACTTTACTCATTATTATATCCAGAGTTGTGTATCTCACTTATTAGTTGATGGTTTTGTTTCGATTACAGTTCTTTGAATAAATGAATTTATTGATAATGCAATTCAGTTACACTCGGTGGCAGTTACCAAAAGTAAGCTTAAAATAAAGAATATGAATAGTTACAAATAATATTAATAATATAAATTACTTTTTTTAAAAAATATATAAAAAGTACCCATTGTTCAAATGTTATTTCGTCGCACTACACTTGCACTTCATGACCACTTACACTTACGAATTTTTCCCTGAAAAACGTTGCTTTTGGGAGGAAATGTTTCAAAAACTTCTGCGGGTAAATTTTTCCAATCCCTTATAGTACGATTTAAAAACGAATATTTACCAACGTCAGTTTTAAAGCTGCTCTACCAATTTTACAAGTATGATTCCGTCTACTCTAGTAATTTACTTCTATAAACTTTGACGCAATATCCTACCAGGATTGTTGGCCTGCGTACGCTTTAAAAAGAGCCACTAGACGTAAATTTTGTAAATTTTTCTCACATATCCCTACCTAATTGATTAACCTTCTCATGTCCGTGACCAAGACACCGTTTAACAAATTCCCCCCCCCCCTTCTGTACCCTATCCAGTGCGTCGACCTGATATTTTCGGAACAGATTCCAACAAATACAGCCGTACTCTAGTACTGGACGCATGACAGATTTATACTAGAGTTCACAATTTCCTTTTTTTTAAAATCCGCATAACGAAATGTAGTGCCCTGCATGCTTTCCTAGACACATGTTCTATTTTACATTCCCAACCCGAATTACTGCTCAAGTATATACTCAAATACTTTCTTGAACTATTTCATTACCGCTGAGCTTATAATTAAGTACTATTTCAACATGACGCCTAAAATTTTATTAACAAGCGCCTAATCTCTTATTGTATCTAAATCTTTTTGTAGAAATTCTTCATAGATCACAGTTTTAATTTTCCGATATATTGCGCAGTCGTCAGCAAAAAGACGCACCTGAGAATTAATGCCTGAAACCAAGTTTTTTAACTGGACTATAAATAATAAGGGACCAATAACGGAACCCTGAGGCACTCCCGATTTAACACTCACAACTGAGTATAATTCGTTCCCTACTTTAACTTTTTGTTGTCAGTCTCGCAAAAATTCTCTAATCCATAAAGTTATCAATCCCAATTTTGGACTTTTTTTGTAATAATATGCCTTTGCAAAATCTACGATCACGGTATCCACTCTTCCTCCTTTGTCAACCTCATCGGCAATGTCCTGGTACAAGGAAATGACTTGGTTCTCACACGACTAACCTTCTCGGAATCCATGTTGTCCCTTGAAAAACCTTACGCTTCAACGCTATTTTATTATATACATTTGTGTACTGTCGTATCTTTTTCCTTTTTTGATAATAATCTTATCCATTCATTTTCTTTGTGAAGGTTCCAACGCATGAGGACAATTTGTGAAAGTAACGCATCATGAGATAATAGAAAATAAAGTACTTAAACGTAATCAAAATATTTTCTATGAAATTTGTCATACAGCCTGGGAATTTATCTATAATTAATTAAAGGACTGACTAATAGTTTACTATAATGGTATTCTTCTATCAGGAACCCTTAGTTGTTCACTAAGACCCAATTACGACCAAAGCGACTGCATTCAATTATGAATTACCTTCGCGTTATACTCATTTTGTAATTTCCCCTTGCTTTAGCAATCACATCCGCTCGACGGCACTAACGCAATTTTGCCATTTACTACCCTCTTGACTTACGCTCTGAATTTTAATTTCTCAGAACACAAGACACTGTTAAATCTCAAACTATACGATTTCATTAAACGGAAGATATAGAAGTCAAACAATTCATATTAAACAAAGGAAGCGTACATCCATTAACTGTATAATTCGATAATAACAAGACACTTCCCGGATGAATTCAGATTTCCCTTCCGGGGAATATAAGTCTATATTCAGAATTTAATTTAAATCTTAGTCTGGTACAACATTAAAAATTAGAATCTTACTAATACGTTTAAGCTCATCCGGAATATTCCTTTTACTTTTGAAAACCCATAATAAGGTTTAATATTTCATTTAACGTTTGTTCTTAAAAATAATTATAGAGAATTGGATTAATGACCAATATACTGAGGGAACACGTTTTTTAGTTTATTCATGCCGCGTTTTAATCATGCAGTCCACGAAGCAAAAATATTCGTTTTTGGACATCTGATGTTTAATTTATATGTAAGCCATCCATTCAAAACTCGATTTTGTATTTCTTTAAGCATTTATGAATGAATAAAACAATCAAATTGATTTGGATGTGAATTGGTCATTAATTTAATTCTACATTAATACTTACTTGCTTTTTCTCTGATTATAATAGAGTTAATTATCGTGAAATACATACGTCTTTATAAACTCATTGTATCACCTCCAAAATCTCGCCAGTAGCCCAATAATGTTACAGGTAGTAAATTGAAGTTCTGTCTCCGCCGCTAACAGACAACATTTTGTGTCACATACCCCGGCACACTCTTCATCTACAATTGTAGATGTGGAAGTCACTCTTTTTAAATGCGTCTTGTACTGAGCCGTGATCTTTGCAATTCTAAAACATAAAATTACGCCTAGTAGAAATCTAGATTATCAACAATGATCATAAAAGATATTTCTAAATTATCATTGTCATTTATATATCCAAAATATAATTTACCGTGTTCCAGTAGACTTAAAAATATATATTACGCAAAAGTAAAGCTTCTCTGTAATAGCCGTAACGAAGAAGTGACCATCCTAAATATAGTTTACCAAAATTTGTAACTAAATACAGGTTTATTAATAAAACAACAGTAAGCATGTACATTTTGCTATTGAATTATGAGCTCACACATTGGAGTCAGTGGATTAGAGCCTATCTACTTTTATAGAATTAGTAAAATACCGGAACCTTCACTATCAAATATGATTAATTCTTTTATAGTAATCTTCTATACGAATAAATAAAATTGAAGTGTCTGTTAGTCCGTATGTTTTTTTCGAATAGGCTCCGAAGCGGCTCAACTGGTTTTAATGAAAATGTGAGGGAATAAAAACAGGAATTTAGTTTAAGTACTCATTCATATTTAATTTCGATAATGATATTAATATAATATTAATTCTACGGGAAGGTTTATTGGCAAACGTGCATTTGAATCTACAAACAGTGAATTCGGATTACCTATGCTCTTGATCTGTTCATGTTACGAAACGGCTCAACGGATTTTAATTGAAAATTTGAGGGATTTAAACAAGAATTTTCATGATGTTTCATTCCTATATCTTGCAGAGTTTGGAAGACATTAATGTAAATATTTATAAATCCATTCCGTGCGAAATGCGGCGTGAAAACCAACTGCGAGTTATAAGTCCTATTAGGTGTTCCTATGCTATTTCTCAGCCTTGTTGTGTTATTAGAAGGGTGATTTTGACAACTAGAGAAAGTGAGAGAGAGGGGAGGGAGGCCGAGCATTCTCACTACATCTATTGTTACAAGGGTAAAAATAAAAAGAGCTATTTCCGCGCGAACGAAGTCGCGGGCATAGGTAGTGTTCAATAATTCAAAAGATTAAATTAACTCTGTATAATGAATTTTGACTATATTTACTAAATATACTGTTTGGTTTACGTTATTAGCAAATCGTAAATAAAAATTACGGTCATTTCTGTATCAGTCTCATTTGCATTTTTAATGTTAAATGAATTATGGTATTAAATATTGATAGATACGCATCATCAAATTTTGTTGGAATGAGTGTCCACTCTTTAAATATTGAACAAAGAAAGCAACGATTGGATGTGAGGTAAATATACACCTTTAACGACTCATTCGGTTGCAATTACCTAGACAAGACCATGGTTGAAACCATTCCTCCATATTCAAGACTGGACCTCTCAACGACAATACAAGCCAATTTTCTCGTTTTTTTAATTCTGACTAAATTAATGGAATATTTTGTCATTTGACATGATCCCAAAGATCAAAAAGAAACGTTTAAAAAAGAATTTTTATAATCGGAGTACTTTAATTATTTCGCGGATTTTGATTTGTGACGAAAGTAATGGAAAATTTTCTTATTTTCTTATTATTTATAATAGAAGCTCGATTAGGTGTTGAGACGATTTGCTTGGAAAAATACTAACGACTGTACCTAAGAATAGGAAAAACCTGAAAGATAGGTTAGACAGGTTAGGCAAAATGATTTACGAAAGTAGAGCAGACATTAGAAGTGTAATAGACATTTTTATAGTGCCTGATTACGTAATAATAAACTGTTGTCGTATTGCATCAAATAGTTACATTAATTCTAAAGTAAATATTACAATCAGGGTACTTTGCCTCTACAGAAATAAGGGTCGTTAATATTGAATATGTATCACACATCAAAATATTTTCCGATACTGGAGAGAGTTTAGAAGCTTATATCTTTTCAGGGAAATCTAAACTTACGATATTGGCAATAAAATTTTGTTCTCTATGTCATACTTTGCCAGCCTCCTGTGATATAGTGGATAGCGTCGCTGTCTCACAACGTAGAGGTCCCGGGTTTGAATCTTGGCATGGGCTTGGACGTTTGGTGCAGTCATGGTCACGGACACTGCGATTAAGACTGCTGGAGATTATATAACATACGCTAAACAACTTATCACTCGAAATCCGGAATTTGTCATGTAAGAAAATAGTCCGCAGTAGAGCACGTAGGCCAAGGCCCTGAATGGGTCCAGCAAGAAAAAGAAGAATAAGATGCCATGCATGTGTTTTCAGGCCTATACAATTAATTGAGAAAGATGGTACCTGAGGAGTAGTCAAGTTATAGAGAAGTGGAGTTCGATTCCCAACAGGGTCGAGATTTTTCCAATCTCATAAATTTTCTTTAATTTAATTTAGCTGAAAATTTATATTTAATTATAGCTGTCACCATGTATAAACTTAATTATGGTTAATCAATAAATTTAATCATAGTAATATAAGAAAAATTTTAATTATAGTAATTGATAGTTGAGTAAAATTGTGTTATATTCGCAAACATCTTCTGATTTTAATTTTAACGAAATGGCACGAACGGCAAAGTGCAGCCACACAATAAAACTCTTGGCTAAGTAAACCTTTCTTTGAGCTTCTAAACTGTTGTCATGAACGCAATCGTCGACTTGCGTTCGTGACACAAACACATAAACCTTTAATGCATTTGCCCTTTCCTTGGTCAAGGGAAATACGCTTGCCCCCATTCAAGCTAAAGTACGACTACACCTACTATAATCCCTTTTTAAAAAATAAATATCAGAAGTGCGGACAAACAGTTTATAAACGTTTATATAAGGTATAAAGTGAAATACATCACCTGTCTAAGATTTTAGTTATATGATCCCTGAACTGTACTAGTGACTTTTATTATGTGTTACACCTAGTGGACCACATAATTGAAGTATTATAACAGTGTGTAAGTCAATTTTATTTATTTTATTTTTAATTAATTAATATCTGACATCAAATAATAAACCAAAATTAATTTTTGAAGAATTAATTATGTTATTTAAAGATATTTAAGCATACTTGTTCCACGCTTTTGTTTTAAAAAATTTCTACGGTATATTTTACTTAAATATATATTCATGTGTCTGCATAAATTAAAAAAGTGGAATTATTTAGTGCATTATATCAGGATCATAAATTGAAATATTCATATAAATAAATTTTTCATCTTCTGGATCCAAAATGAGAACTTATTAAAATACCTGCACGATTGGTTTTATGAATTGGAAATTATTTAATGTCTCAGTATGATATATAATAGCTGTTATTAACTTTCAAAATCAATAATAATATTTTAACGTTACATACGAACCAGTGTTGTTTGTTTATATTGAACCTTATTGACCGCGAAAACTCTTCCATCATGCGAGAAATATTTTCACTTCATTTTAGTGGAATGCAAACAAACATTAATTAATTGATGACATTCCAGTTTCCAAACGTATGAAAAATAACATTAAATTGTTAACTCTTACTTAAGGTAATTGGTACTTAAGTACCATTTATAACGGTCGCTTATGGACTATAATGATACTAATTATTAAATAATAGTTTCATATGTTTGGTAATAAATAAATGTAGTACAATAGAATACGGTGTCTGCTTATATAGAATAATTTAAATACTGCAAAATGTGTCAGCAAAACATTTAATTACTATTTTGTTAATACATTAGAATTACGACGTTTGGTCAATCCCTGTGGACTTCATGAGGTTAAATTTTAAAATGGAAAAAGATTATTACACTGTAATGATAATACTTGTGGGATGATGGGAGGTTGAATTTTATTTATTTATGTATTAATATAAAATAAAAAACCTCACGTTAGTGGGCATTGTAATGATAATTATTGGGTAGGGTTAATTTAATTTATCATATTATTATATAATAGGATCAATTAATGAAAAGACAAGATTAACTTTAAGATTCTGAATTTAATAATATAAAATAATTTAAGATGAAAATTGATGGTAGTTGCAAATTATTAAAGAAAATATTACTGAAATGAATAAATTTGCATTGAGACTTCAAAATGAGGGTACTGCGTGGGGTGAACCGAGAAGCAATTTAGATTCTAATGGCAATAGACCTGGCTAATGTGAACTCAAATTTAACGCAATTTCACGATTACTGCGATGTTTCTGCATCTGCATTCTGGTCTGCGTCGATGATGATGATGGCTGCATCGGCGGATGACCTCTGTTCTTCACCGTTCGGGCTGAATCTCGTGGACGCGTGGTCCAATCTGGTGGAATCTCCCTCATCTCCTTCCGGCGGCTAACAGTTTAGTTTTTCTCTCAGCATTTGCCAGTATCTCTCCTCTCAGCGGCTAACAATTTAACTTTTGCATCAACTCCTTTAAGTCTTCCAACATCTTCTGCTGTTCTTCTCCAAAACCCCTTCCCACAATAGCTCGTTGGGAGGCTACCTAATTCCAAACCACTAATAAGCTGTAATCCTCAAATAACTTCTATTGGCTTGCTCTTTAAACAATTGCAGTCAATAGGAAAATTTCAACTGCATTCTGCTTGAGTTTAACGTTTCTCCATGAGATTCCAAATTTTCCACGGAACTTATGTTTTCACCAAAAGCAACCCCTAATTATTCACGGCGATCCATTTTTCGTGAATGAAACCTCTACTTCAACCTTTTGTCCTAAAGACTTTCAGTGCCAGAGCTAGGAAACGCAGATACATGACTTAAAGTTTCGTTTCGCATATTTAATACATTACAACACAATGTGGATAATTTTGTGTCGTGGACTTCGTCCAGCGACGGTGGAATACCAGCAAACGAAAACTCCATCTTCCATGTTGTACAATATTCTTTTTTATGTAACAGGTTATATGGGGTGATCCTGAAACAGGTAACTCCCATTTAATAGGATAGGAAGGGGATTGAAAAGGGGGGATGTGGAAGGTAGAATAAGGTGGCCAAGGGCCCCCGGGCTATAATTTAAGAATCTACCCAGTCATTCACCTAAAAGAGATGCTGGGAAAACACTAGAAAACCTGCATCAGGTAGGTCGGACTGTTGGTTACTATTCTCGCCCTTCCGAATGACGGGAGAGGAGTTTTCTGTGGGGTTGCAGTATTCCCTTCTCCGTGTCTCTACAAATTTTAGGGATCCAATGGGATCTTTATTTTTGGCAACAGGCTACATTAAGTTGATCCTGCTCATACCAGTTGTATGACGAACTTGAAAGGCCTGTATTTGTTGGGTGAAGTTCGTGTGTCCTTTATAGATTTGATTTACAGTAATAGTTTTACAACATTAATATTTTCATTCGAGAATTAACTTTTACTTTTCAACAATTGAAATTATACCGAACTCCATTTACATCATAAACACAAAATCAAATGATTTACTATGTAAAGATAGAATAAAAATTATTCTGAAATCTTCTTGGCGTTTCGCGTGTTGAAATATGATTGGTAAACTCCATTTTCAAACTGAACTCGCATATCATTAGATGTCACACTTCTCAATATCTAATGACATTACTGCATTGCGTGTTCTTCGGTAGTGTAAAAATCCATTAAAACTTTCCCATGCCTTAGAGATTAAAGTTTTGACGGGCTTAAATTGGGTGAGATACATGATACGGAAGCTTAATCGCCACTGAGAGACATTTCCGACTAACTGAAGAATTATTAATGGGTTTACTTAGAGCGGCGCTGTTTTTCTGTTCCAGTTGTACAACTTCTTCAACGCCCTGCTCACCCACATGCCGGATCCCACTGCCAGGGCCTCGGACGCCGCCGCCTCATCTAACAAAGCCGTTGATGGTAAGTCGTGCTTTCAATTTTAAGTACGTTTTTAAATATATGTATTCGACTGGTTGAGGTCGAACTACCAAACCGTGTGAAAAATTTGTAATAATATTGATAATAAAATTTGTTGACGGAGTTGCAATGTAAAATAAAAATGTAAACATTAATAACAATACATAAAGTTTGTTAATAAGTTTTAGTGATGCGATCTTCTTGTAGTTACAAAAATCTGTTATAGTTCAACGTGAACAGTTACCGTCGATAAACCATTTTAGCATAGATAGGAAGTTGCAAACGAAATTTATCATGCTGTCATACTTTGTCTTTAATCAATTGTCGTTCAAACTCTTCTCATTCAAAATAAGTAATGGAGGTTTGGTTCGAAATGGACCTTCAATACACGTGAATTAGACCATATTAACTGCATGTATTTTTAAAACCATTTCAGAAGTTGTGAAAAATGATTTTCAAAAAACACAAATGAGCTGCATTCAAGATCAGTAACTGGTGCAACAAGAGAATACATTCGTTTATACCACCTTGTTTCTGTAGTGGTAATTTAAAATCCTGACCTGATAAGTCCCAATGAGTAGGTAATGAATAAGATGGGCCAGATATGCACATATGCGGACGACTTCGCCATTGCAGCTAGATCTAAACAAAAAATAATAGAAGTCTATGAGGAATTGAAGAAAAATGCAGAAAGAATGGGGCTTAAAGTGAATATATGGTTATAACGGCTTCAAAACAAAACGAACATTACAGAATCTCCGAATTGGAGAAAGAAAAAATTGAGGGACTAGCGAAATTTTGATATCTGAGAAACGTTATAGACAATGAGTCTAAAATAAGTATCACAATAAAAGACCGAATCCAAGCAGGAAACAAAGCATACTTTGCAAACTCAAAACTGTTAAATAGCAAAATATTACTCAGGAAAGATAAAATACAGATATATAAATCACTAATAAGACCAGTGGTAACATATAGGGCATAATCCTGGAATCTGACAAACAAATATCAAGATGCTCAAAGGAAATTAAAACGGAAGATAATAAGAACAATATGTGGACCCCTCATGGAACATGGAGAATCGAGAACTCGATATAATGAAGAAATTAACGAAATCATAAAGGGAAAATATATAAAACGATAATACAATCCTTAAGGCTGCAATGGATGGGCCATCTCAATCGTATGAACACAAAGAGAACACAGTCAAAAGTATTCAAAGCTAGGCTATACACGACAAGGAAGAAAGGAAGACCAAGAACGAGATGGATGAAGTTATAGAGGATCTGAAGATTATAAAAGTGAGAGAATGGAGAGAAAAGATCAGAGATAGAGAGGCATGGAGGTCCACACAGGGCTGCAGTGCCGTGCAGGAAGGAAGGCAAGGGTAATTAATGAGGAGTAGCTGATTGTTTTTTTTTAAAAAAAATACGGATGTTAAGCGAACATACGACAAGGACTTCTACTTATCCTGCGAAACCGTTTACTGAACCGAATTTGTCTACCGTTGTAAAAAATTCGTGACGCCCCAGAGCGTCCCAACGCATAGTTTGGGAATCACCGAGTTATGTTACAGAACGCAAGTAGGAACGGAGAAAAAATCCACCAGTGACCTTTCTTTAAGGAGTTTGAAGACGTTGAAAGAGGCTCGGAACATCTGGCAAAACAAATACTTGTTCCAAAGTATATACGCTATATTATTCGTAAATTTGGCACCAAGAAGAGCGTTAATTCTCAAGAAAATATTAATCATCTGCTTTCCTTTAAGAGACATTTAAACATCTGACGAAACAAATATTTATTCCCAAGATTTTAGCACACTTTTCGGAAATTCGGCACCAAGAAGAGCGTTAGTTCCCATAGTTGTGGAATCAGCTAAGTCACCCCGAAGTTGTAATTTTCTATAAGAATGTTGAGATTTTCGGGGGCACGGATTCGATTATCATTAGCCAGTATTATCCAAAGTTCAGAATCTGGTGGGCGGATCATTGGTTCACCGATGTGAAGAGATGAGCTTCAGAAATGAGAGAATCAGTAATGTAGTAGCAGTACAGTAGTATGGTAACTTTTCAGTCAGGATAGATGAAGAAGTTAGACAGTGATGTAGTTACAGAGAAAAGGAGTTGGAGGAGTAGAAGTAAATTTGTTCAATGGTGGTGAGAAAAAGAGAAGTTCAGTGATGGGTAGTTGCTCAGTGGTGAAAATAATAGAGAAAAACATTGGAGTTGAGAGTAAGCAGATGAATTACAATTTTACCGAGCCCAGCGATTTCAGACAAGGAGATTAGGTTGAAAGACGGCCAAGTAATGTGACCCTCTGCCAAAAACGTGGTGATGGTGTAGCAGAAGAGAGACTGTGCATTCTAGGAACCTGAGCAGCCGGATTACCTAATAGATCTCGGAAGTCACCGGTATTGTACTGAGACTGATCTCATTGAGGCCGTCAAAATGTAATAGAGCCTCAGTAGTCACATCTACATATATCTATGACCCCCATAACTTACTCCCTCAATCCGCTGAGACGAGCTAAAAAATGTTTTATTTTATGTTTATAAAGCAGGACGATAGGGATTGAAGGAAGGAAAAGAATAGATGGTTTCCGAATGTGGTGCAACAGAAGAATACTGAAAATCAGATGGGTGGAAAGAGTTAGTAACCAGGAAGTTCTAAGCAGAATAGGGAACAGAGAACAATTTGCAGGACTTTTACCCAGAGAAGGGATAGATTAATAGGCCATGTTTTGAGAAATGAGGTTCTTGTAAAATTAGATTAGAGGAAAATGTGTGCGGTAGGAACAGAAGACGGAGGAAAAGGATGGAATATGCTAATTAGATTAGGTTGGATGTTGAACGTGGTAGTTATGCGGAAATGAAGTATTAGGTCTGAATACCACAATAACAGCAGCAGTCTCTTTTTAACATAAAATATTCATTTTAACGACAGTATTATTCAATTTCATTGTTTCCTGTAATTTATTTATTTATTAAATTAAATAAGTAATTATTATTGTTTTAATATTGTATGTAGCTACGTGTAGAGACAATGCCAAATTATCCAACCTTTAAAACATTAAAATAACTTGTGACCTGAATAAGAAACGAAAGTTTAAAAAAATATACTAAAATAAATCATTTCTCTCTTTCCCAAGCACTACATTGTACCAAGATTTAATAAAGAAAATTACATTTATTTCTTATAAAATATCGCAAAAATCGTAGATACTGTGGAATGTGTTTCTTAATTAACAAGTGTAGCTACTTATCGCGGTATGTATGATGTAATTTAAATGAAAGTTAGGAGCGTATGAAAACACGGACAAGACAAATTTTCAAATAGGCATAACTTTACACATATGTGACATCATTGAACAAATCTGCGGAAAATTCACAATATTTACTACACTCAACATCCCTCATTAGTTGAATTATGTAGGGCGTCTTCACATGCTGTTGGCAGTAATTATTAACAATTTAGAAGTAAAGAAAATTATATGCAATAAATGAATGTTGTTTTCAATAGAAATTAAAATAAGGATTCTCCTCAAATAATTCTACCGGTACTTACTTTGCCAATCTGTAATTAGCGTCGTCCGTTTTTTATGCCTTGGCTTCGTTTTAAAATCCTGCATTGGTTCCGCAGAAGCAACCTTCTGTTTCTTAACTGCTTTGTATCTCATAGGTAGTAAAGTTATTCCAGGACTCTTGATGAAGTTTAGTAACTTCAGACACTTAAGTATATACACGCAGTGAAGTATGTAATAACGTTCCAAATTTAGCAGACGGTAAGAGGAAGACGTAATAAATTAAAATGGCTCGAGGAATGTTAGTTATTTCGGTCCGATAGTTTGGCGTTGTTCAAAATAACCACAATATTTCCGCAACTTTTTCCTGTGCGTCCAAATTCATCTAAAATATTAATTTTAAACGAACTAAATTTCATTCTTGTTTTACTATCTGGCTGTCCGGCGATGCCCAGGAATTCATTTACATTGACCCGCTACAGCATTTCATTCGACAGTAATCTCTCGTCTAGCCCTGGTCATCCTTAAACTATAGCCCGGGGGACCAGTCACCCTTGACTACCTTGCTCTTCATTCCATTCCCCCCTTTTCAATTCCCTTCTTATGCTATTAAAGGGGAGTTGCATGTTTTAGGATAACCCCTTCATGTAGCCAATTACCACTCCCTCCCCCGAAAATTAAAAAAAAAGCCTTAACCAAGCGTCTTCTTGATTATTCCTAGCCCTGAATCTACCCATTCGCTCAGTTACCATCCGTCTTCTTTTTTCTTTTGGATTCTCCATTTAAAAATGCTAGGTTTAATGGAAGCAAACGATTCATATTTATTTCGATGGCACATAAAGTACTTTATGTGTTAACCATGCGTCTTCTTCAACATATTGCGGTTATAGAAGTATTAAGTAACACTAACCTTCAACCATATTAAACAAAACTTTAGGTATATATGTTATTATAATTTATGGAAATCTATAATATACCATATACAAGAGAATTACTTCAATCACCTTAAACTAAACAATAAATAGTAACTAATATAACTTAATTCTTATTATGGAAAACTGGTTTGAAGTGTACTCTCTGACGTAGCTAAAGCCAAGCGTTTCCGTAGTTACCGATCGTTTCACGAAGAGCGTTCCTCAGGGTTATTATATATACAGTAATATTTTTAGGACGACAGGTTAACGCTGATGATCTAATAAATGATATCTCCCCTCATATAGGATTGGAAGGAATAGCAATTTTGTATTTGGGGGAGGGGGGAGGTAACAGGCTACAATGAGGGTGATCCTGTAACAGGCAACTTCTCTTTAACATCATTAGAAGAAAATTGAAAAAAAAAGTTGGGTTGGATGGTCGAGCTAAAAAGGGTTTACTACGGCCTCCGGTCATAACCCGTCATTTACCTAATAGAGATGCAGGGAAAACCTTACATCAGGTAGGTCTGGCTATTGGGTATAATTCTCACCCCCTTGCGAATGACGGGAAAGGAGTTTACTGTGATATCGCAGCATTCCCTTATTGTCTGCACCAGTTTTAGGAGGCAGCTGGATGACTGATCCAATAGGAGCAACGGACAACTGTTATCACTACCCCAGTGCATACACCTGGTAAAAGAAATTACGTTCACTCGGCATGTAAGAACAATAAGAGGAAATTCGATTTTTTTTATTGATTTTTTTTGGTTAACAGGCTACATGAGGGTGATCCTGAAACAGGCAACTCCCCT
The DNA here is from genome assembly GCA_034510155.1 of Eucriotettix oculatus. Taxonomy (NCBI): domain Eukaryota; kingdom Metazoa; phylum Arthropoda; class Insecta; order Orthoptera; family Tetrigidae; genus Eucriotettix; species Eucriotettix oculatus. Next base: position 188,717,816 of record CM067376.1, read on the forward strand.
TTAATAGCATAGGAAGGGAATTGAAAAGGGGGGATGCGGAAGGTAGAGCAAGGTAGCCAAGGGTTAACTAGGGCCCCCGGGCTATGGTTTAAGGATCATACCCGGTGTTTCACCTAAAGAGATGCAGGGAAAACCCTAGAAAACCAGCATCAGGTAGGTCGGGCATTGGGTACTATTCTCACGCCCTTCCGAATGACGGGAGACGAGTTTGCTGTGGGGACGCAGCATTCCCTTCTCCGTGTCTCCACCAGTTTTAGGAGGCAGTTGGCCGACTGATCCAATGGGATTAGCGGACAACTCTTGCCATATGCCCAAGGTCTTTGACCCCAGTACATATACCTCCTAAAATAGGTGAAGGTGTCTCGGCATATGAGAACTTTGATAAAAAGTACCCAGAGAGAGTGCGAGGCATTCCCGACATGATCAGGTGAGCCCCGCAGTCACTCTGGGCTGAAGCGTCTGCGAGAAAACTCCTGCAGTGCCCTTCCTGTCAAGGAAATTCGAAAGGGTTATTAAACTTTTATCTAAGAATATTACGAATTAACCTGCGGAAGACTCACACTATATCAATATAAACTAATAGTTGGAAAATTTTCGTGGGATCGGATCTGCAAGATATAGTGATAATGTTATGTTTTTTCTTTAACGTTTCATAAGCTTCATATAGAAGATGGATATATACAAACGTAAAACTCCTAAATGTTGGGTTTCTAATATTTTAATGTTCTATTTTTTCATTGCACAAATAGTGGAAAGTTAATCTGTCAAATGCTATACCATTTTTCTCACAGAGATTTCATATAAGAATTGAAAATTATTACAGTGTATAACAGACTTATAGGAGCTGAAAAAAATATATGTGGGGAAAGTGAATAATACAGGGTGAATTAAAAGTTGCAATACACCCTGTTATTTCAGACCATCTGCAGGAATTGGGGAACCTGAATATTCCACTTAGGTATAGATGAGGTGGTCTATCTTTTACAATATGTAACGAACATTGGCGCCATCTTTAAACCAGCCATCTTGAATCTAAGTCAATTTTTAAATGAAAAGGAGGTCGTATAATAAATAAAATAAAATCATCCTTTTCCTGACAAGTTCATTCCTGTAAACGGAATCGAAGTAGCAGTTAGGGTTCAAACGTCACAACACATTTTGGTTGCAGGTAACTGAAGGTGATTTTGACCAAGGAGGAGAGAATTGTAAGGAGAACGAAGTTTCCGTGTCATAGCTACAGATTTTAACAACCGGCTACCAGAAAGACCTCCAATTTCACACGACAATGTCACGTGATTCATTTACAAGTCAATCCGATAAACTGGAACTGTGGATGACAAGACACGGAGAGTCCGTACAAAAAGAGCTACTGGCGAGGCAACCTCAACAATGGTTTTGGCCCCCTTCGCGAGGAGCTTCACGCCACAGCACAATAAGTTTGATATCAGAATGTGGAATCATCCAGTCATCGATAGATCGTACGAACCCTTCATGATTATCAATGACATGCATTCAATATTGAGCTACTCCAGCACCTAGCACAGGATGACCCAGACAGAGGTATGAAGTTTCCACTTGGTCCCTGCAGCAAGATCATCAAGATCCCTCTTTTGTACAAGGTATCTTGTTCAGCAATGATGCAAAATTTTGTCAGTGACGAAGTCAACCGTCACAATCAAATACCATAATCCACACTGGATGGAAACTTCCAATGTAGTTGGGGACGTAAAGGTTATGGTGTGGTGTGGAGATACCCTTGTCATTGCGCCCATTTTCATTGACCACAACCTAAATGCTCAACGCTACCTGTAAATGCTGCAAGAGGTGATGTTTGCCTTAGTTCTGAATGAAGATGGCAGCTTTCCCTCTTACTTTCAACAGCATGGGGCTCCACCACACTACGGAGCAGTTATTCATCAGTGGTTAGGTGATCAATTTTCTGGTCATTGGATTGGCCGACGTGGCTCTGATCACTCAGATCAGAAACCTGATATAACACCACTTGACTTTTATTTGTGGGGTCATTTAAAGCAACTCGTATATGCAGAGAAAATAAGAAACAGACACCATCTCGAGCAACGCATTGAAGAAGCGTATTCCATATTTCTGCAGAAATCCTTCTGCGAGTACATGACGATACATGGTGATTGGATTCGGCGCCTTCAAATGTCTGTTGATTGAGAGAGACATTATGCATAACACAATAAATGACTGTTTTATGGAGAAAAGTCCAGCCTGTAATTCCAAACAAAATGTGTTGTAACTTTTTAAGAATAACCGCTAATTATATTCAGTTTACAAGAACGAACTTGTGAGAAAATGCTAATGTTATTTGATATATCACATGCCCCCCTTTTTTAAAAAAAATTGACTTAGATTCAAGATGACGACCATGTTCCGTACACATCGTGTACCTAAATGTAATTTCACGTTTCCCAATTCCTTCAGAGTTCTCGAAATGACAGGGTGTACTGCGACTTTTGACTCATCCTGCACTATTAAAAATTATGAAACTAAAAAAAAACTTTATTGAAAAAAATTTCATAATTTTACACACAACAGACGCACTAAGTACGTCTAATTTTTAATTTTTTACTGTTTTGATAAATATTTATAAAAATTTACAATTATTACAGGAAAGTTAGTAATTGATATGTTAAACGCAACAATTGTGAAATTACTGTTTCATATCATAAGTTTAATCTTTTGGCTTTACGATTTATAGTTGCTTACGTATGAGATGCACTTTTTCAGTCTGACTCTGAAACCCCATTCTTTTTGCTAAACCCATAATGACGTGGGGTCGTTACTAGTGGTCATTTATAACACCGTCGTTTAACCCTGTCAGAGTTGCATTAGTATGTGAAATGCTCGTAAACGGTCCACTATAAAGAGTAATTGCATGGTGAATGATGGTTTGATCGGCTCGCACAATTGCCTTTGTATCAAAGAGTGGGCAATTTGCAGAGTTCAACCAAATTCTCCGTACATCTACGTCAACCTTACTTAACGTTCCTTGTAATTCCTAAACACTATATCCTGATGTGACAATGTAAGTATTAATATAACATTTTATTAACTATAAACATTCGAATTGATTAGGGGACGTTATTAAGAATAATAAGCAAAAATAGAAGGATGGTGATGGTTTGAGAAAAATAACTAAAATTTGAAAAAATTAATACCAAAAAGCAACAAAATTTCAGGATAAAGAAATAATTATTTTACTAAGTACTGATGTAACGACTGTTTATTTTATAACTTGATATTAAAGAATGAATACTCAATTTCAATCTTCGTTTATTAACATGATGTTATACAGTTAAATGTTAGTCATATATTTCTCTCAGATGCTTTCGGCTCAATAGGCTATATTCATCTGAAATATTTTACGAAAAAAAAAAGATTAATATTTACATACCAGTATCCATTTTTAGGATCTAGATTATCTTTAATATACTTATTTTACGTTCATTGTTTGTGTGCGCGTCCTCCCTAGCTTTATTTCCTAAATTATGTCAGCATGCAATTTTTTGTTTCAGCAAGTACAAGAACTGCTGATGATTCAGATGAAGACAGCTTACCACCAATTGATGCCAATTATAAAGGCATCCACATTAACTCGCCGCTCTCGCGTGCAGACCTGGACAGTCTCATCGAATGCTTCAGAAAGAAAAAGGTACATACTAACCTATTTTTTAGCAAACTAGAACTAAATAGTAGTAGTAAATCAATTAACGTCTGTTTTTCTAATAATCGAGTGAACTAACTTAATGACCAGATACAAAGTTTTAATTTAGTGGAATTGACTTCTCAGGTAATGGTACCACAAAATATGTTCAGTAAATTTTACATTAAAACTATTAAAATTTTAGAATCTTAATAACATTTGCAGTAATAAAAGATTAAAGACTAAAATTTTTAAATTTTGATGAAATAAAAAGGTCAAATGTATGTAAATCCAAACTTGACTGCCTAAAACGGCAGCTTTTACCAAACTGTGATATTGTGACGAAACGTCGATTCAACTAATTTAAAACTTTGTCTCAATATGGTTGTTAATTTATTTCATTTCTAAACAAATAAATTCATGTGTCAAATATCGAATTTACCGTTTTCCGGAGTGATTGTAAAACAGACATCCTTAAGACTCAATAAAAAATTTACTAGTTTTAATTTCTTAACAAATTAAACGTGGAGCAATGATATCTTATTCTAGGTCGCATTGAAGGATCTTCTCATAAAAGCAGTTTTAACTGTGAAATTTCAAACTAGAAATCGAAATCGGCTAGTAAGAAACATTTTGAAGAAACCTACAAACATAGCAATTTCTGTCAATACCGTTTTGTGCATTGTCTGAAACTCTCTGCTGGCTTTCAGGTCTCGTTCACGTAGAGAATCCACTTGACTTACAGGTAGAAATGAGCACTTTTTGAACGTTCCAGGCGTATCATCCGAGTCAGGACCACGTAACAGATCAAAGCACTCTATCACTCTCGCACTCAACCGCCGCTGTTTCTCAATCAATCACACTCTACGCAATAATGCCAGAAACAATCCACCAACGTCCTTTCATAACAACTTTTCCCCACTTCTGTATATAATTTCCCTCGCTGGCGAGGACAATTCCGCCCCAATCAAAAGTTTTCACGTCGAGAATCTGGGAGGAGCATTCACTCCACCTAACACCGATAGTTGGGAAAGTACAAGGTATAGTCAGCTGCAAAGAAATCCCGGACAGGAGTCGTAATGACAGTTTTCTATTGCTCTGCCTGTAACCTTTTTCAATTTACCTCAAGCCGACTCCCTTTGACGTCATACTACCAAATTATTGTTATTAAATTACCGCATCAAACAATTTTCTTGTTAATTTGTCTTTGCAATATACAGAAACCACCGTTTATAATGATTTATGTTTATTATAATTGGCAGCATGGAGGAAATATTAGCGATTATGTCCAACCTGCTTTTCAGAATGCCAGAATGACGTATTCGATTTGTAGACATGAGCACGCGGTGCTTGAAACATGATTCTTGAACTCGTTCTAGCTCTAAGGCAATATAAGTTCGAGTATAACCCGAGCTTAAATGCAAATCAAACTGACTGACTACTTTCCACAAAGACCAATATTCATCACTTAACTGCAATGAGTATCTACAATCTAAGTTTCTAATTTTTTATATTATAATATGCATATTTATATATACTCCCTGGTCCTAAACGTCATCTTTCAGACTTCAGCACTACACCAAGGCTTTGGCCTTCTTGTACAGTCTTCAATAAATTACTTATAAACAAGCTCCTATTTAAGTTTGTTTACGAAACGCCGTCTGTCCGAACACTTAGGCTCTTAAATTGGCTTCTAGTACCACCATACGATGCACGTTTTTAGTCCAGAAACCTTCACAAATTACTTAGGAACTGTACTTCCATTTGGATATTACGATAAAATATTTTTGTCTGTGTGAATTTTAATAGAAAACGGATTGATTCTATTATTCTTTGACTTCACATTTCTAAGAAATGTTTTTTAAGAGTTTAATTTATTTATTTATTTTTGTGACGCCAAGTAGAAACCGCATTCCACCTGCCAATGATTTCAGAGCGCGCCATCATATTAATAAATATTCAACCCGTATGGACAGCCGAGAATGCGTTTTTCATCATTTACACCGGCAAAGTTTTCGTTCTCTCAATTCTGTTATTATTGCGTTGAAATAAAAGTTTTTTTGAATTAACACAAGCTCATTTAAAATAAAATACGTTCGCTTTTGGTGGAATGAATAAAAGAACAATGCTGTTCGGGTGGCTGGATTGTAAAGGATGGTGAAGCATAAAATTTCATTAAAATAGAACAGACTATTCTTAAGAAAGATTTTTTAAAAGAGAACATAGTTATTATACTAAATAAGACGAAATATATTCTAATTGGCTACCAAATTTGTTCCATTGCACGTTTTTAAATTTTTTAATGGGTATTGACATATGGATAATGTCTGATTGATGAAAGTATAATTTTAAATGGTAGGTATATTTAAACGGAAATGGAAGTTGGCAAACGTAAAATATATGTTAAGCTAAAAGAATATATATCATGTACCGAATAGGCAATGAGAAAAACATACGTTTTCAAAAGTCTGTATTGTGGAAAGTTTGTGGAGAGTGTACCACTGGTTCCCAAAGTAGAAAATATTGCACCCCAGGGAGCTATGAAACGTTTCAGGAAGCTTTTATTGGTTTGCGATCAATTGAATAGAGAAAGGAGAGTAGCACGGCTGTTTTATATTAACGAGGGAAATGTGCAATCCAGAAAAATGTACAATATATTTTCATTAAACGATTTGCGTGTCATACGAATTAGAAATTTGTAGTTTTAAGTATTTGTTGATAATTTTTATTGAGGAAAAATGAACTTGACCACTGATTTTGGGCTCTTGTCACGAATGAGTTTCAGCTTTTTTCTCAATAATAGGGATCTCTAAAGCTTAAAGATTTTTTTTATAATATTTGAATACAAACATTAATTAAACTTACGTATTTGGCACTCTGCTGTCTAGAGTAATAGAAGTCGTTTTGTTGGTGTTTCTTTTTTTTAATTTTTTATTATTACGCTAAGTCATAATCATAAGCCAGCGCAATTATTCAAAACATGGTTTGACATTTAACAAAAGCTTTCCGGATTTCCATCCCATGTTAACTCAGTGAACAGTCACGTTACAACAGCTGTAACCACTATCTTCTTTTAGGACTAATTATTAATTCATTATAATTATTAATTCTGAATTAATTCTAAAGTTTGTACATATATCCCGTCGCTCTCAATTATTTTAAATATGTCGGATAAAAGTATATGTACTGGAAAGTGATTATAAATTTCAGATTTTAATATAATTTTGTTTTCGTTTACGTTAAAGGAATTTTGGTATGTTTCAAAATGATCCGATTTGAGGTTATATAATTTTAATTTTTGTATATTTACATTTAACTATATATTTATTTGTGATTATCGTAATTTTAAAGGCTATAATTTATTACAGTTTATTTTTACTGTAAGTGGGTATTTCTATATGTGAAAAGACTTTTTATTTACTTCTTGTATCAAGTTTTATAAAAAAACTTTTTTCTTTTTTTCTCGATTTGAAGGATTTACTTTCATAATTTATATTTCAATATATTAAGTTTCCTGGGATATAACTAATTTTAATGGTTTTTAATTTTGTTTTTGTACTTTGTAATTCATGTATATTTATATGTGATTATCTATTATTTTAAGTACAATTAGTTTAGTAATTGTTAAAATTATATTTTCTATTCTTTGGAGTTCGTATTGAAATACCTCATTTTTTATTATTTGTTGTTAATGAGCACGGGTTTAATCAGTACATATTATTGTTCATAGCATTTTATTTAAATGTTAATGGAAGTCGACTACGTTTTATGAATTAATACTATAAAATCTCCTTTAGTTATTTATTGTAAGTAATAATTACCGAAACTTAGCGTCAACTAAAACTTTTAGTTTACAATTTCTATAATTTTTATTAGTCCTGCAAGATTATTAAAACATAAAAAACATACATGAACTTTAGGCTCTTCTCCGAGTCATAAACGTATGAGTATCTGGTTCAATAATACAATAGTCAATTACATGGCAAATCAGTCATGCCTTCAATTTTCTTGTTTACTAGGCAATCGTCTTACAAGCAGTAATTCACAAACGCAACCTGTAAGACTATTGCCTCGTAAACAAGAAAATTGGAGACATTACTGATATGTAATGTAATTGACTATTGTATTATTAATACAGATTCTCAGATGGTTATGACAGAGGGGAGAGCCGAGAGCTCCTGTGTGTTTGTGTTTCAATAATCTTGGAGGACTAATAAAGGTTATAAAACTGTAAAGTGTCTTGATTGCACAGTCCATATCAAGAATTGCGTAATAATATTACACAACTACCTATGCCCGAGTTCGCACCGAAATAACTGTTTTTATTTTGCCCTAAAAACGAAACAACTGTACAGAATTTTGATAAAGTTCAATTCAGGACAAATCTTATAACTCGCAGTTTGTTTTGAACAGGCCCCCCTTTCACACTTATCGGAATCTATTCGATACAAACTTCCAGACTGATAATTACATTTATTTTATTTCCTTTCAAAAATTAGCAATTACTAAATATTAAAATGTACCTGACAAGACAAATAAAACCAATTTAGGTATACATCGTTTCGAATATCCAGAGACGTTTATTATTACTCAGGGAGTTACGTCTCTGCAAACAATAGGTTCATTACGGCGCGAATCCTGCTACAACAATAGATGAAGTGAGAATACTCGCCACCCCATAGGACTTACAGCTCGCAGTTGGTTTTCGCGCCAGCTTTCGCGCGGCAATTCAATGTATTTATAAATATTTACATTAATATCTTCTGAACTCTACAAAATATAAAATTGAAACAAACACGAAAATTTAAGTTTCAATCACTCAAATTTTCATTTAAATTCGTTAAGCCGTTTACGATGATAAACTGATCAATAGTATAGAAAAACCAAATTCACATTTTGGAGATTAGAATGCGCACATACCAAGAAACCTTTCCCGTAGAATATTTATAATAATATTATATTAAAGTGTGATAATTTTTGGCCGCTTTTTTCACTTTTTTAGCTTTAATCAAAGTTTCGGCGCATATTCGCACCTACAAGTTTTTCTCTTCACAATAAAATTATTGTTACATCCAATTTTTAAAAATTCAGCATATTATAAAATGTTATAAATACCAATTTTTTACATAAAGAGAGGTCCGAGACATCACTAAGAAACTTATTTAGCACAGTTTACACAGTCTTGTGTAATAGATCAAAATGAACCATTCACAAATATATAAGTTAAATCTTCTGTTAATAAACCCTCAAATTTTCATTGAAACCCGTTGAGCCGTTTCGGAGCATATTCGAGAAAAACTTACAGACAGACACTTTTACTTATTGATATAGATTACCCATTTAAGTTGTATTTTTGTAATCCATTTGATACGAATAATTTACCTGCACCTTCACCTAAAATCAGTTATTATTGAAGCACAAGAAATATGTGAGTAAATCTTCATATAACGAAAGTATACAACGAAGTACTAACAGTTTAGTCAATCCCCAAACATGTAATAAGTTCCTCTATAAATGAAATGTAAAATATTTTTCAGGTATCAAAATTACTCCAATATTAATAATACAAGTTTAAAGATTGGCCTTATGAGAACGAAAATATAATAATAATCGTATTCCACCATACATTAAATTTATAATTACTATAACGGCCATACGTCTGCCTCAAAAACAAATAATCCTGAAACTGACGTAAAATCGCAGTTGCTGCCACGACATTAAACCGTATTTCAACAAATTGCTGTATCTAAATAGCTTGATATTCAATTGTAAATAATACTAAAAAGTACATTTAATAAATAAACGTGTATATAAATCATTTGGAAAGGATAATAAAGAAGATGAATAATACTCTAACAAGTAAATGTAACAATAATAATTCAACATAAAATCTAAAGCTCTTTATAAAAATATAATATACAAGCTACGGGAAAAAAAAGATTTCCAAATAGAATGCATGTTCTATAAAAAGTTTGATTAACTCCCTCTGTCACATTTCGGCCTAGAAGAAGTGAGCAGTGAAAGACATCGAAACGTTAGTGTCACGGAAGCTTTTATTCATTTCATTTACTTTTGTTGGCCTTGTTTTATTTTTTATAAAAAATTATCATAATTTTCATTGATCTTATACGTTATAAATACAACATTTATTGCCATTTTCATCAAATAGGAAATTTTGTTTCCACATAAATGTTCAGGAAAACTGTGCTCGAGTTATACGGATTGTTTAAATTTTTCATTACTTTATTGAAAACAATATTAATTTTTTAATAATTAATATAATATTGGTCTTATTATTTATGAACTTATGATTAAGTGTAAGCAATAAAAAACACAGTGTTGAACATTTGAAATATGGATTTGAGTACCCTTCCAATTAATACACATACTCAACAATGTAGATAGTTTGATAAATAAATCATCACACAAAGCAAAGACTTCAAGACATATTTAAAGATCTATTTGAAAAAAAAAGATAACTTATCTTCAAAAACACAAATAAAGTTTGACAGCATATTTGTTCACGGCTTAAGATAACGACGGTTTGAGCTTATTTTAACACCTTCCTGCTGATTAGCAAGCCAGAAAAGAACTGAATTGTAATATCAACTATTAGTTTTGTAATACCAAGTCTGATGTACAAATTTGAATATTTTATACTAGGAAAATTTGTTTTAAAAATAGAATAAGATTTCATAAAAAGATTCTGTATTATGAAATTAAATTTATAAACCGTCATCACACATTTGAGACTTACACACTAACCAATATAACGAAAATTAAACCAAAAGTTACATTATTTAAAGAAGAAAAAAATTACTTTTCTAAACATTTATTAAATTAAGGATTGCTTTCTTCCGGTGTTAAAAAAATACTGAAAGCATCCGCACCAGTTCTAATGTCTAATTTGTCACAGAAGCGCTCAAATAATATGAAGATAATAGGACGCATTTCACGCACGCGTACATTAAAGGATATTGAAAATTTGAGCATATATTTGTACAAGTTCATTTAAGAGGACTTTGTTGAAACACAAATTGTTTACGCAACGTTATAGTGTAAACAACGAAATATTTACCTAACCACTTCTTCATTAACTAAAAATTGTTGTTACCGTGTAAAATTATATCTGAGGTTAAACGAATTACGCTCAGCTCGGGTGAATACCAGTTGTAAAGTGAAATAAGCATTGCTTATTTGTCCGATATATTTTACGATTTCAGTGAAATTAATATTTTATAAAACAAAAACTATTCTCCTTATTTAAGCTGAAAAATTATTGAATCAATATCCAAAAATGTATTAAAAGCTGAGATGGCACTTCATGCTTCAACTCATAATTGTAATGAGAAATTGTAAATTATTCATATTCACTTTTGTTGGACTGTAGGCCTGATTTTCATCTAAAAGGTAAAAGGCACAGTAAATAGTAAACGTCAAATGCGGAACTGACATTATATTTAAACAATATCAACAACACTTACAGATATATAGATTATGAAGTGCAGGCTGAAAATTAAGAAACTCAAGAAAGGAATTTAAAAAAGATGGGAATTGGAAAAACTGAAACAACAGGAGGTGCTTCAGAGGTTCGAAGAAGATATCAAAAGTATTTTAACAGAGAAAGGAAAAATGAAGCAATGCAGAAGAGAAATGGTCACCCTTCAATGAAGAAATGACGAGATTAGCTGAAGAAAACATTGGAAAAATAGCTCAGACCAATCAATTACAGGCGCGCTTGAATAATGAGAAAAATAGGAAGTGCAAAGCAAACAAAGAGGCTTGGCAACAAGAGGAATGGAAAACGGTTGAAGAATTCATGGTGAAAGGAAAAATAGACATACCTTATAGGAAACCAAAGAAACATTCGGAGAGAAGAAAAACATTAGCACGAGCATCAGGAGAGCGGATGGGAAGCCAATTCTGGATAAAGTAGAAAAAGCTGTTTCATGGTGGAAATCTAGATCATTCAGTAGTAAAAGACGCAGAGGAGGTGGATGATGAAGAGTTGGGAGACAAAATTTTAAGGTCGGACTTTGACAGAGCGCTGACAGACCTGAGCAATTGTAAAGCGCCAGGAATTGATAATATTCCAGAGGAGTTGATAAGATAAGATCAACGGGTGAAGAAGCAGTATCATAGCTGTTCAGGATAGTTTGTGAAATCTACGAGACAGGAAGAAACCAGAAGATTTTAGGAACAACATAATTATTCCTAAACCAATGAAGACTGGACTGCTAGGTGCAAACAGCACAGGACAATTAGTTAAGTATCTCATGCATACAAAATGTTAACGAAAATAGTATGGAACGACAAAGAGAATACGAGTTAGGAGATGAAGAGTTTGGTTTTAGGAAGAATGTAAGAGAAGCAATATTGACTCCATGTCTAATTTTAAGACAGGATAAGAATAAACAGGTTTACGTCTATGGCATTTGCAGATTTAGAAACAGCCTTTGATAATGTGAACCGGAGCACACTATTAAGGGTTTTCAAGAGAACATGAATAAAATATCGAGATGAAGGCTTATCCATAACCTCTACAGGAAGCAGGCAGCTGTAATTAGAATGGAAGATCAAAAAACTAAGAATTTAAGCATTTTAATGTGGTTCAATATAAGAATGCTGAATGGATAGGATAACTAACCAGGAAGTTCTGAGAAGATTGGAAGAGAGGACAATTTGAACGAATATTACGAAGATTAATAGGCCACGTTTATTAACATCAGGGTCTTGTAAAATTATCATTTTATGTAAGTGTGTGTGGTAAGAACAGGAGAGGGAGGCCAATGATGGTATACGCTAAGCATTTTAGGTAGGATGTGGGATATGCTAGTTATGCAGAAATGTTAAGTCCTGGCCGGTCAGTTGATGTGCCAACTCCATTTGAAACGTGCATTGATGACATGACTCGTGAAGACCGACGTATTACTGTTCAATATATGGCAAAAAAAGTTGCATTAAGTGATGGCACAGTTCATAACGGTATCAGAAACAGGCAAAAATTCTAGGTGAATCCCGAAGGTGGCTAGACTCCAAGTGTGTGAAGGCTTGAAATAATTCTATGAAAGGGAAAGGGACTCTTTTCTAAACGTGCTTTTAACGTGTAATGAAACGTGGGTCCAACATTTTGAACTAAAAAAATGTTTCAGCATCAACAAAGATGTCAAATAAATTTGAGAAACTGGCTAAAACAGCAACCCAAATAATTTTTTGTATCAAGTATAAAAAAACTAGTGATCGTAAGGGCAAGTTTATTAATATTCGTAGGGATTATGTTGAGAAGTAATAAAAGTTAAAACACCCAGTTTTTTTCCTTGTTCGATTTGCCTCTGTAATTACTGAATGTTCCTCATACAGCGGTCTATACTACGTAGGCGACTTGCATATCAGTGGCAATGATTTAAAATCAGAGCTTTTCATAATATTATTTCAATAATTAGTGTCCATTGGATAGTTGTTAGCTCAATATGACGAAAACAATTTTTTTTTGTTTCAGCAACACCGACTTCACTCGAGGTATGTAGCGGCCATCCTGAAGGAGGCGGCTGCAGCACTCAAGCGACTGCCTAACTTAAACCAAGCTTCCACGAGCGTCAGCAAGCAAGTCACCATCTGCGGAGATCTCCACGGAAAGATGGAGGACCTTCTAGTAATCTTCCACAAGGTATTTATGCATCGGAAATAATTCATTAACTTATCCTAGCCATACTTATATTTTCTGTAGTAAATAATTTTATAAGAAATTTGGACGCTACAAGACTCTGCTTACACGTTTCGTGTTGATGTGACATCTTTATCAACTGCTGGTTGACGATAAGCAATTGATCCCAATTTGATAACCCATTAAATGAATAAATTATCTGGACCAGGTTTGGAATTGTACGAAAGCATAAGCGGTGAAAAATTCTTCAACATACCTGTGAATAGGTGAAATGGTAATAAAGGTTCGTATAAGATGATAGCAAAGTAGGAATCCTGGTTCAGATATCTTCCTATTTCATAGACACGTGTACTATTCCTAGTGTACAGTTGAGTCAATAAGATTCGCATTGTTTCTCTTGAAATAAACTGGATCTCTATCAGAGCCATATCCAACTTGAAAAAAAATAAAGAAAGATAACACACAGCCTGGTCGTGCCAGAAAATTAATTAGTGAGATCAACCTAGGGAATGATGTCGGGGGAAAAAATGTTCGTATAAGACGCCAAAATTGGTATATCGAGAAAGTATTAAATATTCTAAATGTTCTAACCATCAGCTTTTAATGTGATCGTTTCGATATTGTTCAAAAACTGGCAATCCAACTGGCACTAGGACAATTCCCTCAATCATTGGTTGCTAGACAATACTGTCACTTCTGATGGCCAGAAACATTTTTTTTGACAAAAGAGCGAAAATTTCTAATTATATATCAACAAGTCTTATTAAACAGATACATATCTTTTATTAAGTGCAGTTGATTCATCATCAATCGACAGTTCCTTCAGTGCGAACGACCAAAATCTTATATCTCAGAGCCTTAAAAGTCTGGAAGCTCGGGCTTCATAAATTTTTATGTAAACATTCGGCCCTATAGATTAAAAAATAATTGAGTTCACGTAGTAATATTTATTAAATTAACAATTAAAACGCTTTGGAGTAATGTTGCAGGGTCACTGATTTCATTTTCTTCTATTCATGCCCACGTTCATCGCACGAAAGGTCCTCTATATTGCAATATTATCCTTAAAGAGAAATGTTATCTACGAGAATGTACTTCCTGGCGAGACGATGGGGATTTATGCGATGCTTTCTTCTGTCTCTGATTTTGACCGAAGGTTCCCATGAGCTGATAAACCTCGGTCAAATTTGAGAGGTGTATGCTCAGTGATTGTAAACCTTTGACATACCGTAAGAGCTGTTCCTAATGCAACAGTTGGCCAGAAAAAATTCTAAACTGGTCGAGACACGGATAACGGGGTGCTGCGTTCGCACAGTAAACTTCTCCACCGTCATCGGAACCTGATGCAGGGTTTCTAGGATTTTCACTGCGTCACTTTTAGTTTCCTTAAAATATAGGCCGGGGGCCCTGGTCAACCCTTGGCTGCCGTGTTATCCCTTCCGCTTTCTCCGTTCCAATGCAAAAGGGAGTTTCATCCACGTGTATACACTCATGTAACCTGTCGTTCTACAGCAACAAAAATGGTTTTCATCTCTGTCTGCATCCAAATCAGGTTTCCATAAGTCGGGACATGTTCATCAGTTTTAAGAAATGTTCCGAGCTCACTCACGTACATAACACGTTTACTTGTACACTATTTTCTTTGGAATAGTTATCCTGCGCCTCCAAACCTATTAGGAACATGGAGACGGAAACACTGCGTGTGCACAGAAAGAGCATCGGATGAGTATGTGGACATGATTGTAAACAATATAATAACACTCTGAGCTAGGCGTGTTTATTGAAACTAATGCTGACACTCTTGAGCGGATTGTGGGTGTGCGTAGCCCGTTGCGGACCAGACAACACATGTATTTAAATACGAGATGCCAGGCACATTTACACGGGTACGGGGACCATCGCGATTTCCCGTCCCGCAGCAAGTTACGGGAAAACGCAAATGTCCGGCGATAATAAACTAGCATCATTGGTAAATTAAACATGTTGATTTTAAAATTACAATTCGATAATGCTGATTTATTTATTTCAACATGGGTTATTTCAAAACTTAGTACTATTTATGAAATTATTTGAAATTCTTTCAAGATTTACGACCTGATTAAGGCAGAAATTAATACAAAAACGTATCATTTGAAAAACAGTACAAATAAACTTGAAAGTCGCATTTCAGTCTCTGTAAGAGACTATGCCAAGTGGCCCAGAAAAAAAGGAAATTGTTTGCTCATCTTCTCAGAAAAAATTAATATCATGAGCGCGCATTCCGTCATGTTTTTTGGAGTTCAAAACTAATTTATATTGTGTCTGGTTCAAAAACGACCGACGCTTTTGTTATAGCGCGCACGCTAGTTTTCGGCTTCGCAGGTATCTACGATTTTGTAAATTATCCAGGGCTATAATTCTCGTACTCTTTTCAAATAAATTGCGTCGTATTGAGTGCATTTAGGCCTACAAACTGAACCCCTATTTACTTGCATAATAATATCTATGTGTAACACGAAGTTGTCCATTACATTGAAGAAAATTAAATTTTAGTAGGCTTATTTCTTCAAGAAGAAATAGTTTCCGAATCTCAATATTTGTCGTGCTTTTACACAAATCGGTTTACTTACTTTATATATATGGTAAGTGACGTACCATTCACAAATGACATCCATTGACAATGGGATTTTTCAATTTTTTTCAAAGGTTGAGTTACAATATCTCTGTTACGGATGAATATAAAAATCTATATAGTAACAAACTACATTTCAACAGTGAGATTTAACTCAAAGAAGAATTTTGTAAATATAACAATAAATGCTTGATTTCGACATGTAGGATAAGTGGCTATATCAATATAATATTTCAATTATTTCAACACTAAACTAAGAAAACTATTTTGATAGCAACATAATATATTATATAACTATTTGTGATAAATATTATTGAATTATTATGTAATTCTAACGTCGAAAAACGTAATGAAATATAGAAACAATAAAAATAAATTAAAATAATCATACAAAATTACATTATTTCGCTGTACTAGATTAACATTTCATTAACAATTAATTAATAGAAAACTGTAAAATGTGTTTCAATTAATAATTAGTTTTTAATGTTGATTTCACAGTCATGATACTTAAGTGCGTTATTATAATGCGTCGGGTTACCGTGGGGAAATTCAGGCGAGTATGTTTCCTCAATATATTTTTTATTGGCACCAAAACTTTGCATTCTGGAATGAACTACTTGGTCGGGGGGGGGGGGGTGATTGTCAAAATATACTATGTACTTCTTTGTTTTGATCATCTTAGTTCGTTTCCGCACCCCATTACTGGCCTTCATAAATGTATGTAACTGTCTTTATTTTGAAGTACCAATGATACAACTTCTGCAACTTGGTGAAATTCACTTTCTGTTGACGATGGTGTATTCTCACATTTCAACACAGTTTCTGATTGCGTTATATAACAATAAAATGATCTAGTTCTTTTAATTTTTTGAATCATCCAGATATTATCCGTCCCGTACCCACTAAAGTGTGACATCAACACCCGCACCAACTATCTTCCGCTGCGTCCCGTACCGCTCAAGTGTGGCGCAGGCTTAAGCCGGAGATGGAGAAAGCATAGGTGAGGCAAGAGAGGCGCTGACTATAGAAAGACTGGCCCATAGCTGGGAGCGAACTTTTCCCTGGTTTACCGACGTACCGTTAGCTATGCTGGAGATGTGTATCTGTATCCTGTCATTGAAAGTACCGACTTACCTGATGCAGGTTTCTTTATTATTTTTTCCTGTGTAAATTAGGTGAATATAGATGAATTCCCGGTATGATCCTCAAACTATTGTCAGTGTTCTTAGTTATTCAATGGCTACTCTTAATATCCCTTCTACATTCTCCCTTTATATCCCTTCCTAAGCCATTAAATTTGAAGAGGCACTATATAAATAATTATCAACTTGGTTCCTAAAAATTCGTTAGTCCTACTTGTGCAAGCATTTTTACTCCTCGAATCTAAAAGTAATTGTACAGGGGAGATAAACATAGCTGCATACTTTGGTTGAGCTCCTTTTCATTTAATTAGTCTCTAAACTTGAGCATACCCGTATCTCAAATGTTGTAAATTTTATGTCTCCACCTTTTACTACCTTTCATTAAGATAACGTTTCCCCGTGAAACACAGGGTATTTACTCTACGAAATGATGCGCGACATAAAAGACTACTTAGAAAATAACTTTGTCGGAAAATACTAAATATTAATTTACTGTTTAACGAAACTATGAATTCGTATATTTAATTTTCTTACAGATGGTTAATATGTAGCCTGAAGAAATTTCTTCCAAATTTAGAGTTAGTCAATTGTCATGCGAAAATAATATAACTATGTTTTAGAAAATATATAGTTGACAGCAATGTTGTGCAACATGAGCTTGAGTTATTCGTCTTTACGTCATCTTCATTATGAAAAAATATATTTCATCGACTACATGCTAGAATATATAGTGAGTAGCTATAAGTATATTTAATAAAAGTCTAGAAATGAATTTTTAGGACCATATAATTAATTTTAATATTATGTCAATCTTTCGAGCTCTTAGGAATATTAACCTAATTGACTGTGACGAATGGGAAATAATATTGTATAATTTCACAATATCAGATGTAATCGTGAAATAAATTTATTCTCTTCAAGCGAAAAATCTCTTTTCTCACTGAATCGACGGAGTGTTAATAAAATCACGGATTCCCGCTTCTGCAAATGAAGTTAAATTGAAGGAACGTAATACAGATTCCACGGTAATCCATTTTATGCTATTGATTTCTCGTGACTGAATGTTAAAGGTAGGAAAGAATTCCCGTAATATTTTACTCAGTTCATTTCAGTTTAAACTTCTCTCATACTTGAATACTGAATTCAGCCATTGATTATAATATGGTAATGACAAATGTATGATAATTTAAGTTCATATCACATATCTAATAAATGAAAGGATTAGCGACCTTGGATTTATTCACATCATTATTCTAAACCTATGAATGCATTATATTAGAATAATTAGTTCATTTTCTCTTCTTGTGGGGAAACGAGGAAAATCGAAGCTACTAAAATTTGAAAACACAAATAGTAAATATATAAAAATATAGGTGGAAAAACAGGAGCACAGCTAAATAGTAGGATACATTATTTAAACAGAAATCCTTGTAAACTACATAACTTAATCTGTAAAGTTACCAAATATTTCCCCAAGATTAAAACTAAATGCGTAAATAGGAAAAAAATGTTAGGATTTCCGGACATTTGGATGACATTAATATTAAACATTTCTAGAAAAGATTTTTTATTACAGGACGGGGCACTGAAGAATGCAGAAAATTTTTCCCAATTTTTTCCTCAAAGTTTCACTAATTTTTAATCATAAGTTTCTTTTAAAACGTCGAATGCAATGTATATTGCATATAACAACCACAACCGCTATCATCCATTTACTCACACAATTCTCCGCCAGAGGTAGCACTAGTCGCCGTTGGTCAGGCGTATATAATGTTGACCTGACGCGAATAATTGGCTCTTACATAAAATATTACGCATTGAAGTATTATTATTGTGTTTCCAGCAATAACTGCAAGTAATCATTGCTGTGAAGAAACCGCAGAAAGAAATCATTGTCAAAGTCATGAACTTTAATACAAGGAGTATCTTACAGACCTGTTTTGTCTCTTAATAAATACCTGAAAATAAATGACTGTTTTAGTAATCAATACGCATTTAAACATAGTTTTATGACTAAGTTTACAATAAATAAAACGACGGCCAATAAGTCAGCATCAGAATCATATTTTCTATTGGCAAAATGTGGAAATTTTAGACTGAAAAATTACTTCTCGAGAATTATGAGTGAAATTTTGTATAATTTTGTATATCTTGCATTAAATGTTAAAAATGACACGAATAATTTGGTCAAGATTTACGATACTCTTTTGTTATATTAGTTGAAATTTTTAATATTCTTCTCCATTGTTAAAATTTAACTACCAAAAGCTCTCATTGTTACATAATCGTTTTGGCCGTAATCGTCACTAGAGATGGTCCGTGACACTAAATTCTTCACATATAAATACTTCAATACATTTAATAATCGGCTGAGGAAGTCAAGAAGTAAACGACATTAATTCCTAAATTTGTACATTTTAAAACATGTTTTATATATATTTTAAAAATTGTAACATAGAAACCATTTTTAATTTCTTGTAATATTATGTTTGTACTATGCCTGAGAAAGTATCAAAATGGAGACGAAACGTCGTATTTATAATAATTAAATAGAAATAAATTATATGCTGCCTTATTGGCCGTCTTTATATTTAATAAATACGTATAATAAAAGTAGATCAAATTCTATTGTAGTAGGTACGATTGTCTATAAAAATTATTAAAAGTCTTGAATATGAGCCTGTTCAAAACCGTTTCCATTAGACAAGAAGTTTCGTGATGTAAGCGAGTAACGACCAAAGCTTGTATTAATATTCCTTCCTAACAATGTGTAGGAGGTATTAACTCATCAAACTTTCTATGTTCTCATGTTGTTTTTTCTAATTTAATAATTATTTTCTCACTACTTGATTAGTTCAAAAATGAAAAAAAATTAATATTGTTCTTTTATTTTATTATTTCTTGGGAAAATAATTCTGTATTCCTTTTAATATAAATGAACTAAAGTAAATGTATATTCGGAGTATTAATGACAATTCTCCAATAAAATAAAAATAATTAAAAGGAGCAGTTGAGAAAATTTGAGCAGTTAAACATGACTTAAATTTCTGTACTCATGGTACATATTCCCACATAACAGATGGTAGATTTCAGTTATTATTGTATATTACTGAGATGACGCGGGAGGGGACAACACAAAAAAGGAAAATAAGATTAATTTACGTATTCAAATTATGAAAATATTATTATGAATTAAAATTAAAACGTCTGCTCCAAGCTCTTCTTGGTCGAATATCAGCCAAATAGCATAAAATATGTTCAGGATGGAATTTTTTGAGTAAATAACATTTTTTCTGGAGATTACTGAGCAATTAGGTCATCAGTGACCAGCTGATAGATAATGGAGTATTTTACCTTATAGATATTGTATTACTTATCTTATCAATCAGTTATAAGAAAATTTTAGATACTTCTGCATTGTCAAGCGCAAGAATACCACAGGTGTCGATTAATTCTACATGTTGCCTTTATTTTAGGCCGCCTCTGTCGTTTAGTGGCTAACGTCACGGACTCCCATTACAGAGGTCCCGGGTTCGATTCCTGACTAGGACCAGGGTATTTGTGTGTTTCTTCAATTCCCTTGCTGAGTTTACCCGAAATTAGGTACCTAAAGAGCAAGTCGCTAAAGACCTCGTTGGTTCGTGCGACTATAAACCGAATTAAGATGATTGACAGCGGTTAACTTATTAATCAAAAAATTGCATCAAAGTTTTTAGAATTAAATTATTTCAGTAGAGGGGATTACAATTGTAAAATTGGGCAGAGAAGCTTTAAAACTCACGTTGGGAAATATTCATTTTTAAATCGGACTATAGGGGATTGGAACAATTTACTTGCAGAAGTTTTTGAAACATTCCCTCCTAATAGCAACGTTTTTCAGGGAAGAATTAGGAAGCGTAAGTGATCGTGAAATGCAATTGTAGTGAAGTGTAATGCGACGGAAAAAAACATCTGAAAAAATATTATTATTTCTAACTATCCTTATTTTAAGCCACCAGGTGTTACTCCATTGCAGTATCAATAAATTCATTCATGACATCGATGTTATATGTGAGACATCCACGACTTTGCCGGAAAACTTTCGGTCTAATATTACGAGTGAGTAAAGTCACACCATACGATTTTTTCTTCAGGTTGTCGGCTTGGAAAGACAGTCAACCACACACGGTTTGAAATATCTCCCCGGCGGATTTGGAAAGCGTCACATGTGAAATATTGAAGTCCGCGAGCCAGAGTTTTGTGAGCCTCGCTGCAACCCACGCGATTCCGATCCACTTCTCCGACAGATCATTATAAAAAGGTACAAAGCGTAAAAACGCGTACACACACAAAAAAATGAGCGAATTCAGGCGGATTATCTCTACCAGCCGCAAACATTTCGACTTATCGGAAAATTTCGCTTTGTCGACGTTTCATCAAAGTTTTTATTTATTTTGGTTATATATTTATCCCGCACGTCGCACGCAAACGTGCGGAATATTACAATTTACGCTGAGCACCGTAAATAGTTTAAATACAAGCAGCATGGATGTATCTGCAGAGTGCGAACATCTTCTTGAGGTTCCAGATTCCTTTTATACCTGTTCAAACGTGGATAAAGCAATCATGAATAAATAAGAAGGCATTATTCATACTGTAAAACAATATTTTTGATATGTAATGTGAAAGATGACAATTACTGTTTCCGTTTGAAATGAGTACCTATGCTTTTGTGGTTTCTCCGATTTTCTTATCAACTAGCTGGGTACGCAGCGATGCCCGGGAATTCATTTACATTAGTCCGCTACACTAATTAATTCGAAAGTAATCTTTAGTCAACACGTGCTTAAACTAGCATCCAAAGCGTCACATTATTTAAAATGTACCAATTATGCCCTCTACCTTATGACGTCATTACAATGCGAATACTTAGTATTTTAATCGTATTAAGATATCTACTGACATCTTAAATAAGCACATACAAACAGAAACTATACAGAAAGCCAATTATATAGATAATTGAACCATATCATCGGTCTGATTAGATACACATATACATCTTCATAAAATAAAATTATGAAGATTTATTAAAAGCATCATTATATAAATATAATGTTACTACAATTTAAGTATTATATCAAGTTTGACAGATTTATTGTCTTCGGCCTGATTGTCTTAAACTAATGTGTTCAACTTGACGCAACTATGAAACGTGAAATAATGCTTAAATTATAACACGAACACAGTATTTAAATTATGTCGTTCTCGTGGTAATGAGTTGTAAGACTGGTATTTTCGTTACCACATGGCTTCCATATCCCACATAGTCCCTAATCTACTTAGCGTATTTCATCCTTGTCCTCCCTCTTCAGTTCTTAACACTCCCGTTTACCTATAATGATAATTTTGCTAGACCCTCATGTCTCAAAATATGGCCTATTAATATAGCCCTTTTCTTCGTCATAGTCCTCCAAATTTTTATCTCTTCCCCTATTCTGCTTTTAACTTACTGGTTTGTTACCGTATCCACCCGTCTGATTTTCTGAATCACATTTCGAAAGCTTCTATTTTTTTCTGTCTGCAACTAATAACGTCCCCGTTTCGCACCCAAATAAAACGCCACACTCCATACGAACATTGTTAGTAATTCTTTCCTAATACATTTATATAAGCCACAAATATATTCTTTTTTGCGAAAGCCTTCCTTGCCTGTGCTATCCTACTCTTTATGTCTACTATACTTCTACCATCCCTAGTTATTATGCTGCCCAGGTAACAGAATACCTTAGCTTTCTTCAAAATATCCATTCCTAATTTAAAACCGTCTGCTATTCCACTATTTATCATACTATTAATTTTTTCACACTATTAATTCTCATGATGCACTCTTCCTCCAGGATAATGTTCATGCTATTTATTGTTTTTCAAGTATTCTTCTGACTCCTATTTTCTCCTTTGAACTTCCTGATTAGGTGCCCTATCCACTCATCTCATTTTCAGCATTCTCATATAGCACCATATCATAAAAATGGTACAATTCTTCGTTCTTTGATCTACCATTCTAATTACAGCTAGGTTGTTTCTAAATCTACAAATGCCATGAACGTAGCCTCTTTATTCTTATCCTGTCTTCCAATTAGACGCAGTCAATATTGCTACTCTTGTCCCCACATTATTCCTAAAATCAAACTCGCATTCTCTTTGTCGTTCCATCCTCTTATATATTATTTTAGTTAATATTTTGTATACATGAGATACTAAACCAACTGTCCTGTACTGTTCTCATCTATCAGCCCCAGTGGTATAGGAATTATTATGTTGTTCCGAAAATCTTCTGGTATTCTTCCTGCTTCGTAGACTTCACAAACTATACTAAACAGCCATGATATTGCTTCTTCACCCGATGATCTTATAAACTCCGCTGGAATGATATCAATTACTGCCGCTTTACCGTTGCTCAGATCTGTCAGCGTCCTATCAAACTCCAGCCTTAAAATTTTGTCCCCTAACTCTTCATAATTCACCTACACTTCTTCTTGTATTACTGACTGATCTAGATTTCCACAATGTTACATCTCTTCTGGATATTCCTTCCATCTTTTTGCCTTTTCTTCTTTATCCTTAACTGTCTTCTCATCCGCTCTCCTGATGTTCTTGCTAATATTTCTCCGAATGATTCTTTTATTTTCCTATATGTAGCGTCTATTTTCTCTTACACCTTGAATTCTTCAACTGTTTTGCATTTCTCTTGGTGCCAAACCACTTCTACTACTATGCACTTCCTATCTATATCATTCTTCGAGCGTCTGTACTGGTCTTTACCATTTTCATCCCTCGTGTTTTTACATTTACACCATTCATCAATCATTTTATTATTTCTTGTGTTTTCCATTATTCCGTATTGGTCTGGTCTATTCTTCCTATTTTTCGTCCGCTGGTCTAGTCATTTCTTTCTTCAATATTGCTTCTTTGTCCTTTTTAGTTAATCTACTCGATAAATTCTTTGAAACTCTAAAGAACCTCCTGTAGTTTCAGTTTTTCTTATTCCCATCTGTTTGTAGCCGAACGCATGCAGAAAATACATTACGCTTAGCAGGTTTCATGAGGACATAATGTATCCTGCTGTAAGATGTATGTAGGAACTTTGAATGGTATAGGAAATCATAAATGACAAACAAAGTCTTAGAGTAGAAATTGACATGGAATTTTTGTTAGCGTAAAAGGGGGCGAGAAAGAAAACCTAAATGTTCAAATATCGACAGAAACCTTCTCTGAACAAAGCCAAAAACGCACAAAAATGTCATGCGTTGTCCGCGTATTTATTTATATTACCCCTAAAAATTTCATAATTTGACAATAATTACTTGTACAATGTGTGATTAATTGACATAAAAATAATACATGATACATTTATTAGCATAAAAATCCCTGATGAGCACACACCGACCTATACCGTTTTGGGATTATCTACAAATTAACCTCTATACTGGCTGATGGTAACTTAAATAAGCACATTAAATAATCACGGTACCTTATGAGAGAATAAAAATACCGATGAAATAAGAACGTCAAAAATATTCGCGGTGCTCTAATTGCGTTTCAGTTCTCCTGGTACACCAGAGGGAGTCCAAAACACTCTTCGTACATTAAAGAAGTAAAACAGTAGCCCCATTTCGTGGGAAGAGTTAAAATAATACCAATACCTTAATAAGTGAAAAATATTCCTGCCTGGCTTCGTTAAATTTAAGATGTAAATGTGTACCTTTTCTAAAGTACATCTCCGAAAGATTTCGGGACTTATGCATTACAAACTTGTAAGTTCGTTAACAAAGATTTTGAATTATTTGGTTATATTAAACATATGAAAATACTTTCGCTATAGTTACATTTCTCTTGCTTTTTGCAAAACTTTTAGGGTAAAACGTTTAAATAATTGCTATAAACTTAATTTCCTGTGTAAATGGTGCAAAATTTATAGTTACATATAAGAAATATGTCGTTTTGCATTTGAGTGGCAAAAGTATTTAACGCGGATATAATGTATTGTGACGACTATTACAAATTAACGTGACGTAACCCGAACTCGTGGGAATGTAGTTACGTGCAGCGATAGATGGCGAACACACTGGGACATAATATGTCCGTTATATCCATGTAACAGCTAAATTATATCAGTTGGCTGACCAAGTGTGTATTAGGCACTTAGTAAATTGTAACAATAAGTAATCTAACTAGTTATAAAAAATTCAATCTCAGTAATTAAGGAAACTAAATTCTGATTTATTGATGACTATGGCAAACACTAAAGAAGTTACTGATGAAAAGTGATTAAATAAATGACAATTTGGTATAATGTAATTGTCATGACCATTATAAGAGAGATTTGAAAATAACCGTTAAGTAAAAAATATAATTCAATTATATAACCATTAACAAATTTACCCATTTTCGTGTCATATAAGCCAAATTTTTGGAAAAATTTTACGCCTCATTCGCTTTACTTTCCTTTAGTTTAACGTTGCATACATTGAGGAAAATAGCGATAATGCCCTAGCGCCAATTAAAGCCGTCCCGTCAGAAGACAGAACACAGAGATTATGTTCGCCGAGAACCAGTTACTCATTAATATCTTTCGTGGTCAAGTTATGAAAGACTGTTTCAGTTACCATATGTCTCAGTACATGGAGAAGGGAATACTGCGTCCCCACAGCAAACTCGTCTCCCGTCATTCGGAAAGGCGTGAGAATAGTACCCAATGTCCGATCTACCAGATGCAGGTTTTCTAGGGTTTTCCCTGCATCTCTTCAGGTGAAACACCGGGTAGGATCCTTAAACCATAGCCCGGGGGCCCTAGTTAACCCTTGGCTACCTTGCTCTACCTTCCGCATCCCCCCTTTTTCAATTCCCTTCCTATGCTATTAAAGTGGAGTTGCCTGTTTCAGAATCACCCTCATGTAGCCTGTTACCCAAAAAAAAAAGACATGGAGAAGGCAATGCTGCGACCCCACAGCAAACTCGTTTCCCATCATTCGAAAGGGCGTTAGAATAGTACCAAATGCCCGACCTACCTGATGCAAGTTTTCTAGGATTTTTGCTGCATCTCTTTAGGTGAAACATCGGGTATAACCCGGGACCTTACTCCAAGGTAATGGAGAGTAGAATGGGAAACAGAGGAATAACAAAGGGTGTTAGATTGGGAAGGGATATTTTGACGGAAGTTAAGGAATTCTGGTACTTGGGAAGCGTAATAACTAGGGATGGTAGAAGTATAGTAGACATAAAGAGTAGGATAGCGCAGGCATGAAGGCTATCGAAAACAATAGGGATTTACTTACGGTTAATATAAGTGTGAATATTAGGAAATCGTTACTAAAAATGATTGTATGAGTGCGAAACGTGGACGGTAGGAGTTGGGGAAAGGAAAAGAATAGAAGCCTATGAAATGTGGTGTTATAGGCGAATGCTGAAAATCAGATGGGTGGATAGAATCACCAACGAGGAAATTCTAAACAGAATAGGGGAAAAGTGAACAATATGGAGGACGTTGACTAAGAGAAGGGATAGATTAATAGGCCACGTTTTAAGACTTGATAATCCTGTAAAATTAGCATTAGAGGGGGGTAAGAACAGAAGAGGGAGGCCAAGGATGGAATACGGTAAGCATATTAGGGATGATGTTGGTTGTGATAGTTATAATGAAATGAAAAGGCATGCACAAGATAGGATAGCATGGAGGGTTGAATCAAACCAGTCTTAGGACTGAATACCACAACAAACTATCAAATAGTATTTAATAATTCTACATTTCTGTTTATATATATATTGTTGACAAATTCATTGAATTTTGCCTCTTTCTGCCAGAAAAAAATTATATTACGTCTACATGAATTCTACATCTGTCCTAATTAATTACTACACACACAATATTTTTATACGTCACTATGTTACCATAAAGCCATGTTATCATTTTTCTGCAGTGACTCTTGCTACAAAATGTTCTTAATAAAGCTCAAAAATAATTTGATATCAATTATTACAACATTCCATAGTGATCTTTTAAAGTATTTAATGAAGTACCACTTGACAGAAACTTATCAGAATGTGAAGATACGAATGATAGCCAATTTAATGTGCGTAATTCTGTGGGTGACGGATAAGTTTGAACATATTTGAAAAACCTGCTAAATTGAAAATGTATTTTTCAGAACGGCCTACCATCAACGGAGAACCCGTACGTATTCAACGGCGACTTCGTGGACAGAGGGAAGAAAGGTCTGGAAGTGCTTCTTCTCTTGCTCAGCTGTCTGGTGGTCTTCCCTGGAGGAGTATTCCTCAACAGAGGCAATCACGAGGACCATATCATGAACACCAGGCACGTAATGCTCCCATCTTAGCAGGTAGCGAAATCCCTCAGAGAATGCATTCATTTTTAAAACAAAATTTAAAAAACCCCAGATAGAATTAGTTTTTTACGCAACAATGTAATATACATCCAAATGAAAAGTTTTAGCAACCGCCGTTAATCCAATATTGTATGAATTAGATAGTATTTTTGTCTCACAGTTTTATTCAATGTGCATGTTTTGTGAAATAGTAATATATATATATATATATATATATATAAATGAATCCCTATTTCCATTTGTCACTCCATAACTTGAGATTTCATTCACATTTTTTTTATAAATTTTCTAATACTCAGTACAAGGTTCTAACGGAAAGAAAAATTTTAAAAATTGCACAGAAAATTAGAAAATTTCAGAAAACTTAATTACGAGAAGGCTACTTTACATCAGCGCGTTTGAATCGCCAAAGTGAATGCGGATTGACTATACTCTTGATCTGTTATGCTCCTCCACGGCTCATTGGATTTCAATTAATATTTCAGGGATTGAAATAGGAATTTTAAATTAAAGTTTTGTGTACGTTAACTTTTGATATTTTTCATGGTTCAGAATATATTGATGTAAATATTTATAAATCCACTGAATTACCGCGAGAAATTCGGCGTAAAAATAAACCCTGAGTTAAAACTCCTATTAGCCGTTCCCATAACATTAATCTCACTTACAGTGTTATTATTAGCGTAATTTTGGTAGCATGAGAGAGAGAGGGAAAGTGGGCAAAATCACTCCACCTACTGCTGTAAACATGTACAATACCAACTGCGACTTAAAAGGTTTGCCGTGTAGCAATCATAAACTCTCTTTGTCTCTCTTTTTTGTCAACCACCTGACAGAAAGGACGTGTTCATACAGTATTAATAGATTGACATTCATTCGTATTCAATTTCCGTTTCTTTGGCAACAGCATTAGTGTGTTTTGATGTGTGCTTAGAGGTTTATCACCGTGTTATTTATTGTTAGTGATAAGAAAATGCCACCTGTGAGGAGTTAAAATTTCGGTTTGCGTACGTGTAACGCAAGTGGAGTTCATAGTCTTCGAGACAATTAGACCTAAGAAGAGAGTTGGCAGCATTTGGAGGCACACAGAAGGAAAATTTCCCATGCCAGATCTACCACGGCTCCTGAAGAACCCATGCCTTCGGGTTCTGGTGGGTTGCGACAAAACAGGCGGTCAAACTTAACAATTACCTATGAACGTTTGGCGTACAGCTTCCGAACGACTTGCCTAGGGGGAGAGGTGGAATTGGTAGAATATTTGAATATTTTCATAGTGTTTTCCCCTACGATATTTTTGTATAATTTCCCCTTGCAACATGTGACGGATGGGGGTGGAATTGAGTCATATGAAAATGACAAAGAAATTATTAACTTTGGTGTCGAAAGCGGTGTATTACATAATGACCTTTAATATGCGATTTAAGTTAAAATCATTCCTTAAGTGGGGAAGAAATTTTATTGTATCAGAGTACTGAAAATATTTTTTGTCCTGTTATTGTACCGGCAGTATTTTTGACTGTCGCATACGGGGAGTATATTTGAGGTTCCTTTTGTGACGTATTCGGTCCGGTTTAGTCATGTGTTGACCAGGAATTAAATAATATACCGGAATAATTAATATAAATGAATACTCAGGCAACGACGGGTCCCCAGCTAGTATCGTAATAAAACACGTATGGTCTGTGTGATCTCGTTTATTGAAGATAAATAAAGAACAACTTTTAAACCATATTTATACAGAATTTACTTTATTATGTTTTGTCATAACTCAAATTATAATCCATAGACACCTGATTACATTATTGTTCATGAAATGTTATCGGAGACGAACACTCTTCGCCTCGTAGGCCATTCACTTGGTAAATTATCTAAAAAATATAATTATTTTGTACATACTATGAGGGTGACAGGCAACTCCACTTTCATATCGTAGGTATGGAATTTTAAATGGAGAATCGGAACGGAGAGGAAGGCCGCCAAGGGTTACCTCGGAACCTCGCGCTACAGTTTAACTATCTTAACCGGTATTTATCTAAAAGAGATGAAGGGCAAACCCTAGAAACATGAGTCAGGCAGGTCTCACACCCTTCCTAATACGGGAGAGTAGTTAGCTGCGAGGTCACAGCACTCCCTTCCCCATGCCTGCATAACATTTAGCATCCAGATGGCCGATTGATCCAATAGAATCGGCGGACAACTCTTACTGAATGTCAAAGGTCTACGACCACAGAGCATACACCTCCAAAGAAAGGACAGATGTCTCGGCATGTGATAGCCTTAAAAAATATAAAGAAAAGGAGGCATCCCCGAACGTGAGACCACTCTAATGGAAAACTATGTGCGAAAGCTAAGATCAGCTCCTACATGTGTGACAACTTTTCCTATTTGATTAGTTTTTGGGGGTGAGGTAACATGCTGCATAAAGAAGGTGCAGAAACTGGAAAGGGAATTTGAAATGCGGCATGCGGAAGCGACAGGAAGGCCATGCAGCACTCAGTTATATATTATTTCTCAACTTCGTTAACGAGATTATAATAGAAATGTTTTGAACAGGTTAGCACACAGGCATTTAATTTCATTTCGCCCGTATTATTTCAATTTTATGAAACATGCAATGATACAAAATATTTCATCTAGTGTGGTATCCGTTTGGTATCACTTAGCGGGAGGATCGTACTTAATATTTTTTTATCAATATTATATTTCGGGTTTTATTTATTAAAGATAATTAGATCGTGTATTGGACACACTGCATATAGTTATTCGGAAAATGTAGATGACAAGTAAATATTCCCAAACGAACCAGCGAGTCAATTATAAAGGGTTTTTCGATAAGGGCGGTTGATGTCGAAATTGAAGTAAACAAGCTATATGTGTGGGTTTAACGAAATACTATTTTATTTCAAAAGCCCATGTATATTACAAATATCCGCCGCGGCTTCTCACTGTAGCACGGATCCTAGTAGCCCGATTTTCAATGACTCTGCCCCATAGATTCGGTTGAATTTCAGCGGTGGCCTGGATTATGTTGACTTTTAGAGCATCGATCGATTGCGGCTCATTTCCGTGGACCTATGACTTCAGGAAACTCCACAAAAAGAAGTCTAGCGGGGTCAAAACGCACGATCTTGGTTGCTAATTCTCGTCACTTCTGCGAGAGATAACAACTATACCCTCACAAATCTTTCATACAGAATTTCCACCGTGGAGTCGGTTGAGTGGCACGTAGTGCCGTCCTGCTGGAAAAACATGTCGTCTACGTCCATATCGTTCAATTTGAGCTAAACGAATCTGTTATCATTGTTCTGTAGCGCTCGCCTCACCAATATCGTTTTAAAAACAACTACGGACCAATTTAGATTTAGATTTATTGTTGTTTCCATTAGTCCTCGATTGAGGAAATAGGATACGTCATACATTACAAATGAACAAAATAAGGTACATAATTAAAAACAAATAATCTTAAAAATAAATTAATAAAAGAAAATGTATATAGACAGAAGTCAATATAAACACAACACGGCCACACGATGTCACACACACACACTGAGAAACACGCAATGGAGTTTTGAACTACTTGGAGCTCTGCGACCAGGAAACTGTCCTTCCCTCTGCCGTAGCTCCAGGCAATACATGAAATTAAAAAAAGTGCAGAAAAAACTGAATAGGAATTTTAAAGATATGTGGTGTGATAATTTACAAGGCATCTCTTTCAAACTTTTTGCAGAAATCTTGATTTTAAATACTTGGACGATTAAGAAAATCCTGTACCGAGTAAAACGCACCATTTAAAAGAGTATTTTTACTCTGCTTCACGAAGCTTTTGTAGGTACTATTTTTAACCTCTGGTGGAAGGCTGTTGTATAAAATTATCCCGGTATTGTGAATATTTTCTGGTGTAGAGCAAGGCGATGCTTGTCGGACCTTAGAGCTGAACGATTTCTGGTCGCGTATTCATGAAACTCGCCATTTGTTTGAAATAAATTAGTGTTCCGCTTTACAAACTTTAATATTTCATAAATATATACGCTTGGTAAAGTAAGTATTTGCAAACTTTTGAAGAAAGGCTTGCAACGCGATCTAGTATTACTACGCCAGCTTAACCCCGCACATAATAGAAACATTTTTTGTATGTATTGGCAAAAATGCGCCTCGTCACTTAAGCCGCGTTCTGACGAGTCAAGTTTAGCTGAGCGATCTTAGTTGATCAACAAAGTTGAATGAAAAACTTAGTGAATGCATTTGTTTCAAAAAGTTGATCAACTCTTTAGTATATAAGTTTTGCCGAGTCAAACTTTATCGTTCTAGTATTGCGTCATCTCCGAATCGAATTTGTATTGGCACGTGGTAATCTTCCGCATCGCCCGGCCTGTTCAGTCTACTGTCAACTCTTATCAAGTGCCGCTGTTTTTTTTGTCGAGTTTCTGGTGCTGTGTTGTAGAAAATATAACAAAATGAGTATCAAGTGGTCATAAATATCTTGCCGCATCATTGAGTCACGATTCTTTATGCGGCACTGAACTTTCAATAGCAATTACTCAAATTTTCCTTCCGACATTCTCAAATTACTTATATATCATTCAGAAACAACATAATTATACCCTTACGGAAGGGCGAAGGCTGGTAGATGCGAACAACACTGGGTAATTAGTTTAGTATCCCATGTGTGCAAAAATAGTAACGAAAATAGTATATAGGAGGACGGAACGTCAACTAGAATACGAGTTAAGAGTATGCTATTTAACTTATATCTAGAACAGGCGATGAAGAAAGTTGAAAAGGAATATGAAAAAGGAATTATACTGCAAGGAAATAAAATAAATAATAATCCTATGGTTTTCCGATGATATTGTAGTATTAGGAGAGCCATATGAAGACTTGGAAACCATAATAAAATGGCATGACCCAAATTGATAAAGTAGTCACCAATGACCTTAGCTGTTGATGTGGATTAAAATAAAATATAAAACTGTTATAATATGCACCATTTCGCGCACCGCTAACTTCAAAGTCATTGCTAACACTGAAATTAATCGATTTTAGTTTAAATGTGTGAACCAAAATTGATTCAAGTCGCGTTTGTTGATTAACAAAAATCGGTCCAGTAAACTTGGCTCGTGAAAATGCGGCATAAAGATAATTTTTCGGCCAAAATTGGTGTCCTCTTATGAGAGATGGATCTTGTACTGGTGTAGGCCCAAGTCCCAACGCACAATTTGCCTAGTTAAGGCCTGCGAAAGTCCTCCTGCACACTTTCACGGACCGCGGCGATGTTCTCGGCCTATCTGGCGTTCCTTTGGCGTACGGGTGTTGGCTGATTGCTTACCAAACCGGTCGTCTCAAATCTGGCCACAAATCGTCGACTTTGAAGGGCCAACAAAAAAAATTCTGCCGTAAAACGCCCACAAAGTTTGCAATAACGAAAACTCATTTCGATAATAAAGTTTTATCATTTAGACGAGCTGCTCAATCGTGTAACTTGCCATTGTGATTTGATATCAGTGACTGAATAATGAACAACAGATGAGGCAGACGCCACCAAAATGGCAGCCGCTGGTTGCCAACATCGACCGGCCTATATTATTCAACTCTTAAATGAATAAAAAAAAGTGAATAAATATGTATATTTATAATATTATATATTGACCTACTGCTTCAAAATTATGACTGTTTCGATAAAATTTATGTATGCAAGCGTATTTTTTTAACCTGCTGACACTTCAATTCATTTAAATTGGAGTGGTACTAACGTAAAAGTTGTTGCACATAAAGGCCGTGTCCCACTGAAATATTTATTATATGAATACATGCGAAGTAGTCTTATCATTAATGTTGTGTTGTATGAGAGTGTCTGGCTTTGCCCGGGAATTCATTTATATTAGACCGATTATCTATTTAATTAGATATTAATCTTTTTGTCAATGCGTGATTGAAACATCAGCCAGATCGTCACACTTTTGAAAATGTATGTTTTTACGCCTTCTTCTTTATGAGAACAGAATTTCATCACAACCACCGTGATGACTCAGTTTCTTAATCGACTCAAGGAATCTATTGCTACCTTAAATAAGAACATACCGTACAAACGTAGAGGAAGGAAGGAGCCAAAATCTTCCAAAGATCTACAAAGACTTTCTCTGGATAGATTATACACCAAAATTTCCTGGCAATCGGATGAATAGTATACATGATTGACTTGTGGCGATTTTTTGCCTGAGCGGAAGAAGGAAAGAACTTAAATCTTCAAAATATCTTCACAAAACTTCTCTGGCGTGACGAAGTATATCAGACAGAAAGACACCAAGATTCCAAGGAGAAATGGGAAGAGAATTTCGAAGGAAGAAAGAACTAAATAGAAGCTACTGAAAACAAACAATAATGCAGACGGAAACATTAATGAGGAGGAAACACGGAAACACTGGAAAGTGTAGAGTAAAAAAGTGGAGTTTATGTGGTTCGACGAGGATTGTGCATTTGCAATCCAAGAGAGAAATGAAGTGAGGAAAATAATGTTGCACTGAAAATCAACTTCAACGGCGGAAGGTTATAGAGAGAAAACGAAAAAAACAGAAAAGCTGCACGGAAGGAAAAGGAGAAGTTGAACCGAAATATACGTAAAAATATCGAGATACGAAATTTCTATGAAGAATCTAGAGAACTGAAGAGAGAATTCCAACCACGAGCAATTTTAATTAAGGATAAGAACAGGTATCAAATTGGAGATAAAAGTAAATCCTTGAAAATAATATTTTTACGAGTTACTTGATGGAGAGGAAGACATGAATAAAGATGAGGAACCGATTTTTGAATTCGAATGTGGATTAGAGCAGCAGGAAGCAATACTACCAGTTTTAGATAAAGTGAAGAAGGCAATTAAGAACTAAAAGAATAATGAATCAGCAGGAGAAGATGGCATAGCAACCGAATTATTAAAATATGGAGGAACAAAAATGAAAGCAGTACGTGAATTGATAAAAGAAATATGGATAAAGGAAGAAATAGAATAATTATTTCAAATGAAACATAAAGCTTTTATCAAGATTTTGACTTCTCGATTAGAGGACCGAGTGGAAGGAACATCAGGCATTATTTAAGAAATACATATCTGCAATGAACCAAATATTTTTATTCAGACCTTATAAGCAAACATTTTATGAATTTGACAAGCAACATCAACAGTTTTACACAGATGATAAACATGCATTCGACAACATAGATAGAAATAAGCTATTCAACATCTTGAAAGAGTTTAGAATCCTATTACAATTAGTCACTTTTATGGTAATACTATGAAGGCTTCGGTTTGCAGTGTCAGAGTGAAACAGGAGTTGTCTGAGGAATTCCACGTAGTGAGAGGGGGCGGAAGGGTGATGTGATCTCTAACTACTATTTAATTTGACATTGGAGAAGGTAATTTGGAAAATGACTATAAATCCACTAGGAACTATATTCTACCGGAAAGTTAAATTGGTTGCATACGCGGATGATGTAGCGTTAATCCCAAGAAATGTAAGATCTCTGAATGATAGTTATGGCCCATTCAAAGGAGCAACGAGAAAACTAGGACTGGAAATGAATACAGACAAAACAAAGTATAATACGATTGGAGGTAACGTCAGTAAAAATGTGTAGTAAAGAACATCAAAGAGTGTAAGAATGTAAATATTTATCTTCCTAATATAATAAGATTATAAGATAGGAGTGGAAATACAAGATTGGATTACAAGCGGTATCCGATGCCACTATATTTAAGTATAGAAATGTTTAGAATAAAAATACCAAAATATATATGACTATATTAAAACCGATCGTGACATATAGATCGGAAGGTTTGGCTGATGACATCAAATGAGGGAGGTAGGCTTTTTGTGATGGAAAAGAAATAAATTGAGAAAGATTTTAGGAACTGTGAGAAGGGAAGAAGGCTAGAGAGACGAGAAACACAGAGCTGCAGGACAGATAAATATTGTAGTTAAAATCAAACAAGGACCGGTCATCTACAGGGACTGGCAAAAACTCGAAGTATTAAGAAAGTATTTTGGGGAAATCTTGATGGGAGAAAAGAGAAGAGAGAAAGCTGGCTTGACTATATAGAGGAGGGCCTGGAAACAACGGGGATAAAGAATTGGAAAAGGAATGCTATGGACAATAATGAATTGAGGCAAGTGATAAACAGAGCCAGGATTCTACAAGGACTGTTGCGCCGACCAAGAAGAAGAATAATGCATTCCTTCCATCGTCGTAGAATTAGACATCTCCAAAGTAACACAAAACTATCTGTCCCCCTCCCCCTTTTTTATTTCCCCTTATGCAGTTAGACAAGTAATTTATTGTTCGAACTATATTGGATGTTAGTTCTTATTTATTCCAAGCGATTCTCTGATGTATCATTCTATTCGGAATTAATCAAATAGGAATTTATTACCCATTAAATTATATGATGTTAATACCAGAATAGAATATTACAATATGTATTTCAAAATAAATGTTTGTATTTTTCTCTGAAACCCATGCAGCAATTTCACCAAATTTAGTACTCGTATGATTTTAATTCTGGTGAAACGACTGCTTTGAATGTGTGTCTTTTAATATTGTATCGTGACATACGTACACGTTACCGCACATTTCTTTTCTTTTCAAATATAATAATAATTCGCGCGTAAGCAACGTCTCTGGTATGTTAGCATCTCCCTGGTTGTAAACAGAAATATCTTTGGGTTTGCGAATATGTCATTTACATTTATTGTTTTTTTTTGCGTGATTTAAATTAAATTAAAAGTGTAACGTTAATATACGTTTGATGTTAAATTGTTGACCACAAAGGAAATTAATACCGGTTAGAAATGGTGAAAATTACAATGAATAAACAGTAAAGAAAAACAATTGAAGTTATATTCTCTTTGAACTGAACGTATTGTTGATGTCTGTATTGTTTTGCTTGGAGCTGGATGTGTGTGAGACATCCAAGGGAGCGTATCACATAGACGACGATTCATTGTCTGTATACATGTATATATATTTAAATATATAAACAGTCTATTCAATTAGTTAAATGAATAATTTTAATCAGTGTTGTATTCATATAAGTCAACCGAAATTGTTGTTTCCATTGTTATTAATTATATTCATTTCAAATATTGCATGTACTTTGTACGTTGAAACGAGAGGTACCAAACTCGCCCATGGCTGACGACCAGTGACGTCACGACCAGGGCCCCGCTTGTATTGCCCGAGACACGAACCAAAGCACCAGATCCTCTCCTCTTTCCAGTCCATCTTACTACTGGTGGAACAGAACCAGCTACAACCGGTACAGCAATACCAAGGAAAAACTGGCAAAAATATTATACCCATTAGGCCCATTAGTGCTCGTGTTTTCTTCATGCATTATAAAACGGTTTAACCATTTTGTAAAAATATAATAAAAGTTGTTTATTCGTTTTGATACGAATATTTATTTATGTAATGTCGCAATATATTTTTTAACATATTGCATAAGTGACTGACTTTAGCGTTGAATCAATACATTTCTATGTTAATTACAGAAGGAATTGGACAAAATGAATGACAAAACACAACCTTTCTTAATACAGACGTTGAGTATTTTAAGATATTACGGAGTTAAGAACCGAATCAAACTCTTATAAATACCGGAAAATATTTAAAACGCAACCCACAATTCCAAACTTACAAATGTTATTCGTGATAGATCCATCGGCCTTAAAGATCTAGTTTATTCTAACAGAACTCTGTAGAATCTTCTAAATGTCTGTGTGTAAATAAGATGAAATGTAAAGGAATTGAAGCGATTCCCTTAATTTTTAATGGTGATAACGTGAAAGATACGTTTCAATTTCGAAGAGATTGCAAATTCCAGCGAGACTTCCATTGTCGATGGCAAGTCTAGAGTGCAGTCATTTACGTTCTGCGAAGTAAATTTGAGATAGCTAAGTTTTCCGTAGTTCATATTTACATCGTTAGAATAAATTTTCTAAGGTATTTTAGACCCAATCATTCTTTTGACTGAGATAATTTCCAAAGTTTAGATAAAGATTACAGAGTGCATTTATTTTCCGAAATGCTTCACGTTAACCTATAAGCTATACAAAGTTATTAATTTAAGATTAATTACGATTGTATTAGTGACATTTATGGGAATGTAAGCAACATATTGCAATCCAGTTCGTTGTTTCGTAGTTACCAGTAGATCAGCGATCCTACCCTAGGAGTATTTAGTTTAGGAGTCATTTTAAAAAGGTTATTGCATTGAAAGTACCCAATTGATACGTCAGATCAGAACAAGGTCTACAGACACAAGTCTGGCGTCGGTAATAAACGCTTTACAGACCGTCATAAAATAAGAATCGACGGCACGAAAATATAAAAGACGGTCGTTCAAACGAAACACATTTCCCCCGGACTAAATTGAATTTCATTACATTCACGTAACACTCAATATTGTAATAAATCAGAGCTGAGTTAGTATATAGCATATTTTATCATTTAATTAAGGAAATGTATAAAATACAACAAAACTTATTAAATCGACGTTCTTGATTAAGCTGTAAAGTATTTTAAATAAATTATTAATTAAGTACGCCATGTTGACAATCAGTTTAGATATTTCTGAGCTCAGTTACAATTTATAAAATATCTACAATGACTGGCTGGTGATCCATTAAATGAATAAGAGGTTACTGTTTTCACAAAACATCGTCGATATATTCCTCGCACGGTCTGTCTCCTCTCCGCATCAACTCCCTCTCTTTTCCTCTGAAAACCGAAACAAGCAAACTTTTCGCACGTCTTTAGAAATTCCTGCCAATTATATTGCAACATAAATTCCTCAAACTACACAATCCTTCCAATCGCATTAATTCTGGTCACGTCTGATTTGATGACCGCTTTGGACTTGAACCCTTTGTGGGTCACGAATTCTCAAGACCTCTTGTAAATCCGCCAAACACTAACAGATGTTTCTCGTGTTCTGTAGGTGACCATCTGTTAATGTATCTCCGCCCATTAAACAAGTAAATTATAAACTATAATTTTAATGTTTACTCCAAGTATATTTAATCTTTCACAGTAATATCCTTTTATTTTTATTCTCAAACTAATTTTGCGTTGTTTTTTAAACTGCCTTCTGTAATGCAAGAGTGATTGTTCCAATTTTTTAAAATTACCATTTGAACGTTTTCCCACATTTCTCAAAGAAATGAAATACAGAACTTAAAAGTTACAGTGGTAACTAACTTAAACAAAATAAAATTGACTGTGAGTAACACAGCGCGTCGTATTTGTATGGCACAGAGTGTACGCCACCCTCGATAAATAATTTTGTGTATTTTTTAGGTTCTTAAAATATGGTGTTAATCAAATAAAATTTTCATGAAATTTCCAAGTTATTTCGCGGTAAATAGACCAAATCAATGGATCAACTACCTTTATTCTTTCAAATGAAATTCATTGTTTATTCGTAAAAAAGCTCAAATTACGTGTGTTTGTGTGTACGTTCTAAATACAAATCTAAACGCGCGGAGCAATTTTAACCAAATTTCGCACATATGTTCTTTGCGAATAGGAAATCAGCACTGTTGTGATAATTTTTAAATATGCAAAATCGGTCGGTATTTCCGTTGAATAAATACTTTTCGGGGATCAGTTACTGTTACGGTGTTTCCTACGACACTATTTGTATCCGTCCTACCCTAATGACATATATAATAGAACATTACGCCCTATGTGTTTACGCGCGACGACGGCGACGACGACTTTTTTATCATGCATTATAACTTAAGTACAATGTTAGCTATACTTAAGCATTAATATCCTGTACCCAGCTAGTCATTAGTCAGATGCTCCACTTCACAGAACATCCCTATCTTTATCTATAGTTCAGTTACTTGTAGAGCGCCCCTTCTCCTCCTATTAAAACCCTGAATTTCAGGTGAAGTGGTCTTTGTCCTAGTATTTATTACATAAACAGCTTGCCATCAGAATACTTCTGTCGTTAATTCTCAAAACGAGTGTATAGTTTCATTATACAAAACATAAAAAATAGCATAAAGTGATAATTCGATACTGACCGTTTACTACTTTATGAAGTTTCAATAAATAACAGTAGGCAATAGACAACTGGTGTCAAGCATTTTTATGACGCTTAATACACTACATTTTATACTGAGAATATTAAATTGAAAACACTGCACTTTCCGTCGATATTTTACATCTGGTGGTCTA
Source organism: Eucriotettix oculatus (assembly GCA_034510155.1). Classification (NCBI taxonomy): domain Eukaryota; kingdom Metazoa; phylum Arthropoda; class Insecta; order Orthoptera; family Tetrigidae; genus Eucriotettix; species Eucriotettix oculatus. Next base: position 188,757,528 of record CM067376.1, read on the forward strand.
AATAAAAAGGTCAGTCGTCTCTCTGCTGTCAAGGTTCCTCTCAGCGAAGGAGCTGTGAAGTGATAGCAATTCACTGGCGCGACGTCATAAAACGTACTCCTTTGCTTTATCTGCAGAGAACCGCTTCGCTTCGATTCGCCTGAATTCGCCAACCTTAGAGAATTTATTACTTAAAACTAGTATTAAAAACGTACTTTACTAATTCTATGACTAGGTTACTAAAAAATAATAAGCAGATTTTAAATTAATGCATTATATCTGGCGTTTCAATGATTAAAAACTAAAGAAAGTTTCCGCTTTTATTTCCGCTAAAGAATACTGCTACTATGGAAGCGTGATAACTAGGAATGGTAGAAGCTTAGTAGACATAAAGAGTGGGATAGCACAGGCAAGGAAGGCTTTCGTAAAAAGAGAAAGTTACTTACGGGTAATAAATGTGTGAATATTAGGAAATCATAGCTAAAAAATGTTTATATGGAGTGTGTCGTTATATGTGTGCGAAACGTTGACCAGAAGTTGTAGAAAGGAAATGAATATAACTCTTTGAAAGATGGTGCTATAGGAGAATTCTGAAAAGCAAATGGCTGGATAGAATCACTAACGGGGAAGTTCTAAACATAATAGAGGAAGAGCGAAGAATATGGAGGACGTTGAGCAAAAGTAGGAATAGATTAATAGGACACGTTTTAAAACATGACAGTCTTGTAAAATTGGCATTACAGGAAAGTGTGATAGGTAATAACATAAGAGGGAGGCCAAGGAGGGAATTCACTATGCAGATTAGAGAGGATCAAGGTTATGCTAGTTATGCGCAAGACAGGTTATCATTCAGGGTTGCATCAGACCAGTTTTAGGACTGAATACCACAACAACATCAAACATTTCCGTTTTTGAAAACAAATGACAACTTATCATTTCCTATCTTGGACCTTCTTCAGACAATACAAATTAAAATTGAAAAAATATATATAAGACTGTTAATTTTACAAGTAAATATTATTTGTAATGTGAATTTGTCCTAACAAAATTATGGGGAGTTTAAAAATAATAAAACAATTTTCAATAATCAAAACTGCTGTCAATGATAGAGGGGACCGAGTATTTTATTGAAGAAGTCAAGAAATAAATAATTAAAACTTGTGATTTATTTTCAGTTGTGTAAGAAAATAAATACGATACCACTTTAATTAACGTTTCTAAACTTACTGGCTACTGAATTTACTTCAAAATAAAATTTATGGTGTTGTCCAAATCAAGTGAAAATTAAAAGCATTGCAAGCATTTATTAGGGGGAAAAGACTAATAATTTTAAAACTGATATTTGGATGATTCTGCTAAACAATGCTTTTATTTGAATGCTTGGCACTCTGAAACATTAACGTTGGTGTTTCAAACGCATTCAAAACTCGACCTGCACTCGATTGCACGATAAGCCTCGAGACGTAAGTGATATCATTACACTAGATGAAGCACTTCAAGATTAAAACCCTACAACGGTAAAATTTACAGGTTGCGTCTCTGTAACAAAAGTTTAAGAAACCAAACACACAAATATGTTTTCAAGATTTTTTTGAGTTGTTGAATCGTTTACTGTCTCTCGTTTGAATCTAATACACAACTTCTAAACATGAGTTCATACAGCGTAATTAAACGATGCGCATACAGTCGAACTCGGTACTAAGGAGAATTTGATTATAACGATTATATTTTATTACTGATTTCAAATAATTATTTTTGTGTATAAATCGACCAGGATTAAGCAACGAAAACCCCGTCTGTAACGAGACAATCTCTCGTGCTTCGGAAAAATCCTTGTACTTTTTCCGTCCGCATCGTGAATTACTTATTGAGTGCTATTCCTTTTGAAGGTATCAAAAGTGCCAAAAACCAAATATATACGGAAGCAATGAATATTTCACATTCTTTTTACACCAAGATGACATTATATGATCGAGAATTTTACTCAGTCTCATTCAGTCCTGCCCTTTTCAAGACTGAGAATGCGAAAATTTCTTCATTTAAGATTCTACGGACTTCGGCAATCACTTGACTCCATATATTTGGGGTAGTGTTTATCTATATGTGCATTTAATCTCATCTGTGCCGACGTTTCCGCCGCCCCCCTAAGGATCTCCTTACTTTTGGGAACATAAAAAAAACACTGGGTGTGTCTTCTGACAAATATAGAGGCTGGTGCATCATCACAGTCCTGTTTCTTTGGCCAAAAAGTTACGGACAAGGAATGAAGTTTTGCATTTATTTCGTCTACAATTTCGGCCGTTTTTCTTCAGACTGCCTCAGGAAAACGGCGTTGTATTTGTAAGTAATACTCATTATTTGTTTGATCTTTTATCAAGAACTCATGTTGCTCTAAGCCCTTAAATACGAAGAACGCATTTAGCATAAAATTCAGATTTGATCGTACTTGTAGAACGTGTTTTACTTTTGAGGATCCTGAATGCCTCCATATCCTTAACCCCACGTTTCATCGCCTATTATGATGTTACTATGTTTCAGTAGTTGTCGACTTCATTTAGCGACTCCAAAGAAACTTCAACTAGCCGTTGTTTTCCTTAGAAATACAACAATTTTCGAAAAAATTTTGCTGTCACACGTGTCATATGCAAACCAAACGAAAACAAGTCATGGAATGGACCTACTGATATACCAACGTTATCAGCGGCTTTGATTGAGATTCGGATCAATTGAAATCATAAAGGGACACAACACGGTCGTTCAGGATTGTCGGTTTCAATGATCGATCAGACTGACAGTCGTCAGTTGCCTGGCGTAAGTCAGCGGGAGCAGTTGTCCATTTAAAAGAGTTCAACCTATTTCGCTATAATAATGGCAATGATGGAAACATTAACGTCTGTGTAACTAATGAAAATAGATATGACTTTATATTAATAGACAAACTTTACAAAATAAAGAGAATTAATTAACAAATTTAGATATGCCGACGATTCAAAGTTGTCTTTGCGTCATACTCAAATAGCTTTTATAAAGTAAACTGACACAATTTGAAACAGGAGAAAAACAAAGATATAACGTCTATAAGGTCGTATCTATTATTATAATAATAGCAATTGATATTCAAAAACAACGAACGTTGACGTTGGGTGAAAGAATCGTTAAAAATCGCGAAAAGAATTATTTCTCAACGAGCAGCTCTTCAAGCAATTGGTGGAAATGGTTGAACTGCATCTATGCAGAAAAAAGAATAGATAGTAGAATAAAGTAATAGGTTAAAGTCCATATTGAAAAGACACAAATTGGTGTAATATGATGCTGCATTTATTTGGAGAGATCCGTTAATGGGATGAAAGTTGATTGATCGAATAAATAGGTTGATAGACGTTCTAAATTGTTTCTTCGCCTATTGTATGCCTTAGTTTGGATATAAATTCCGGAAAAATATTTAATAATTAATCTTAAGGGCAGGAATAAGCAATAATAAGGAAATTATGAATATTTATTATGATTTTTTTAACTATACAACATGAAATATGAATACGTTCCTACTCCTTAGAAAAACTTATGCATAAAATTACTGCCGCTAACTATTATAATTAAACGCTTTTGAAAAAGTACTTACGTCATAAAAATTGTCTGGTTTTATCGTACTTGACTTTCGTTTTACCTAACGGATAGTATCGTTTCCTTAAATCATGTAACCTGGCTCTTATACCGCTTATCCTGCATTTCTTTCAAATTCCAAGCACTATTATTAATTCAAATAATTACAGCTCAACCATAAGTGCCTTTTCCGGGAAGGCTGAGAACTAATTGAGGACACATGACGTGGCATGTGTCAGACATTGCTTACATTTTGAACAATTTGTCAGAGTCTCTTTAAATGTGGGATCCGCTTTACGAGAGGACTGAAAAATAATTATATAAATTTTTGCAGCTATCGACATAAATAATCTTCTTCAGGACGCTATAGGGTCATTAACCCCTCAGCAACGGCAAAAGGGGGTTGCAGGTAGTAATTATTTGTCCTAACCCCACCACTTTGGAGGCGGGGACTAGGTGTGTCAGCCATCCCTAAGAGTGACTTTAAGACATCAAAATATCTAGATATCCGTCATTCACTGCTCCCTAAGAGAAATCCGCTGCGATGTTAAAAGTGTTGACTTTAAGACGTTACACTAAATCTATATCCATTAGGCAATAAACAACTGACGACAAGCATCTTTCTAACGCTTAATGCATTTTAAACATATTTGGATTGAAAACTTCAACGGTCACATGAGTTAATGAATAATACGCAGTTCTACATTTCGTCTTTCGAAAACAGCTTAACTAATGCAAAACAGAATTATAGACATAATTAAATGAACTCAATGTAGTTACAGCCTAATCTAATGGGCCTATCTTGGTTGTGCAAGCAGAAAGGACTTCTATGAAATTTTTGCAATTTATTTCAGTTATTCAATTCAATTTTATTCTTTATACTAAGAATAATAACAACACTGTATTTTCTCATTCGATGAAAATAAAAGCTTTACCCCGGATAATTTCCAGAAAAATACGATTGTCTCGTATCGCTGGTTACAACCAAGTTTGACTGTATTAGAGAAACGATGAATATAATAATATATTAATGAATAAATTTCTAACAAAGTAACTTCAGTTCAACTGATCAAGACGTGGCACGTCATGAACGACGATCGAATAAAAAGCGTAGAGTGCTTTTGTAAAAAGTGTCGTCTCCTAGGAGAATAAAAGTAGCTTGAAATAAATGCATTATGATAATTTAACCGGCGTACTCCACCACTTCCTTTGAGCACTCATTCGAGCAACATTATATTCCAGACTAATGTAGTGAAATTTCAGAAAACTGGGACTTACAACGAATGCTAATGCAACACTACGCTGTAATAACACACCAGCCCCGTCGCGACGGCTCCTTTTATATGCCTTCCGCTCTCATAAAAGCTAATGGAAGAGGGGCATCAACGTGTCTATAAATATATATTATGCTGCTAAGGATCAGTAAATCAGGTGCAGCCAATTTTTTAAAAAGGTTATCGCTCAAGCGAGAAGAAGATTAATCTCGATCAAACAAATTTGATTTAGTCTTCGGACCGTTTTGAACCTGTTTATGTATGATCAAATATGTAGATTAATCATTCTCCATACACTCATTTCACATTTAAATAAAGTTTTGTATTGATATAATTTTTTATATGCGCTAATATGGTACTCAAAATGTACTACTAGAAGTATAACGTATAGAAACGAAATTGCCAATATGGCAGAACAAGTTTAATACTACAAATCCACGTAAATGACTACATTTGAAATGAATACAAATTGAAAAACAGACATCGTAAGTATAGTTCTTAGTTTCGGACTTCATCAGAGTAGTATAATAATAGTTACAAAATATGAAACCTTAATAATTATTATTTGGATAGAAATTTCTTCAATGATGTTAAACCTTATTTGATTGCGCCAATATCTTCAATTTGTTATTATTGTTGTATTCAGTCCTTAGACTGGTCTGACGCAACCCTCCACGATAACCTATTCTACTTAGCGTATTCTATCGTAGACCTCTCTTTTCTCTTCTTACCGCACACTATTCCCTCTAATGCTAACTTTACCAGACCCTCATTACTCAAAACCTGGCCTATTCAGTGTCTAGCATCAACTGGTAAACTTAAGCGATATTAAGTTCAGTGGTTGAAGATTTTGAGGGTCCTGAACGTTGATCATCTCCCAACTGGTAAGGCCACGTTTAAATTCAGCTGTCCAAAATTTCGCAGTGATAAATGATGGTGTAAAGCCCCCGTACGCAGCGTCCAACTCGTATTTTATTTGCGTAATAGGTTATAAGCATTGATTAATATGATAGAAAATAATTTTTATTACAATTTAAACTGTATGGAAGCCAGATCTTAGATATTTATTTAAAATCTAACCGTCAGTAAACCAATGTACGTAATAATGTGCAATTCATCGAGACGTTGCCTCCTTCTCTAATATTTTCCTAACAATAAAGGGTTTACGTTGGTGATCTTAAAAGTTTATGACGTAACAGGTATACAAGACATTCTTTTCTTAAAATTTATATCATTTTTATTTATAGTCCCTTTGTCTTTACAGTTCACACTTCTTCCAACGATTCTCTCACCTCTTTAACCCGCCCAAACAGTACTCTGCGTCTTTCTCTGCTAAATAATTGTTAACGAATGTGATGAACTCCTCATTTGTCGAAAATCTCTAATGCAAAAAAAAAGCAACGTCTCTAGGAACTGGATCTGGTAAAGGAGTGTGGTCAGCAGTCTAAATCATAATTCGCTGATTCGCGCCATGGCAACCGGCTGAGGTATGAGACGACGAATTGTCTTGTTTTATTAATTTATTGGATTATCTTCATCTTTACAATTGTACAATATAGTTATAATGATATATGCTTTGATATGAATCACCTGACACAAGAGATTGGGAAACAGCCCATTAGCAGGCCTCAGTATATGATTCTGTTTATACTGTATTCATTTTAATGGAAGAGAAACTGCAAAATTTACATTGAATCAGATAGTCAAATAATGACGCTTATAATGTTCTTGTTATGAATTCTCCTTCTTGAAGATAATCGATTAAGATAACCCCATGATTATCCCAAGAAACAGTCGCCAATATATACCCAGATGAACAAATACTTTTTCTTTTTTGGTGTCGATTTCCCTTTCCTAATCAACAGTTGTGACTCTATTATTGTTTCTGGAGTAGAACGGTGTATCTCTAGTAATTAACTGGCTCCGAACCTCAGATTGATTACGGCTTATCTGCGCCAACAACTCGTTGTAAATCTTCATTTGAAAACGTTTTTGGTCTTTATATCAGCAAACGCGGCACCGATCGCGTGGTCAACTTTCTCATTCCTAAACCTTGATTCAATATGTGAACATCATGGTATTTGGACATGTTCATAGTCTTCGGTATCTTTCTCACTTCAATTCCATGGTGGTCTAGCACCCAATGGTAAACTTAGCGATATTAGCATCAGTAGTTGCTGATTTTGGACGTTCTGAACGTTTATCATCTCCCAAACTGGTAAGGCCACGTTTAAATTCAGCTGCCTAAAATTTCGCAGTGATAAATGATGGTGCAGAGTCCCCGTACGCGGCGTCCAACTCGTCTTTGTATTGGCTTTCAAATCCAAATATTTAATGACAGCTCGTTACTGGAAAACCAAGATTTGTATATTTCATAGTAATGTCAAATGAATATTTCTCTGCGGATGTGAAATCTGGAAAGTAACAAATAAAATTACAAATATTCATAAATCGCTGTTTAAGAAAAATAATTGGTATAAGATAGCCTGAAATAAAAAGTAACTCTGCATTATGGGAAGCCTGCGGTGAGACACAAATAGAGAAACAGATAAAAATGAGAAAATGGAGATGGATAGGACATAGTTTGAGGAATAATGAAGAGTCAGTTGAGAAGGAAGCATTAGACTGGAATCCACAAGGTGAACGAAAAGTAGGAAGACCTAAGCACACCTGGAAGAGGACGATTATGGAGGAGGAGAAGGAGCGTGGAAAACCCTGGAAAGAAGTTAAAAAGTTGGCAAAGAATAGTGTTAGGTGGAAACGTTTCACAGATGCCCTATATTCATAAAGGAACGAAAGGATATACTACTACGTCCAGAATGGCTGAAAGTTTGGTGAGTACCTTTCCGGAGATACCTCAACACATACTTTTATTAGATAGGCAAAAAATAATAATATTGTTTATGATCGTAAACGATGAAGTAAAGTAACTTTTTATTGGACTTGTAAAGTTGCTAGCTATATGTAAGTAATTAAATGCTCGTGCTTACATATGTCAATGCATAAGCTGCTAAGCGATATGCGCTTTGTAGTACGATTTGTGCGTCGTGACAGCATTTGAACTCACTTGAAACAAATCACTATACAAGTCGGTTTTGTTCATTGACATTAAATTGTATATTCAATGGTCTGACGTGAATCTCTTTGCCTACCTAAGTGGCAGAGATGACAGGTCAGGTATTTAGTAGTAGCTGTGAGTCTCTTCTTGTTCTTATTCTTGATCAGCTGTAGTGAAGACGATTGACAGGAGAGTCTTCCGCTGGACGTGTCTCCGCTCCACAATTTGTTGACGAATTCTGATAACTTCATGTGAAGTTGGAAACGTTTCAGACAACTGTCGTATTTTCACCGAGCTGAGCCAATTCTACTTGTCCTTCACTGGTGATGCAGACGGAAATGTTAAAATCTAAAAGGGAACTCATTTATATTTCAGATTCAAAATTTTGATCCAAAAGGACCGGAAAGATTGGACATATATTAACGAGGATATTAGTCAAGTTAAAATAAACTGACGATTTTGCTCCCCATACTATACGGTCTAGTTAAAGAAATAGTACTAATAAATTAAGAATTGCGTTCTGAAGTCTGTAAAGGCCTTGCCCCGACTCCAAGGTCTGCAAGACAAAATCAATTGTAATCACTAAACACCACTATTCAAAATTGGCTATTACAACACTCTCGTAACACCAACTCAGGCTTTCCTGATAAAGAGTGGACGTCAGGGCCTAATGTATCAGAGAAATCCGATGACGAGAAACTGCCTTCTCATTCATTCATTTGCTGCTTTTCAAGGCTCATTGAGCAACCACAATGGTTCTGAAAACACAATGACTTTTCTGTCCGTCACCCGGCCGATGTTACTTTGCATCAGTGAGTGTGTGTAGATTTCCCATTTTCTACACCTCTAACACATCGTGTCCAAAAAAAATGGGTGTAAATCTGAGGAAGAACCAACTTCATCTTCGCGTTCTAATGTACAGTTGGTATATCGGGCGTCGATTTCCGCAACTGTTTGGAAACTTATATATCATATATACTTCATAACGGCACTTTTTGTCCTTCCTAACTAGTTATCTGGCATGTATCAGCTAAAATCATAATGGCGCGGAGAATATAACGGAGGGAGGTGTAAAATCAAACGCTCTTGGTGAAAACATACGTCAAAGCTACAAGTATGTCAACAAACAGTTACTGTAAACTGAACAATATTTTAATAATATCAGAAGCCAACTTGTAATATTTTGACGAAGAGGCTTACGTCACCCTAAGGTTTCTGTTGTTTTCATTTCTTATTTCGCACGTAATGTAATTTGTACATTTGGGCCATTAATTAATTTAAGAAGTGAAAGATATAATTGCTACTGGCACTGATGCCAATACTCCTGCATGATGAAGAACAACTAATATTAAATTGTGGAAAAAATGCAAGCCAGACAAAACATCCATCTTTTTTAACTACTTTTTTTTCAAGAAATACAAAGAAGCCTTAAAGTAATGTAAATAAATGTAATACAAACGTTGCAGAAAATAAAAATATAATTGACTAAACTCAGTCTTGAACCATCGACCACTCACCCTAAACATTCTGTCGCAATCACAGAGCCACCCAGACACGGAGAAGAATTGTACCTTAATTATTAGTACGCATACGCCTACACACAGGGACAAGTGGTACGAAGCCTATGTGATGTCTGGAGACCAGTGGCTAAATTTTAAGGCATTTCCTGTCCGTTTGGACCTTAAGTGCCCCTATCAAACTACTTCTCTCAATGACCCCCACGTCACTGCGGAAAGTTTGAAAGTTATCGTTCTCATCCTGTATATACGTTCAATAACAAAGCTGATTCTGGACCAACGGTTCGATACACCAGATCTGTTCTTTTACGTTTATTTATGGAATATTATTGAAGGAAGCCACATAAGATTTAAATAGAAAAATTACTGAAAAGTAGTGATTACACTAATATGATATCTCGGGCGTGGTTTTTATTTAGCAATTCTATTTCAGACTCAAGTTACAAGTTTCTCCAACTTTAACGTCTTTAAAGTAGTTCAACCCATTCACGCTTCTGTAAACACTCACAATAGCACGATCTTATATATTGGAAATTGTTTAATGCTTATTTTTGTTCATTGTACTTTTTACCGTCAGTTGTTATGACGGTAAATTGGTGGAGTCGACAACGTGACTGCTTTCGCGCCTATCGCACACTATATCTCCGCGCCCCAAGTTTCGTACACAAAAATTGAAAAAGTGGAGTTGCGCAAAGGACAAAAGGCAGCTAAGGGTTGACTATATTTTTTTGTATTTGGAGGGGGAGAGTAACAGGCTACATGAGGTAATTCACCTTTAACAGGATAGGAGGGGAATTGGAGACGGGTGTGTGTGGAGGGTAAAGCAAGGTAATAAAGGGGTTCTTTAAATACTATTCTCACGCCTTGTGATGAATTTTCTGTGGGCTCGCAGCACTCCTTTCTCTATGTCTCCACCAGTTTTAGGATGCAGCTAGCCGACTGATCCAATGGAATCTGCGGACAACTCTTACCGTATGCTCAAAGTCTTCGATCCCAATACATACACCTCCTAAATTAGATAAGGGTGCCTCGGTATGTGAGAACCTTGGAAACAACAGAGTGAATACGAGGGATTCCTAATGGTAAGCTCCATCATCACTCTTGTGCTCGAGGAAGCACTCACGCTATTTTAATTATTGGCGGGGGGCAGATATAGTAGACTCACTAGCTAGCGAGCGGTAGCTAATATGTAAATGTTATTTACGTCATTGGATAAATCGTAGTCAGAATTACTAATGAATAAATATTCATATATAAAACTAATGAATAATATTTGAAATTGTCGCGATTAACATAAAATAATACCGTGAAGGGAATTTTATATTCGTCAATCTCACATTAAGACAAACTGAGATTCTGATTGATACGATTATGACGTTACGGCACTAGCCTGGGTCATAATCTGCCCATTACTTAATCAAATTTCTTGGGCAAATTTTCTGCATTTTAAATTGAAATTTAGAATTGGGCAAGTTAGACAATTTGTTTGGAATGATATTTAAATAATTATTTTAATATTGCGTGATAAACACAATGACGTCACTAAACTGGACACAGGAAGGACGAGTTCAGCAACACGTCCTCACGTCATGAGCTAGATCCGAGTATTGATAAATTCATCGGGCTGAGGGTGTTACAACGTCACCAGGGCACCAATGCGGCTTCGCCCTCAGACATCAGTCACAACCTCTAGATAATGGATCTCGGTTCAATAGCAATATACCGTCTGGTGAGATTACTGCTGATCAAACACTCCAAAATAAATGTTCTTTATAATCATTCCTCCAATCCGCGAATTCATGTGTCCTTAGTTCAATATCCAAAACCGCTGCCGATTGCTAACCTCCAACAGAACGTACTTTTAAATATTTAAACTCAGATGCTCTATCACTTAAACATTTCCACATTCCCAACTACGTTGGCAACTCTACTCCATACTGACGGAACACCATCCGTCTCCTTCGGTCCCAGACCCCCAACTGACGAATTCAAAAGGATTTCATCCGATTTGTCTCTAACTTCTATTTCAGCCGGAGTATTGCGTCAGCCTGTTCACTTCCCATAGCAATTCACATTATTTGTGGAGTCACTTGGAGTGTACTCCTAGTGACAGAAACTTTCGAAAATCGACCTTTTCCGTTTCCTCACTGTGTCGTCTAAGCCTTAAATACCAATACTTTGTTAATTATACAAATTTATTTTAATTCCTAACCATCAACATTCTACAGTGATTAATAGTGCAGTATAGATAGAGCAGAATAGAATTATGTTTTGTTCGACAACGAACAATACACTTTGTTGGTACTACTAGCTTTGCCTGATGAGTTTGTGAGTGCAGCACTGCAAATTGCCCGATCGGAAAATGTGTTTTGTCTGACAGATATTAGTTGGCACAGCTTTTCACGTAATGACTAGAAGCCCGCTACCATTCACTTACCTAAGAGCCGCTTGCGAATCAATGGCATCGTTGCCGCGGTCCTTTAAAGGCGACCGTCCGCGGTGTAAGCGGACTATACGGATAATATTATTAGAAGTGGATGCTCTTCAGCCTCTCAAGACACTCATAAGACTACTGAAAGAGGCACTAGTGCAGTACCGTACCTGCCACTTGCGTCGTAAAGGAGTGAATCGCTAATAAACACACATTTCTGGAGTAAATATTCGTGCCACCTAACGTACGTCTCTATTTTTCCTTTCGTAATCATATGAAATTAGAATTTCTCAAAATTAATTAATTAACAAAGTATTGGTATTTAAGGCTTAGACGACACAGTGAGGAAACGGAAAAGGTCGTTTTTCGAAAGTTTCTGTCACTAGGAGGACACCCCAAGTGACTCCACAAATAATGTGAATTGCTATGGGAAGTGAACTCAAAGGCTGACGCAACACTCCGGCTGAAATAGAAATTAGAGACAAATCGGATGAAATCCTTTTGAATTCGTCAGTTGGGGGTCTGGGACCGAAGGAGACGGATGGTGTTCCGTCAGTATGGAGTAGAGTTGCCTACGTAGTTGGGAATGTGGAAATGTCTAAGTAATAGAGCATCTGAGTTTAAATATTTTAAAGTACGTTCTGTTGGAGATTAGCAATGGGCAGTGGTTTTTAATATATCTTTTGTTAATTAATACTCTAGATTAATAACTCATTTTACCTATTTATTGGAATGTAATTTACGGAACATGTTTCTTGATACAAAAGTGCTGCACAACTCGAAAATTAACTTCTTTTTAGCAATCGGCTTGTAATTGACCCAACACCAAACAATTAAGGTTCCTCCGACATCTTCTTGAGAACTGCAACCACTGTAATAAAACATAGTAGCATTAATATTGGTTGCGCTAAAACGATTTATATAGAGAGATGCCGTATCAGGGATGACCAACTTTTGCATTCCAAGCGCCAATTTTTTGACAGGCGACTTTTGATGCGCCACATGAGACGAGCACATTTTATATCGTCTAACGTTCATGGTTAGGAGTTGATAAATAGATATTAAGACAGAATGTGCTTTCGTTATGGGACGGAAATTAATAACTTTTATCCAGTTAATTTAATTAATTTGCGCTAGTTTAATGAAACGCCATTCTACAATAGTCAAGAATGATGGTTCTGCTATAGCTGACAGAGTGTCGTATGGTATAGTTAACTCAGGACTATAGTTGTAGAAACTGAGAGCGAGATCAGCTTGGAACTTGGAATTGTCTTTTCTCTCCGTTTTCCAGAAGAATTATTATTAAATTCTTCTATATTTACTTTTGGTCATTCATTGTATTTGTTTATAATACGCGTCTAACTGTACCAAGCTTTTAAACAATGTAAATGTACTTCTCGTCTGAAAAGCAAGCAGGTTATAGGATGCAATACGCCACTTTTAATCGTCCAAAGAGCCACATTTGGCGCATGTGCCACGGTTTGGTTACCTCTGTTATATATTTTCCTGGAACACTTCCCTAATATTGTTAGATTACGTTACTGTGACCAAACAAAAGAGGGAAAATTTTTCACTAGAGAATATGTTAAAATTAATACAAACTTAATACATAAATCAAGTAGCTGGAAAGTGTCCCGATGATCTATAATTAAGATGAAGACAAATAATATTGAACCATAATTCATAAAATTTAATCTATTTCACCGTGAGTCTAAGAATGCTTCTTTTACGAGTAAATCAATGACTTTACGACCTCAATCCATCACCCCCATACGCTTATTTCTCTCCTCTGCGAAAAATCTCTGGCGGGTTGGAACTTACGAAATAGTAATTCTGTATCCAGATTTAATGGCATCAGTAATGAGAAATTCTTGTTATATCTTCAGACTTCACAAAACTGCAAATGATATAATACGAAATCAGTATAGCAGTATTAATAAATATGTTATCTGTTCCGGTTGTAATTTATATTTCTGGTATACATTATGTTGTATTTATAAATATAAACTTATATGAAACATTAGAAAATATATTCAGATAAATATTGAAACTATTAATGTTTTACTGGTTTTTCCGTAGAATATATGCATACCTTCTGGAGATAGCGGAATGACTAAATAATTAAACATAAACAAAAAGAATTTCATAATGAAAACTTTTTACAGGTGAAATAAGTCTAAAATTATATTTTACTGGTTATTATTGATTCCTAATAAAAATTTTGGAGAGTCTACTTAAATATTAAGATCAATAAAATGTATACTTTTTCTGATAGTAATTATTATGTTTCGTAATATGACAATGAATTTGAGATAATTTAATTCTAAATTAATAAATAATCAAAGTTTGAAAAATATTTTAAAAACTGATTACATTGGATATGATAATAAAACTTTGGGGTTATGTTAAACATCATTTAAAAATAAATACAAGTGTTTCAAGACAAGATATATAAAACTTTAATTATTTATGGTATTTTTTTGTTTTCCATACAATGAACATCAATAGAAATATCTATATTTTCTTATTGTTCCCATTGGTAGGAAGAATTACCACTTCATTCACTTTTTCCTGCAATTGATAGCATGTTCTTTTACATAAAATTTATAATAGCGAAATATTACGCACTTTTAACGTTTCGGAATAAATGTTTCAAACCTTGACCACAGAATTATTTAGCTTGATAAAACTGATTCAATATTAGTAAAATGCTAATAGAGTAGTTCATTCAGTTACAAAGCTTAAGAAAACTTAAACAAGTCAAATATTCAAAATACACCAACACTGATTCTGTAATAGCCCTTCAATAATCAAATAAACAAAATAATTCCAATGAAATTCAACACAAGTCCACAGAAATGGAAATGTCGTCAATAATAGCATAATATTAATATTAGATATATTATCATATTACTATTATTCAAGTGACTTGTAATATCTGTTAAAAATGCCAGGTCTTTTATGAAATGTCTAACTCAACTATACAAACACACTACATTATCCAATAAAATTCCTTGATGACCTCAAGCTACGTAATGAATTATGACAACCAATTATATGGTATCCATGTAAATATGTGATGTAAAAATGTAGCAGTCACTAATAACCACAAAATTCACGCGACTTAAAATAAAAAATAAAAATAATGGATTAAATTTGCACATTTCATGCACTCACAAAAATTAATTATTAATCGGATTCGACAAATGGATTTAGTATTAAATAATTCTTTAAAAAATGTATATTAATGATTTTAAAATATTATAAAATTCTTGCATAGTTTTCAATAAATTGTTGAAATATAGATGCATACATCTTGTACAAAAAAAGCGAAGCATCAGTGCCTCAAGTCTCCTGCGGAATCGGATGAACGTCGGATTTTCGATGTCCGATCCGCCAACTCATATCCTGTCTGCGGGAGGATTTTATTTCCCAGGAGTTTTAAACGAAATCCGTTCCACACCCGACAACACGCCATTCCCTTGGATTTGTTACTGACCAATGCCTTACATATGGTGTTCCGTTCTCCTCTATGTTATCGAGAATGAAGGAAGCATCTATTTACAATAAAAGGCTAACCTTGAAATAAACCGTTGCAAATATTTTGTCAAATTCACGATTATCTATTTTCATTTTCAAAAACAATAAAATAACATATATTTATCTAATTGCTGGATAATCAAATTCTGTACTATCTATATAATGGCGAAGCTTCAAGGTTTAAAACACTAGTTTCTGGTTGACCAGCTATAAATGCAAGAAAATCCCTCCTGTGGCACACCTAACATATAAGGGGAGACAATCTAATAAAAAAAGGGAAACTACTTACTTAGATTAATTCATGGGCGCCAGGAGGCAAAGTAAAAAAATATTGTTAAATGCTGCAACATGAGATTCTAAACTCCCCCCCCCCCCCAATATAATCGTGTGTAGGTATGAATACCTGAAAGGAAATTTTTATAAAAAATTAATAAACTTAACGTCGCAAAAACACCAGGATAAAAAAACTTCCGCCAGCGTACAAGAACAGGATTGCTGCCACCAGGCTGGAACCAAAGTCGGGTTCATTCGGCCACGAGTACGCCCATCTGCTCCTCTCTCCCTCTTCAACGAATCTTCCTCCGTTATTTATAACCCAAAACTGTCCTTCTGCCAATATTGGCCTCGCTGTTCTCCCCCTTCCCTTTTTCTTACAGTTCGCCTAATTGGTGACAACTGGTCTTAGCATCATCATCAAAATATGTTTCCAATTTCCAGATTGGTTGGTGGAGACGTTTTCCCCCTCTTCCTGCGTACTGGACTTTACGGGAAACTGTCTACCCTTGGGCTATTCTTAGGTGGAAGCTTTTTCAGGGAATTCCTCGCTTGTGCCTTACAACGCTTTACAATTAACGCTGTAATTTATGTCGAAATATAAAATTGAATCAAACAAGAGAAGTGCGATATACTCCAAATATCACACCGCCTATAAAATCAAAATCAATGTCTAAATGTATTTCAAATTAATAATTATAATTTATAATTAAAGGAGAACTAATTATGAATTTACGTCGCTAATAAACCGAATGATAAAATTTGTATTTGGCATTGGTAATATAAGTATGTTTACTTTGCTTTAAGTGTCTTTTCTACTCAAAAGAACCAGAACAGATAATGATTTGTAATATTAACAATTTGATGTATTTTTACATAACTTTACTTTTCACTAAATCCAAGAAAACACCTGGTTTAGATTGGATCATATTGTGCTCTAAACGAAGGGTTTCGATCCACTGAAAATTTCCCTAGTACGTGAAAACGTAGTGCAAGTTATTATGTTGTTAAAACCTGGTAATAACCCTGACGAAACACCGTCTTACCGTCCAATAAAATTACTGCCTATACTTCTAAAGAGGCTACCACCAATTCCACAAACAAATTAACTTATTCTCCATCATCAGTTTGGGTTTATATCTCTACCACTGAACACGTAAATCTTATCTATACAAACATTAAAATTGAAGTGTCTGTGAATCGAATAGGCTTAGAAACCGCTTAACGTATTTCAATAATTTCTTTTTAGAGATTAAAAGAGAAATTTAAATTATCGTGTACGTTCCATTTCAATACCTTGCAGAGTTCAGAAGAAATTGAAAAAAATATTTGTAAAACCATGAATTGCTGCGCCAAAGGCGGACCTGTACAAAACCAACTATTTGTTGTAAGGTTTGCCCTGAAGCGTTCCTACGCCATTTATCTGATTGCACCAAAATTTTGGTGTTTACAGCTGACGATTTCTGTCGATCTATTGAACAAATAGATTTCGTTCTTTCCCCCTTTCTGGTCAAAATAGGTCAAACTCTAAAGACAAACAAATTAAAAATGGTTTATATTATAACACTGCCCTTCCAATATATGAACATAATAGTTAAGACATAATTGGATAATTATTTTAGTGCTCAGCTCCGGAGGAGTTACATGACCCCGATATATACCATAGCTAACTCAATTTCCGATATCCAACTTGTAGTCTGCTAAAGATTTACAAATTACTGTTCCTCCTGTACAACGATAATCTCTTTAAAGTGGGATTCGCAGTCACGCCGGTTTAGTTTTATTTCATTCGATAAAAACCTGCGTACTCGAAAGGCTGAAAATCCTTTTAGATTTATAACAGTTGGATAAATTAAATTACGTTCTGCGCGTTCGCTTGCGTCAAAACTTTTTCACGTAAAAAATGAACCACTAGAGGTTTAATATTATATATGAATAAATTTATCAAATTAAATGGAGATGATCGTACAGGTATTCTCAGAACATTTTAATAGTTTTTTTTAGATTTAATATAGTCCACGAAATCAAGTGTTTTTAATTTAATTATATTCACCTTGAAAGTCATATTTCATATTTGAATTTTTTAACCGTTTCTAATAACCACTGATTTTGTGCTTAGTCATTCTTTTCCTATGATTTGGCCACCATCTTAAAATTGTAAATTCACTAAGGAAATACTCGGTAGTAAATTACAATTACATTGAAGATTTATCTGAAGTAATAAAATTGTTTTCTACTGTTTCATTTGTTAGCTTTACTTTCTAGTTAATTGCTATGGTTAACATAATGTATTTCAAAGTAAAAAGTTAATTCGGGCCTGCATCCATTCATGGGTAAACACTTCTAAAGTTAATTTTTTTGATGGGGAAGGGGGTAACAGACTACATATGGGTGATCCTGAAATGGGAAACTGCATCATTCTGGGGTTATCCTTGTGGTTGTAGTTGTCAGTTCTTAGACTCTCATCGCTAACGAATCATGCACTAGCATTTTCTCCTTGTTATTTTCTCCGTACTATATTTAATAGATATATATTACCTGCGTGAGAGTTCTCTCTCAGGTGTGTTTACCCATATTTATTCCTCGTACTCTCTCTGGCTTTTCAATGTTCTCACATACTGAGGCACCTTAATCTATTTTCGAGGTGTATGTACTGGAGTCGAAGACCTTGGGCATTAGGTAAGAGTTTTCCGTTGATCCCATTGGATCAGCTGGCCAACTGTCTCTTAAATTATGAAGAAACGGAAAAGGGAATGCTGCGACCCCACAGAAAACTATCTCCCGTCATTCGGAAGGAATGTGAATAGTACCCAATAGCCCGCCCTACCTGATGCAGGTTTCCTAGGGCTTTCCCCGCATCTCTTTAAGGTGAATCAGGGGGTAGAATCCTTAAACTACTGTCCTGGGGCTCTAGTCAATCCTTGACTGCCTTACGCTCCCTTCCGCACCCCCGTTTTCAATTCCCTTCCTATGCTATTAAAAGGGATGCCAGTTTCTGGATTACTCTCAAGTAGGTTGTTTCCCAAGAAAAAATCTAAGTTAATTTAATTTCAACTAGATTTGTGTCCGGTGTTACCCACGGTTTTTTATGTTTTATCTTCATTTTGATGACATATCCTATCCACCCCACTGACAATTGTGTTCCTCTCGCAAGCCGAATGGGGAAAATTTCCAAATACCATCGGGAGAAACGCTATCAATGTCAATGATTCTGAAAAACATTCATTTCAGGAAAATATCTATGTGACAGACTTCACTGCGGATAACTCTCACGAAGTCTGTGACTCTTTGAAAAACTGTACAGTCTCGAAAGTAGTTTCTTCTTAACGATTTTCCTCATTTCCGTGATAGCTAAGTATTTTAAATTAAGGATCCAACTGAACAATTCTGGATTTTTAAAGGGTATATGCTCAAAGTTCATGTGCATAGTATTATAGCTTACCGCTGTTTCTATTGGACTAGTGGGCCAGCTTCCCTTCAAATTCGTTGGAGGCATCGAGTCGTCTCTGTTGCGGCCCCACAACAAACTTTGTCTCCCATTCAAGAAATAGTTTCCTGGAAACAAAACGATAAACGAGCGTAGACTTTGCTGTCGTAAACGATTGAAAGATGACGACAGAGCTTGCGATTATCAAAACGTCGCGTCTTTATCGCTGCGTTACCCGAGAAGAAACCCGAGAAATATTTCTTCAGCAACTGCACCGGGAAAACCTTTGATCATTAATCTGTCTCCCGTTATTGTAAGGATTTGGGACAACTTCCAAATAAACGACCTACCTGATGCAAGTTTCTGTTCGATTTTCCGTGCACGACTTCTAGGCGAATTTTTGGGTAGGATCCTTATTATACAACCTCCCGTCCCAGTCTTCCCTTGGCTAGCTTGTTCTATCTTCCCCATCGTCCCGTTTCTAATCCTTCCTATGCTATCACTATACATAAATCCACACACTCAAATTTATTTAATAGAATATTCTTATCTGTATCCATACATTTTTACACGCGAACGGCGTTGCCAGGAAATGTTATCGGGATTCTAACCGAGTGAGTGCACCGATAGCCTACAAGATTCGCCATCTACCGTACCATAGCGAAAGAGATTTTACTTACTCACTAGGCTAGTATCCAGAGGAAAATTATTAGCTGGGGACCCGGCGTTGACCGGGTATTTATTTATATTATCCCTCAAATATACTCCCAGCATCTGTACCCCCACTTAATAGTTAAATTTTTGTTTGGATTGCAAATTAAAGGTCATGATGTGACACAGCGACTCGTATTACACCGATTTCTACACCAAACTCGATAGTTTCTTTTTTAATTTTCATGTTAGCAATTACTAAATTTTAAAATATACCTGACGCGAGAATTAAACCAATTTATATGTACATCGTATTGACGATCCAAAGTTCATTTTTTCTCAGCCTTCTGCAACAATAGATAGGAAGTGGGATGAATGATACAGTAAAGCGTAATAGGACTTAAAACACGCAGTTGGTTTACACTCCGGCTTTCGCGCGGCAATTACGAGAAATTTTCCGGTAGAAGTACTAATTTAATTTAGTTCATATCTTCTGCAATATATCAAAATTAAATATTCACGAATATTTAATTTAAATTTCTTTTTTTTAACTCTCAAGTTTTCATTGAAATCACTGCCGACGATGTAGAGCATACTCTGTTCCACTGCGACGCTTGAAGGACACAACGTGAGAACCTGGCAGTCACTGCATGAGGACCTTACACCCGAAAATTTAGTTCACCTTCTGACCACATCCGAGGATACCTGGAGAACTATAGATTGCTACATAAGGGAAATATTAAAAAATAAGGAAGAAAAATAATTTCATAGTTAGATAAAGCGAACAAACCAGAATAAATGTAGTGTAGGTAAAAACATTAACTAGTAGTCCTAGTATTGTATTATTTTGTAGATAGTGTAAAATAGTAATGTAGAAAAAGTGTAAATTGTAGTGTAAAAACGAACATTAACGTCTGACAGCAGCAAAGCATAACGCTCCGATTGCTTCCTGCGACGATATGTCCAAGGACGATTCCGCTGGAAGATAAACCCAGTCATCATTGGAAAGAGGTTTTTAGTGGGTACAATCCCACACTACTACCCAGTGCGGACCCTGGAACAGTGTCTTCCGAAGATTTTCACCGACCCTCGTAAAAAAAGTCAGACAGACAATCAAACAAACACTTCAATTTTATTTATTGGTACAGATTTAGTTAAACGGAAAAATCATAATATTTTTCAAAAGTATACACATTTATTGCATACATATCACGTATTGAAAATTTTGTTATAAGCGAAATGCTGCACACTTTTCATCGTATGTCCATTGTTTTTTTGCGTCCATTGTTATTCCTCTGCCGTGTTAATTCATGGTCTGTTTTACAGGAAAATTTTCTCGTTTATCTTTCATTTTAGGTTTCTAATAAATAACAAATTAGAGAGAATAAAAATTAAACTATTTCCTCTTTATATAATTTTGTGTCATGGAGGCTAAACCGTTACTGCGTGTTTCCCCGAGACGTAATCACATTGTTGTCGGAATCTCATTACCTTCAGTCGTATTAACAAAGGCGTCATTAACAAATATAAAGCCAGACTTTTTATCATGTCTAATTGATATGCCATGCAGACATGCGAACGACTCATCGTCCGCTATGCGAAAACTCCATTATGAACAAGAATAACCAGCGTGTTTGTAATTGTACTTTCCTAATGGTAATTGCATTTCCGGGGAATGAGTCCGTCCTGACGACATGCATTCACTCTGTGATGAGTTTCGGGTTTGCTTGATGTCATTTACGATCGATGAATTGCCCTGATCTCAGAGTCAAGGCTTCACAGGTTTGCGCTAATAGCTCTAGAGTGATTCAGTTTGCGTTACGGCGCAATGGACTCAAACCTAATTAACATTCTCAGTGCCGCAGGTAGCATACATTAACTTTGGATCCTCCGACTTGAACCTGTAAAATGAATTTAGGTGTTGTTATACAAATTTATACTTTTAAAAAATTTCCTCTCACTAAATATTTTTTTCTTTTTGCCTGTGCTACGAGGAAACAGAAGATTTTTTTTTTCACTTCAAGCCCAAAGATTTTAGCCTTTTCAATTACGGTCGTCATTATTTGTTCATTTAACAAGTCTTTTAATCAACCCACATATCCGACAGTCAAATCTCGCAGTTTGTATTGCCACTAACTTATGCCATTCATCTTACTTATGTTGAAAATAAATTATTTTACCAGACTATCATATGTTTTCCAGTTATCCGCTAAGCAAACATTAATAATCAACAGATGAATAATTTTCAGACCTCATTTTATGAATAAAAGAATTTTATAATATATAAAAACAATTAACGTCTCAATTAAAGTAAAATAAAATAAGAATTAACGACCAGTATTACTAACATACAAAAAATTCTGTGTGTCAGAAAATTTCAAATCTGATAATTCTTTTTTATTTTGTGAAAGAAACAAAAATGTTCGAAATACTTTTGATTTTAATATTGTTGTTTACAAAATTTCTTGTAATAAATGTTCATATTGCTATAATTGTTAGTAATTGTGTAAACTGTAATTAAGGAATTTAAACTAAATTTAAATATTCCAACTAAACTTCTTCTATCATTGAACATTTTCTGAATTTTATTTGAAGTTTGATAATACTGTTACATTATGAAGTAAATTTTTAAGGAGAGGTCAATTTCTGAAATGGTTTATAAAACATCAAATAAATTTTCCGAAAACATAAAGCATGACAATTATTCGTCAAATTCATTGTATGATGGTTTATTAAATGATCTTTGTTACTCACGTCTTTGGTTCATCCTTTCTTATTTTGCAATATTTTTTCATATTATTTCGGTCCGTACTAAATGCTGACAAGGGCCAAAAGGTTGGTCGGAATGTCTACTAAATTATATTCATGTTCAAAAATTTTATTGTATTGTCTGTTGTACGGTTCGTAAGTTCTTATGTTCGGTTAATGAAAGTAATTAATTCGTCAAACTTTCCATCTCAAATTCACACTCTCAAATCCTTCCCAACGCCCTTACCCATTCTCCTAGAAGGGCTGATCCAAGGCCAGAAAAGCGAAACATCTCAACAATTAAATATTTTTGATAGTAAACATACTCATTTTATGCTTGAAGTAACATTAACACTGAACTAATTGTAATGATAATTCATAGAACACATTGAATTGTATTTGAATTTCATCCTCTCTACGTAACGTTTGGTTTAAGTTCACTTCGTGGTTTACTGTTAAGAAAATATTATCTTTATTCGGCAGGCATTGTTCTGCTTTGGATGTCTCAATCTAAACGCCTCACACAAAACTTGTAAGGATTCTAACGAGGAAGGCTTCGTTGTGCACAGTGCAAACATAAGCAAGAATCGATCGTAGCTAAGCTTCCCAGAGGGCTCTCACAACACTTAAAGCAATTCCTTTAACGATGTTCTGTTTGAAAAATTTTACGATGTTGAATCTAATGATACGCGAAGATGAATGCATCGAAATTCAGTTTGAAAAACAATTTTAATTATTACGCAGAATTGTTACCGATGATGAATGATAAGTAGATCTAAACGAACTAGTAAAATCTTAGTTTAGGAAACGGACAGTTATTCACTTATTCCCAAAGACGAATAACACTTACTATTGATACTTAAGTATTTATATATTATATATATATATATTTATAAGGGAATCAAAATGCAAGGAAAGGAAATAACCATAAGGCGTGCTGATGATATTGTAGTAATAGGGAAGTTAGAAGAAGACTTGGAAAACATAATAAATGGTATGAACATAATCCTGGAGGAAGAATACAACATGAGGATTAACAGAGGGAAAACCAATATGATGCAGTGTAGTATGAGAAATAGAGAAATAACAAACGGTGTTACATTTGGACCAGATATTTTGAATGAAATTAAGGAATTCTGCTACTTGGGATGGTAGAAGTATAGTATATAAAGAGAAGGATAGCACAGGCAAGGAAGGCTTTCACAAAAAAGAGGAATTTTCTTACGGTTAATATAAGAACCAATATTAGAAAATCATTATTAAAAATGTTTGTTCGTATGGAGTGTGGCGTTATATGAGTGCGATAGGAGTTGCAGACAGGAAAAGAATAGAATCTTTCGAAATGTGGTGCTATAGGACAATGCTGAAAATCAGATGGGTGGATATGGTAACTGACCAGGAAGTTCTTAGTAGAATACGGGAACAGAGTACCATTTGGATGACTTTGCCCAAGAGAAGGAAGGGATAGATTAATAGGCCACGTTTTGAGACATGAAGATCTTGTAAAATTAGCATTAGAAGGAAGTGTGTGGGGTAAGAACAGAAGAGGGAGGCCAAGGATGGAATCCACTAACAAGATTATGGAGAATGCGGGACTTGGTAGCTACGTATATAACCGAAAAGTCTTGCGCAAAATAGGTTGCATCAGACCAGTCAACAGATCAACAAAACAACAACAATAATTATCTGCAGACAGGCTCGGGACACGGCATTAAACTAAACATTTTAATATATTACAAATACTGTATATTGTTACGTATGAACAATTTAATCACTAACACCAAGCTTATTTAACATTTTTCACAGAATACTCTTACGATTCCCTCGACATTATTCGTTGAAGAACTGAAACGTTTTGCGGATCA
Source organism: Eucriotettix oculatus (assembly GCA_034510155.1). Lineage (NCBI taxonomy): Eukaryota > Metazoa > Arthropoda > Insecta > Orthoptera > Tetrigidae > Eucriotettix > Eucriotettix oculatus. The sequence continues at coordinate 188,781,891 of CM067376.1, forward strand.
GTTGAAATAGGTTAAGGTCTGTAAATGACGATATATTCACATAGACGCAATTTTCCTAGACTTAGACTACATCTGTTCCAGGATTATGCCGTGTAGGATAATTAAACTATAACCCGGGGGCCCTAGTTAACCCTTTTCCACCTTCCTTCCCTTACATATTCCCTTCCTATGCTATTAAAGTGGAGTTTCCATAATGAGGGCTGCCCTAATGTAATCTTTCATCCAAAAAAAGAAAAAATTAGGTATGTTAAGCCAATGTGTAAGTATAAAGATTAGCGATTGCTCAACTGTGTATCATAATTTATAAATTAAAATATATTTTTTATTGATGTTATTCATGGTCTATGAAATGAATAATTTATAACTGCCCAGACTTATTTCAGAAGTTTTTCAATGATTTATTATAATATTTGCAATATATGTCGTGCTGGAATTGTACTCGGATGACGGAAGAAAAATAATCATATTCCCTGTAAAGGCGTTTAATGCTGACCTTCTCAATAATACGTTAAATTACCAAAATGTAAACTTGTCCTATTGTTATATTAATGATAGTTGTACTATAAGCATCACATAAGTTTGTGTGGCTTTTGCAGATATTTACACTCGGGAAAATAAAATTAGTTTTCCGAAACTTATACGTTTTATTACGCAAAACGTTATAAGAACGGTACAATCACAAGCTAAAATACAAGATAAGACTTGAAATATTTGTGCTATAAAAGAAATATGATCGCCACGTCCGAAAATGATATCCAAATGCTCAGTTTCCAGAGTCAAAGGCTGGGCTTGCATCTACGATAACGTCACGCGCGAAGGAGGCGTGTCATGTACCTGCGCAATGGCTCACCTTTATACTTACACCATGTGTGGAACCAATTATTACAACAACGTCGAAAACCGTAATCAAAGTTTAAAACTTCTACTGCAAATTTTAAAAGTAAAAAAATTATTCATAATCACTTTACTGATATTCCACGTTTATACCATGCATATTCTTAGTATCTATGATACGAAGGCAAATAAAAGATTTGCGTTTCATTAATCATAGTAATATTTCAAAAGACTTAACATTCATTATGTTATTGTCAGTATCTACATCCTTACTTCACTTTCTCATATGTCTATTTAATTTCATCATCAGATTCTTAGCAATTATTGAAAATGAGTATGACGAACAATTTAATAAAGGAAATTTTTCACCGCCATTTTATATATGTTGCGCTCTTAAGCGAAATTCTCTGGTTATGTGTTTCTTATACGTAGATGAAAATATCATGCACATTTTGTACAGTTCGGTGTTAGTTTTCGGACCAATATTTGAAGACGGTGGATACTGTTTTCGAGGATAGGGCTTGATTTCATCTTGTTTCTTGAACGCGTTAATTATCAAGTTTTTTCATTTAATAATACTTATTGTTGATTCTTCTACACGACTAGCTAGGTGCCCGGCTGCATATTGAACAAGTGTAGCCTTTTCGGTCCCCTCAAAATTTCGTTATTAGTTGATGTACTCATGTTTCGGAAAACATTCCTGTGATTAGTTTCACTCCTCCTAATGCTCTCGTATAGATATGCAGATCTGAGAAATGGCACAGCACACACCTAAAGCATGTCGAAATATTACATGGAAATAATCAGGTCCTTCGTCGTTATAACAAGAAAATATTTCAGTGCCTATATTTGTAACTATTGAACCGCAAATAAGCATCACCCACGTGGCAGTCTATAAAATTTCGTAAGAACACAAGCATAAAAATGACAATTATTATAAAAAGAATATTCCCAATGAATGAAACCCACTTTCTTCGTCAAGCCTCACTTCATTTCACGTTTTGTGACCCGTAAAGGATTTAAATATCCCAAGGTTATTACTATATTTTATTTTCCTTTCAAGTGGTTTCCACCCCAATGTACTGCCATTTAGTCTCCCCCATGACTACCATTTCACTATATTACGGAATTCCTAAATAACCGACAGCATATTCCATTATAGGAGGAACTAATGTTTATGATCTAAAGAAATCCAGGCTTTTCGGAATACATAACGAAACTACCCCTCGCCCCCACACAAGGCTTGAACTTAATTAAATCTCAGATACTTACTATCGTTATTTAAATTATATTCAGATCTTTCTTTTGATTAACGAAATCTATATATTTATTGATTAATAAAGTTGTAAAATTAAAACGTTTCTTCTGCATGTCGGTAGACCTCATAAGCTATTAAGACTAAATTAAACTGTTAGTTTTTTTATGTATTTAGAGGCATCAAGAAAATCAAAGATGTTAGTCAGTTGGATAAAGATAGTACAGAGTCATGAATATGACTGAAGGACTTACTATTATTGTGTATAATTACGGTACAATTATTTGGTTTGTACCATTTTTGAAATTAATCTAATGCGATACCTGCTTTCAAGATGCAGCATTTTGACGTCATCCCGATTAAAGGAATTGTTAGTAACTAACATGTGTTTGTTAATCACATTATGTTTATCCTCAGGGAGTTTTAAGTGAGAACGGTGTTCTTAAATTCTAGTTTTCAAGGTTTTTGTTTTCTGTCCAATATAACTGGAATAACAATAATTGCAAATAAGCTTGATATACAACACATAGTTCAACGGTATCTTTGCTATTCTTAACGATGATGGACAATGAGTTGATGGTTTTGTAAATGATGGATATACTGAACTTGCTAAGAAAACGGTTTATTTTATGATATTGACTTTTGTATTGGAATTTATTCTTTTTTGGGTTAAAGCATTAAGGTTTGGTGAATCAGTTCTAATGTTACAATTGATAAACTGATTAGGGTTAAGTAATCTGAATGAAACCCAGGGTCTGAAAGTAAATTCACACCTCCTACTATATTGTGTACCCATAGCTCTTTTTTGGTTAGGAAGATGATTAATATGTAAATTGAGGACCCTTCCTGAAAACCTTGAGTTTCCTAAACCAATTATGAATTAAAAAATACTTATCTACCGACAGAATGCCATCTAAACAGCAGAGGGATCGATTGATCTATTTCCAGTGAACGGTAATTTAGGATGATAGTTTTTTAAGGTATTACCTAACTCGGTGAAATTATAAGTACGAACTGTTCAGAATTTTTCATCTAGTAGATATATATAAAATAACACTTAAAAATCTGACGAAGTAAGACGTTTAAGGTATCTCATTACAATTTGTATTTTTGATTTAAAGTGAAATAATTAAATTAAGGGAAATCAAGAGTTCTTGTAGAGAAATATTAGTATGTTTGTTAAAATCGTTCAATCTAGAACTGAAGCTGTCAAAGATAACGTTATATTGAATAGAAGTAAATAAAGATACGACATCTAAAGAAATAACTCTTTAACTCTTTGAACAAATATATAAATTGATGTTAATTTTTAAAGGAGTATTGTGTTTCTTCCTTAAGACCATTGTAAAAATTTAGACAAGGAATGTAACGGGGTTCCAATAGATGCGTCAATCTTAAGGAGGTTTTTGGTTTGTGTATTTTGGGTAAGGCATAAGCCCGGGCAGACGTAATGAATAAAGAATTTAATTTTTAAATGTCTATGTGACCCCGTACTTTCCATCCTTTTAAAATTAATTTTCAACTATCTATGACTTCAGTATGCAATTTCCGTTATTAGGAACATAGATGGTTGTATCTGATAACAGGACATTAACGTTATTAACATATTAAAATTTATCAATACCTACCGTAAGAGCACCTTTGTATGCTTGAGTGAAAACAGTGTCACGGTTCATTTGATAAAATATCTAGTGAACTTTATATCTATACCAATAAATGAAATTGAAGAGACTGTCTGTATGTTTGTCTCGAATAGGTTCCGAAACGACTCAACGGATTTCAACGCAATTTTCAGGGATTTAAACAGAAATTTTAACTTAAATTTTAGTGAATATTTCATTTCTGAATATATAAATGTAAGTATTTATAAGTCAATTGAATTACCGCGTGAAAGGCGGCGTGAAAAACAACTGCGAATCATAAGTCCTATTAGGCGTTCCTATGCCATTCATCCCACTTACTGTGTTATTATGAGCATAATTTTGGCTGCATAACAGAGAGGGGGCGATTTTTTTAACTCCATCTATTGATGCAGTACGATTCGCGCATAATTAACCTATTGTTAGGGAATTCCTGCGAAATAATAAACTTCTTTGGATCGTCGATACGATGTATACGTAAATTGGTTTCATTTGGAGCGTCAAGTAAATTTTAATATTTAGTAACGGCTCATTTTTATTGGCTCTGAAACGTATGATAGCAGGGCCTATTCTATACAAACTGCGAGTTATAATGTTTGGCCTGAAGCGATCATAAATAAATGATACCGTACTTTCTATATATTCAATGAATATAACTTAATCAAAATTGTGTACCTGTTGTTTCGTTTTTAGGGAAAAATAAAAAGAACTATTTCCGCGCAAACGAAGTCGCGGGTTTTAAGTAAAGATAAAAAACCGAGGAATACTATGTGTGATTGAAGACTGGAGAAATCTATTTACTTCCTCACCCATTCATCTTTAACTTGTTCCAATTAGCCCAACTAGTTAAGTTATTTGGATCATTTCTTAAATCTGCTTCTTCCAAAATACGTTATTATCTCGATTTTCATTGTCTGTGTAAGTAAGCAGAACACAGAGGCGAGAAAATGAGAAAGTAAAGTGAAGTTGCGGAGATAAGGAAGGGACCAAGGTTCAAGAAACTGGACAAATAGGTTTGGTTTATAGCGCATAAGTGACGACGTGATAAATTGTCTAGAAGGAAAAGTGAAGAGAGAAAGGAAGTAGATATATTGACTACAATGCTTCTAACAGTAATGAAACTCTTTCTTCATCCGGAAGAGGATAGCATTCAGATATACAATACGAGAGTCTTTACGCGTAAGAGGGCGTGGCTTACTACAACTATATCCGTATTAAGAATTAATTTATTTGCATCTTCATTTTGTTTCCCATTATTTTCTCTTCTTTCATTCCGCTTTCTTATGGGATACACCAGGAAAGTCTGAATAATAATATTACCTCTCCATTATAAGTCAATTTCAAAATCAGATTCAAAAATGATTTTTACCTTCAATATAGTAAAATCATCGGCAATAAATCAAGCGTTTGATTCCTTCTTCAAGCATCAATATTCAAAGTATGCTGAGTATATCTTCTACATAAGTAAAAGCCATTGAAAGCAGTGAGCTCCAGAGTCTATATTCTGGGCTTGTTCAAACACACTCCGCGTTATAAGGTTTGCCTTTAGGCATTCCCTTACTATTCATACGTTTAACGTGAAATTTTTCTGTTCATCGATGATCACCCCAAATAAGTTTTCTGTCCAATTTGAAGATTTAGGTTCCTTCCGTCCGTCCCCTCACCCCATCCCCACCTCCTCCCGGCTATCAAAATAGTTTCCATGTCAATCATCTGATCTGCGAATTCATATTTGTCCCTTATGCTTTCATGCCGTGAAATTTTGGTGTTCAGTCCAGACCTTCTAAGAATTACATTCTTTCTTTCCTCCTTTCAGAACAAAAAACGGTTTATCCGAAGTACATACAGAACTTTCAAAATGATATATTATGACCTCACTTAGCCTTACAAATTAAATTATTAAATTCGTATTTTACGTGAAAAAATGTTTAAATTCAGCTAAGATTTTATTTAAATAATTATACTATTTAATTAGTTAATTTCAATATTTATTTATAGTAAGTGAATACAAATTAAAAATTGTCAACGTTCGCATATATACAGATCACATACATTTATCGAAATGTCATCGGTACTAAATAGATGTCATTTATGGTAATTTCCTGTCTGTACAAATTGCTTACTTTGTTTCCCTTTCTTAAGGGAATCCTCAAACCGATTTTGATTTAACATTCGGTCGTTCCTCTACAGAGACTTGAGAATGTTCTTAGCTCATTAAATTGCCATCTGCCACATTCAGATAATTTCGTAAACCTGATTTTAAGTATTTGGCCAGACAGTTTTGTTCATTTGACAGAAAATACGGCTACATGGCATTTCTCTATAATGGTAAATAAATGTATTTCCTAAAATGTCAATCTTCATCTCAGAAGGTAAAAAATTTTCTATTTTAACTTTGTGTTTTAATTTAGGAAATGTTAATTATTTATATTACACAATTTATTTATTAAATCCCCTCATTCAGTTATTAGGGTTTTACAGCATATATTTTAATGTGCTTTTTATATTACTATAATTCATATGATCGTGTTGCGTGAGTAAAAACTCTCTTTGTTGGCAAATATTTATCAAGAAGATTTCTTATACTAGTCTAGAAGAATATTAACAAAATATATAAATTGAAAAACTGAATATAACAATAAGTTTCAAGTGACACGCTGTAGAAAAAAGAGTAATCCGAAACCTTATCCTTTCTATAGTATTTATTATGAACAAATCGTTGTGCCAAACGCTTACAAATATTTTCATTCCCTTATGCACAAGGAGCATTCGGCTAGTCTTGGACCATGATACATTCCAACATTTTTTGTATAAAATAAATACAACGCAAAATTATATTAAAAATTTATAGTATTTCTACTGCAACATTTAATGTTAACATAATTTACAAAAAATCTTTAGTCAATATTAAGATACTTGCCAGTTGGCGTCACAGTAATATATTAGTATTTATTCCGTGGTTTCGAAATTTTTTGTTATTTGGTATTGTTCTTTGGGAGTGTGTTATCTTTGATCTGTGAACAACATGTAATATGATTGGTAAAAAAAATAATGTATTGAAGTAAATACGAGATTGACACAACACCCGCGAATACCGTGGGAGGACTCAAGCCGGAGCATTTATAACGACGTATTATCATAGAACTACATCAGAGATGACCAAACCGTGGCGCATGCGCCATACGTGGCACTTAAGACGATTAAAAGTGGCGCATTTCATCCTTTAGCCTGTTTGTATTTCGGATGAAAAGTGCCTTTATATTTTGAAAACGCATTATAAAGAAATACAACGAAATAGAGAAATTTATTCTGCCAAACAGAGAAAATCGACAATTCCAATTACCAAGCTGATCTCCTCTCAGTGCTTACAACAGAAATCCAGCATTATCTTCAGCAAACGAGAGACTCTGTCAGCTATAGCAGCATCATGAAGCTATCACCCTCTCTCGTACGAGAATGTCATTCTTGACTTTTGTAAATTGGCGCTTCATTGAACTGGCATAGATTAATTAATTTAACTGCGTCAAAGTTATTCCTTTCCGTCCACTGTGCGAAGCAGATTCTATTTCGCAACCCCTAACTATGACCGTAAGACACTGTAAAATGCTGCAACTTAACTAGTCTATCAAAAAATTGGGGCTTCAAATACAAAAGGTTTGCCATCCAACTGTCGTGACTGGTGCATACGCACATAACTAAATTTAGGTTGAATTTTTTTAATTATTCAGTTTCCATTTTTTAAAGAATTTATTCTGCCCGTCTGTGGCAAATTGGCCCCATCAATACTGGTTATAACTGTGCTTAATCTTTCTCGGAACAGAATATCCTTTTGTAACGGTAAATGCGCGGATTACGTTTCACACCTCTGCACTACCCGTAACGCTCACCAATCTGCCTCCTTTCCGCGCTCACAGCAGCTTAGCACTTACAAAGGCTTGTGTCATGATACAGAGAGGTCACCGCATCAGGCAGCAGCGGTATAAGTAACGAAGTTAAATTTAATTGGAACCATCTCGTAATAAAGAATATTATTTTAAGTACTTTATTTTTTAATAACAAAGATAGTGTTCGTACACGTTTCGTATTAATTTTAAAAGGTTTCATAAAGAAAGAAAAAATAAAGGGGTGGCATTACGAAGGCTTGCATCATATTGGGAAAACATATAGCACGACTAAACATACAATATTATCATCATGCGCGATATGTACGAATGAAAAATATTTTCGTGATAAAAATGTGTGTCAACTTAGTTTTAAAAATGTGACACTATTGGTAACTTTGTTGACGGAATAGGAATGTGGTAAATTACGGGTTCGGTCATTTTCAACGGAGGATTGGTGACACTCTTTACTACCCTCGAAAAAAATTGTTCCTTGGGTTATGTGGCTCATATCTTCATCTAACGAGTCGAATTGTCCATTCAAATACTTATACTGCATCTGACCATTGACTAAATTTTTCAATTTTAATTTTTATTATATCTAATGGCTGTATCTGAAAGTAAAATAAATAAATTTTAAACAGTTGTTGTTTTATATTGAAACAAATCAAATTTATAACACATACAGGTTGGTTTCACAATGGCTTGGAACAGAAGACTGTAAATTATTTTGAATGATCGGAAAACTAATAAATTGAATAGTTTTAATTTAATTAAATTTTGAAAATGGCTGTATTCCTGAAACATTTATTTACAGTAATTTAAGGTAATTGGTTTATTTTAGCCAACAATTTTTTAAAATTCTTTTTATTAAATTTGCTAAATTCTTATATATATTTGGTATGTTGCTATGCGCGTGTTTGTAATGCTGCATTATCTTCATCGAGGCTCAACTAAATGGTTAATTACGAATGATCACGCGGCCACATTTGCGGCGTTCCCAGAATATTTAGTTGCAATTTTCTGCAGCAATCGATAACGGATGGGTAGTAGAGTTACAGCGTCCTTAAGGGAAAACCGCAGCGATTTGGCGTCACGGGTGAGAGATGACGTCATTCGCAGCAGAGACAATGAGGCAACGTCGCCTCAACAAAGCTAACACAGGCATAAAGCTGATGTATCAGTCCGTAACGTTAGATACGCATATCAATCTAAGTTAAAGTAATATTGGAGCACTTATGGCACAGAATTAGACCTGTAATTTGTGGGAGTGATGTTAAATTATCCACTCTCGTCTCGTATTGTTCAAACTATGACTGGGATGAAGTCCACATAAGATCTCGGCAGCGTCCTTCCTTGTTAAAACTATTTATTCACTAAATTACGGCTACTTTATAAGGAACACGTTTAATAACTAACATACTGAACCAGACAATGAAACGTTTTAATGAACACTTATTATTTTTATTATTACAACATAGTTTTCTGACTTAAATAATTTACAATAAATTAAAGACGGCCAATAAGTCAGCATATAAATTTATCACTATTTATTCAAAAGCGACGTTTTGTCTCCTTCTTGAGACTACTACAGACGTACTCAAACATAATATTACATGAAATTAAATATGGGTTCTACGATACACGTTTTTTAAAAAACACTTACAATTTTAGCGATTTATCTTATTTACTCCTTGACTCTCTCAACCGAAAAGATTACTGAATGTGCATGTGAAGAATTTAGTGTCTTGGACCATCTTGAAAAATCAGGAGGATATCCTGATGGGAAATGAGTGAGAGTCAGGTGGAGGTTGACTTCCTCCTTCCTGGTTTTCCTCTTTCCCTCCGCCCTTGGTCCATGGCCAAGGTAACTAATTTAAGACTCCTGCAGGCTGAGACGACCTTGGGCAGATTGAGAGGTGTATGTACGGGGGTCGAAGACCTTCGGCATACGGTAAGAGTTGTTCGCTGATCCCATTGGACCAGTTGGCTAACTGCCTCTCAATACTGATCAAGGCACGGAGGCGGGTTTGTTGCGTTCCCACAGCAATCCAGTCTCCCGTCATCAGAAGGGCGCAGTAGTAGTACCCACTAGCCCGACCTACCTGATGCAAGTTTTCTAGGGTTTTCCCTGCATCACCTTTAGGTGAAACACCGGGTAGGATCCTTACACTATAGCCTGGGGGCCCTAGTCAACCCTGGGCTACCTTGCTCTACCTTCCACATCACCCCTTTTCAAGTCCCTTCCTATGCTATTAAAGGGGAGTTGCCTGCTTCAGGATCCCCCTCATGTAGCTTGTTACCCCCCAGCGAAGATTACGGCAGAAATGATGTCCGTCTTTATTACTATTATTACATTACTGGAAATTCGATAAATTATGATGAGAAAAATTTTGTCCGGTATTTGATTCATAAATAAATTCTCCAAATAATTTCAATAATGTACTTATAATTAATTCTATTCGTAGTTTCATGTGTTATTTGATTACTCACCGTCGCTCAGGATGTTTTTAAATCTCAAGGAATGACAATTTAAAGTGTATACTTTATATTTACGAATCATAAAACAAAATATGGAGTTCAGTTATAATATACGTCCCTCAATAAGCTACTGCTTATAAAACTTGTTTTACTTCTAAATTCCACATTTTTAAAAGACATTTAATTTATTAATAAATATGTACAGTATTTCAGTTGCATTCTCCATATTTTATATTGCCTGAAATATTTTAGGTAAGCTTAGCCTTAAAAAATTATAATTTATCAAGATTAGCTGCTCGACTACTACTACACACGGTCTCCAGCTGAGACTCCAAAACTCATGCCCATACTTGTTAACCACATCTCCTCGATCACCACGTTCTAGAGCAGAGTCGTTCGTTCTATGACCGGCTTTCCTCGTCCACAGACAGCCACGTTCTGGAGCAAAATTTAACTGTCCGCTCTCAACAGCACCCACCGGCGTTCTGGCTAGAGCGTTTCTGCTTTCCTCAGTCCCCCAGAAAGCATTGAAAACTTAACCAATCAGAAATCGCCATTTTCAGGGACATGTATTAACCACTGTCTTCACACGGAGAGTTATCGAAACTTCTAGATGGAAGTTTTCACGGCCGGCTCACGTTCTATACACGTGAACTATCATGGCCTTGTGTCACTCAAACGTCCTGCCAAATGAAAATGGGCTCCTTTTTCGAGATCAAAATGGTACGCGGCATACGAGTCTACCTGTCCTTCTCCCAAATATATTCAAATTACCAATAAAATGTCCTTTTTACATTTCCTTGTTTACCTAATCACAATAACACTCAAATTAACTGAAGCACACAATAAATTTAACATTTCTGTCTACAAATTCCTCGGCTCCAGGCAACCTATTCTAAGGTGTATTGAGTGTGTTAATTACAATATATATCAGACGAGTACAGCAATTTACTAAATAAGAAAAAAACTTTAAAATTCACGTCATCAATTCCTTATTGTGTGAAAAAGTTATTCACAAGTCAAACTAATAAAACAGTAGCTTTCGTTCCTAGGGGCATAATCATCTGTTTGTTATGTCCATTTCACTTCGACTTAGTCAACAGTTGATGATTAGTTGGGACAGGCCCGGTTGGGCTAAGTCGAAGTGAAATGGGAATTACAGACACATGACTTTCTTCCTAGGAACAAAAGCTATTGTTTTATTATTCTGACATGTGAATAATTTTTTCACAAAATAAATAAATTTTCAAGGTTTTTACGTAGTACAGAATTGCTTCTTTTAATATTAAATGGCAATTGTTCCATTAGTTTTGTGTCTACTAAAATGTCTGGTTGATTCTATTTTCTAAACCATGTATACGACATTTAATGCTAATTCAGAAATCCACTAATTAAATCAATTTAAAAATCCTGACTTTTTTCTTCATCTTCAATCCTCTTTTAGACGTATATTGATGCTGATCTCGGATTATTACACGTATAAAAGCCAACTTTTTTTTCTCATTATGTTCTCAAATATTCTCTTAGTATTTTATCTCAAAGTCATTTCGCATGTAGAAGAGTGCCTGAAGTAAAATAAGTTTAAGCAAGGACTTGAGACGGCTTGGAGCTGGTTTGAATATTTATCACCCTTCTGATAGAAGATGAAGTGAACTCTTTTCATCGCATTTAATGAATTCTGCCTTTCTTCTTTACAGGTACGGGTTCATCAGAGAGGTGAAGCTCAAATATCGGGTAAGTTATTCATTCATTTAAAAATTAACCTGTATTTAAAGCAAATATACAGACGATTCGTAAATCAATATCCAAAGTAAGGAAAAATCTAGAGCTTTCTAGAGCCTTGACTGTAATTATATAGAACAGTAAATATATATATATATATATATCGTTTAAGCAATTAAAGATAGTCAATTGGTTGTCAATATAATGAAAATATACGCACTATCAGTAGAACATATTAAAATATTGTTGAAAATGAGCGTTCTGCACTTATAAATAAATTGAAAAATAATTTTCATGTGAAAGAGCAAAACTTTTACAGTCTATTTTACAGTTTATTTTAAAGCAAATTTAATAATTAATATATTTGAAAATGTAAAAATTTCGTCTGTACAAGATGAAAAGTAACAAATAGAAATTTACGTAGCCAACGAAGGTAAAATGAAAAAATAGCGGTACATAAACAGATAAAATTTAGTTATCAAATAAATACCTCACCCGTAGTGTACTTGTTAAATAATGTATGAATGAAAGGAAGCAACAAAATAAAACGATAGCTTGATTTCTCTGATTAATTGGGCTTATAACAATGCATAAATAATTCTACTTTTTCAGAACATAATTAAAATAATGTTGGTGCTTTCAATATAATTCTTCTAGAGTAATGTCAATAATTAACACTTTTCTAGACTTATAATAAAAGTAACCGTGTTTATAGAATCCTCTAAGTTAAATAAAAATCTATTGTGTCCCTACAACTTTGCTTTAATACTTCTCCTTCTTAATTACAAAACAAGTATTGAAGTAAAAATGCACACTCCAGACAACCGAAAAATATTATTACTTAAATTAAAAATATTGAAATATTTACTCCTACATATTATTAAACAGAATACTTTTAGTTTCTACCATATTTTTTGCCATTAAAGTAAATATTACTTATTAATACTCTGATGTTTTCATATTACTTTAGAATTGTTGACTACCTTGCTCTACCTTCCGCATCCCCCTTTTCAATTCCCTTCCTATGCTATTAAAGGGGAGTTGCCTGTTTCAGGATCACCCTCATGTAGTCTGTTACCTAAAAAAACTACTTATCTTGAAAATTTATGCGGTACTCTTGACCTCATTTAACAGTTTCTAATAAGATTTAACATCAATTTTAATGAATAAAATTCCTTTAATTGAAAAAATAACATATGAACAAATATAAGATTTTAAAACTTAGATATATTTCAAGATTTATACTATTTTATTTATACTTTGGGTTTTGGTTTGAAGCAAAACAAAGTATAATTTATAAACTAAGAATGTATCCCGTATTTACCATTAAAGTCGTACAAATACCCTTAAATGGTGCTAATTGATACTTGAGTGCTTATTAAAAGATTAGTTTTCAAGTATTAAATCAATTCGAATATATATTTAATGAATACGTCTTCCTAAGACAAATATAATTTATGTATGTAGTTTATCGTCTGCTACATTTTATCATTAATATTCTTTTCTACTCTTCATTAGTACATTCCCTTTAATATGATTATTTCCACGATAATTACGTTCCACTCAAAGCACTGCTCAAAAGAAGTTTCTTCTATAGCGAAAAGAATTTTAAAAGGGGTAGAGATATTCCGACCCGCTCACAAAAGTTACGGTATTTTTAGAAAGATAAAAGAAAAAAATGAATATTTTTAAATGAATTTTAAGAACCACTTATTTATAAAGAAAATATTTAATTACAATTGCCCTTTGAGGGGAGTGTTTTTGAGTAATTACGAAATGTAATAACATGAGAAGTTTAAAAGAGTATCCATTATAAAAAAAATTAAATAACATGTTTACAGCGCTTGCTTTAAAAATGATGAAGTAGATTGTTCCGATTTTCTTGCTCACTATTTCGAGCAATTGTTCGCTCCGATGGAGCGTAAATCTAATTTATTATTTCAATCATCAGCCGAACAATTTTCAGAGAGTAAAATCCTGCACGCCAGATTCAGCCACAAATTTCATCAACCGGGAAATGTAACAATAGAATATGTAGAATAAAAACCACCATAAATATTTAATAGTATGAAAATAATGCGGAGCAACGATATCTTATTGTGCGCTTGCCATTATATTAATAATTTCTCCACGATTTATTAAAATATTAAGTGAGTTACGCATTACAGCTGCATATATTGTTCACCAAATTCTTTTTTTCTAATAACGTGACACAAGAATGAATTATTAAAATATTACGAAAACGTCCAAATTAAAAAACATCAAAGAGGATGTTCCTCAGTAGGAAGATTAATTTTTTTTTAACAGCACCAGAATTAGGCCATCATCATAATATTTCTATAATTCATTCTTGTGTCACGTTATTTGAAAAAATGAATTTGGTGAACAATATATGCAGCTGTAATGCGTAACTCACTTTGTGTTGCTGTGGTATTCAGTCCTAAGACTGGTCTGATGCAACCCTCAATGCTAACCTATCTGCGCAAGCCTTTTCATTTCCTTATAACCAGCACACCCTATATCCTCCCTAATCTACTTCGCGTATTCCATTCTTGTCCCCTATTTTGTTCTTATCCCACACACTTCCCTCTCTTGCTAATTTTACAAGACCCTCGTGTCTTAAAACATTTCCTATTAATCTATCCCTTCTTTTGGTCAACGCCCTCCATATTGTTCACTTTTCACTTATTCTGTTTAGAACTTACTCGTTTCCCATTTGATTTTCAGCATTCGCCTATAGCACCACATTTCAAAGGCTTCTATTCTTTTCTTTCCCCAACTCCTACCGTCCACGTTTCACACCCATATAACGCCACGCTCCATACGAACATTTTTAGCAACGATTCCCTAATATTCACATTTATATATTACCCGTAAGTAAATCCCTCTTTGCGAAAGCCTTCCTTGCCTGTGCTATCCTACTCTTTATGTCTACTATACTTCTACCATCCCTAGTTATTACGCTTCCCTTCATGTAGACTGGTAAATAAAGGTATTTAACAGTTTTGATAAATTTATATCAAATATATTATTTACAAATTTACATATATATTGTAGTGTGCATAGACGAAATTAATTAATGGATTTATTTTTATTTATTTACTATATATTACTAAAAATTTGGCGTTATATGGGTACGACACGTGGACGATAGGAGTTGCAGAGAGAAAAAGAATAGAAGCTTTCGAAATGTGGTGTTATAAAACAATGCTGAATTTCAAATGGGTGGATAGAGTAACTAACTAGGAAGATCTAAGTAGAATAGGAGCAGAGAGAACAATATGCAGGACGTTGACCAAGAGAAGGGATAGATTAATAGGCGACGTTTTGAGACATGAGGGTCTGGTAAAATTAGCATGTGTGTGGGGTAAAGAGGGAGGCCAAGAATGGAATACTCTATCAGATTAGGGAGGATGTGGGTTGTGCTAGTTATAAGGTAATGAAAAAGCTTGCGCAAGATAGGTTATCATGGAGGGTTGCATCAGACCAGTGTTAGATCTGAATACCACAACAACATGCAAAAATAATGTGCAAGTAAAATTCTCGCGTCCTGGCTTGGAAGTCATTATAGAGGACCTGAACCAAACTGATATGAGAGTCCCTCCTCAAAAAAGGATTAGCAATGGTCAAGAAAGAAGTCACAGTCGTAAATATCTGACAATACATATCTCTGTTCCCAGGATTGTAGCACGTACGCTAACTTATCGACGGTAACCTGGCGCAAACATTAATGTGAGTTCTGTTGGTCCTGGAATGAGATATGTTTCCCCAAAGTAGGAGCTGCTAATCACGATATTGTGATTTGTGTGGGCCAGGATCATTGAGAGTTCAAAACCTGTTGGGCGGAACATTGGCGCACCAAAAAGGCCCAAAGATCTGTAGAACGGAGTGTGCAGCAGTGCAGTAATGCGCTAAACGGAAGAATGGACAAAAATGTAGTTGCTTAATAAGATAGTTGGAGATTATTGTAGAAGGGAATTAGTCCAATGGATGAGAGAAGGTCCGTGATAGGCAGTTATCCTAAGTTGTTGATAAGGAAGAAAGGCACTGTAGCTGAGAGCCGGCAGATGAAATACTGGATGAAGTAGCTCCACGAATCCGGACCACGAGAATAGGTTCAAAGCATCCCTACAACAGTGAAAATCAGGACGTACTGACTGTTCATCACATGAAACAGCGACTAACTACAGATCGCGGAAAGAATTGGTGACATACTGAAACAATATGCCTGTCATAACAGTCAGAGTGTATACTAGAACACATATATAAATAGTTAGGAACACAGTATATTGAGCCCGCAATTCCCTAAAAAATGAATTGGTCTTTTTTTATTTCTACAGTCGGTCTTTTCAATTATTTTCCTGTAACAGTGGAAGATAATATTGTCACGTTTCGTAGGGATCGTGAGATTCAATAACACACACACGTAGAGGTTATAGGCGTTTAATCAACGGCGAAGTGCTGTACAAAGCTCGTACTGCTACAGACTGACTCCGATTTGGAATCCAGTCCTATTTATACATACATGGAATATTCGAGAAACAGAACATTCTAGAAACAGAAAATACTAGAAACTAAAGGCAAACAATGTAAATAAATTAATCAAATAAAAATGGTTGCGTCGACTGGGACTCGAACCCGAGTCCACGAATCTGCAGTCCGGCTCGCTACCGCTCTGCCATCACTGCAGGTCTTCAGATGTGGCATTGCTCCCTCCTTTGAAAAAACAGCGTCTCGCTGTTAGTTCTGAGCTGCCTTGAGACTTCTGGATCTCGTCGTTGGCCCGACGTAAGTAGGTCCAGTCCTTCCTGTTCTTGGGCTGGCAGTCGTCATTCCTACGTCTTCGTCCCCGTGAAATTCCGCGTCGTCGTCGGGTCGTGTTTGGTCTTCAACCTCCCTTTGAGCGTCGGGTTCATGGTATGGCTTCATCCTCAGTACGTGGACGGTGTCGCGACTCTTTCTGCGTCTCGAATTAGGATCATAATCCTCGACCTCATATGTGACGTCGGATAAACGTTTTAGCACACGGTACGGACCAAAGTACCGTTTGAGGAGCTTTTCTGAGAGGCCGACTTTGCGAATGGGAGTAAAGATCCAGACTAGATCCCCTGGCTGGTACAAAACTGGACGATGTCTTGCGTCGTATCGTAGTCGGTCCTTCTCTTGAGCTTGGAGCGTACGTATTCGGGCTAGTTGTCGGGATTCTTCTGCTCTCGTTACTAAGTGACCAATGTAAGGGTCATTCACATCGTCGGGATTGAAAGGTAATATCGTGTCCATTGTCGTTTCTGCCTCGCGACCGTGAACCAGGAAAAATGGTGTGAATCCCGTTGTTTCTTGCTTAGCGGTGTTGTAGGCGAACGTCACGAATGGAAGTACGGCGTCCCAGTTCTTCTGATCGACGTCGGTGTACATGGACAACATGTCGGCCAATGTTTTGTTTAACCTCTCGGTAAGCCCGTTTGTTTGAGGATGGTAAGCAGTCGTCATTCGGTGCGTTATTTCACACAGTCTATTGACCTCATGTATTAGTCTAGACTGAAATACCGTCCCCCGGTCCGTGATTATGGTTCTTGGAGCTCCATGCCTAAGTATTATTTCTTCGACGACGAAGGTGGCGATCTCGGAAGCTTCCGCCGATGCTACGGCTTTTGTGACGGCAAACCGAGTTAAGTAATCGGTGCAGACAATAATCCACTTGTTTCCCCGGGATGATGTTGGAAATCTTCCGAGCAGGTCAATTCCGATGCGCTGAAATGGTGCGTCGGCCGGAGGAATAGGCAGTAGTCGACCAGGTGGTCGTTGGGGAATCGTCTTTCTTCTCTGACACTCTCTGCAGTGGCTTACATAGTGTCTGACGTCCTTAAGTTGTCGCGGCCAATAAAATCGCCGACGGATTCTGTCATACGTCCTGACGACTCCTAGATGACCAGCGGTGGGTGCGTCGTGGAAGTCCCGCAGAATTTCTAAGCGCAGTTGCTTGGGGATGACTACCAACCATCTTCTTCCCAAGGAGTCGTAATTCTTCTTGTGTAGTACGTCATTAATTATTTCGTAGTCCCCTTTCACGCCTTGGGAAGAGTTCAAAGCTTGTATAATCTCATTCAGCTTCGGATCCTTTCTCTGTTCCACCGAAATATTAGTCAGAGAGTTAAGACAATCCAGGATCTCACTCTTCGGTTCTTCGTCGTCGTCGGGTCGTGTTTGGTCTTCAACCTCCCTTTGAGCGTCGGGTTCATGGTATGGCTTCATCCTCAGTACGTGGACGGTGTCGCAACTCTTTCTGCGTCTCGAATTAGGAAAGGTGAAGGTGAAGGTGAAACATAAGATTAACACAGGAAGCTACTCACCTATCAGTCAGAGGGCATACAGAGTATCACCAGCAGAACGACGCATTATTAAGGAAGAAGTGGATAAGATGCTTGGCCGAGGAATCGTCCAACCATCACAGAGCCCGTGGTCATCACCCGTCGTACTAGTCACAAAGAAGGGGGGCGTAGCTCAGATGGTAGAGCGTTCGCTTTGCGTGTGAAAGGCCCCGGGTTCGATCCCCGGTATCTCCACCAAAAATGTCACGTTTCTTAGGGATCGTGAGATTCAATAACACACACACGTAGAGGTTATAAGCGTTTAATCAACGGCGAAGTACAGCTTAAGACTGACTCCGATTTTTTTTTTAAATGGGCCAAAGGCCCCAAGGGCGGTGCCCCCTGAAAGCTCGCACCGCCCGCATGGGGGTCTACCATATTCTACACCCCCTCTGCACGTGCTGTTAGTACACTAACTGGAACACAAGGATCGGGATTTTGTGTTTGATCCGCACCTGAGGGCATAATACCCTTTAATACGGTCGTTCACGGAGATAGATTGTGAGAGAGACAGAATGAAGAGCGTAGGGCTGAGGGAAAAAAGTGCCGATAATTTGACCAGAAGGGTCGCCTTACCGGGAAAAAAACCTCAGCGATAGTAAGAAGGGTTGAAGGGCACAAGAAGCTAGTATACTGCTCCTGTGCGACAGCAACATGCGTTTGGTAATTTTTGGTAGGATATTGTTAGTAGTTGGGCTTGGGTATCATGCGCGTCGATCCACATCTTCTCCTTCTCGTCTGGATCGCCGAGCATGTCCTGTAACAGTCCGTTAGAAAGCGTGGTCAGTAAATAATGTAAAAACAATCATTAAGAGTTGGGTTGGAGGAGGAGGTGCTTGGGGCGTCTGTGTTTGGTGTCGCGGGTGTGATCATAGTTACCCAGACGCTTTATGATAGTGTTGTGTGAGAATTGTGTCTTGCTGTACAAGCGTACAGCATGTTCTCTGATGACGTCCATTAGTGGCAGAATATTCAATTCCCGATGGACGTCTTTAGTGCGTGCCCTCCAAGGTGCCTTGGCGATGATTTTAAGGACCTTGGTTTGTACAAACTGGAGGTTACGAAGGTGGGTTTTGGCTGCAAAGCCCCAGACTGGTCCTGCATACGTCAGAATTGGCCGTATGAGTGTTAGGTATAGGGCGCGAGCAGTGGAAGTGTTTATAGTGCTTGTTCTGTTAAGCATAGGGTATAGCTGTTTTAGTCTGATGTTTGCTTTTCTGATAGTGTTCGTGGTATGGAGTTTCCATGTTAGGGCCGGATCCAGTGAAACTCCTAGGTATTTAACCGTGTCTCGGAAATGAATCGGGCGATTGTGAAGTGTGAGTGGACGACAGTCTTTGTGTA
This sequence comes from Eucriotettix oculatus, assembly GCA_034510155.1. Classification (NCBI taxonomy): domain Eukaryota; kingdom Metazoa; phylum Arthropoda; class Insecta; order Orthoptera; family Tetrigidae; genus Eucriotettix; species Eucriotettix oculatus. Next base: position 188,801,416 of record CM067376.1, read on the forward strand.
GGCGTGCGTGTCGTGCCCTACGTGTTAGTAGGAGTGCCTCGCATTTACCAACGTTAACTTTAATTCGCCATCGTGTTAACCATGGTTCGAGTGTCCTGAGTGCGCGTTGTAATTTATTGTTAAGTGCCGATGGTCGCCTCGACTGAGCAAAGATGGCGGTGTCGTCTGCGAATATGGCGACCTGGGTTTCTGGTGTTGTGGGGACATCGTTTATGTAGATGTTGTGTAGGACTGGCCCAATGATACTTCCTTGAGGCACTCCTGCTTGTATTCCCCTTATAGTGGACTTGGAGGTGTTGACATCGACGAAGAATGTCCTGCGTGACAGGTAAGAGTGCAGCAGCCGTATTAGTCCCAGCGGAAACCTACAGTCATTGAGCCGCCGTATCAGACCGTTATGCCATATCTTGTCGAAAGCCTTTTCGACGTCAAGGAAAACGGCTGCCGTAGACCTTGCCAGGTTGTACCCTTTTGTGACGTGTTCAACTACTCGCAGCAGCTGGAGTGTTGTGGAGTGATGATTCCTAAAGCCGAATTGCTCCTGCCTTAGGATATCGTTTTCTGTGCAGTGTTGTGTGATTCTGCGCAACATGACCTTCTCGACAACTTTACCTAGGGAGCAAAGTAAAGTTATGGGCCTATAGTTTGTCGGAAGTGCGTGGTCTTTCCCGGGTTTCCGGAAGGTCAGGACCTTGCCCTGCTTCCAGGCGTCCGGGAAATGTTGTGTGCGGAAGATGGCATTCGTGATATTAGTGATCTCTTCGAGTGCTCTGGGGGAAAGCTGTTTGAGCACTCGATTTTGAATGCCATCCGGACCAGGCGCCTTACTGGGGTGAGTTTGTCGTATGGCCCACCTGATTTCAGAAATGTTTGTATGCCGTAGAGGCTCGGCGACTTCTTGGGCTAACAACTGTGTAACGACCTGGTCCGTTTCCAGTGTGAATGTCGGATCGGATGGATCGTCATTCGGTTGGAACGTGGCCTCTAATGTGTCTGCCAGCAGTTCTGCTTTCTCCGTGTCGGAGTAGGCAAAACCTGCCGGGCCTTGTAGCGTTGGAACTTTGTATGCCTCCCGTGTGAAGTGTCTCGCCATCTGCCACGTGGAGCGCGTGGAGGTGTCGAAGCTGGCTAGGAGCTTGTCCCATTCCTTGCTTCGATGTGTCTGTATGTGTTCTCGAATGGTGTCTCTAAGTCTGTTCATATGTGTTTTGTATAACTGCAATCGAGTTCGCTGCCAATACCTTCTAAGTCTATTTCTTAGGGTTATTAACTCCTTTATACTATCAGGGAGCACCGTCCTGTGTTGATGCGGAGTTACAGTTGGTATTGATTCGGATATCGCGTCCTGTATGGCAGCAGTGAGGGAATGAACAGACTGATCTATTTCCGCCTCGCTGTTGATGTTGTCTGTGTTGTTCATGTTTCTATCTAAGGTTTCCCGGAATAAATCCCAGTTTGCCTTTCGATAGTTGAACATGATGCGCTTGTCTCTGTACTGTATAGTGCCTGTATTGCAAATAAGTACTGGATAGTGGTCTGAAGTCAGGTCCTGTAAGACCGTGAGGTCTAGAGTAGTTGTAACGCCCTTTATGAGGGCTATGTCCAGGACATCTGGCTGTGCGTTTCGTCTGTTGGGCACGTAAGTTGCCTCGCGTGGCCCAATGACGATGTAGTTATGTGTCTGTGAGTGTGCGTGTAGTGCCCTTCCGCTGGGGTTGGTGCGCCTACTGTTCCATTCAGGATGTTTGCTGTTGAGGTCCCCAGCTACTATAACCCTCCCTGAGATGTTGAGTAGCCGTTCTATGTCTCTCAGATCAATGGGGGGCCTGCCAGGTTTATTATAGACGGCTATGAGTGTGGTGTACGCTCCGTTCAGCTGGATTCTAACAGCCGTGGCTTCAAGCTTGTTTAGTCGTGGTAGTGGGACAAGCGAATGGGCGATGTCTTGTCTAATAATAATTGCAGTTCCGCCGCCTCTACGACCGTCTTGTCTGTCGGAGCGGTAGACTGCGTGTTGTGTAAAGTGTACGTTGTCCGTAGGGACAAGGTGTGTCTCGTTCAAGAGCGCGATGCCGACGGCATGTTGCGTCATGAACGCGGCCAGTTCGACCCTTTTGTTATTCAGGCCGCGGGCGTTCCAGAAAAGGATACGCGTGTCCTGGCCCATGGGGCGTCTAGCCATGATGGAGGGAGAACGAGGGCATGAGATTTGCAAGCTGTCCTTGGACAGCGGAGAGGATGGCTTGGGTAATTTGGGGGAGCATGGTCTCAAGGATTTTGGAGATCATGGAGTTGACTAGGGCCGCCATAGGGTCCTCTGTGTTTTGCCTGGCTTCTCTGTTTGGGAGAGCGGCCTGAGTGGCAACAGGCAAAACAGGAGCTGAAGGCTTCTGCTTTGTGTGTGTTGGGGCCTTGGCTGGCTGGGAACGGCCTGCCTTGGCGGGTTTGGTGGTGGAAGGCTGGGCAGTCTTTTTGTTCTTGGGCTTGCCGGCCTTCTTGTTTTTGTGGCTCTTAAACAGCCGTGTTGCTGGAGCAGCCTGTTTGTTAGATGTGGTGGCTGGCTGCTCCAGTGGTGTTGTGGGAGGGGCCTGCTCTGGGACCTGAGCAGGTGTAAGGGGCTGCGCTGATGGCGCAGGGGCCTGTGCGGGCTCAGGCTGTGTTTGGGGCTTTGCCACTGCTGCGGCGAAGGAGCGTCCGCTTGATATGGTGGACTGGGTGGGTCGGACAGTGGGGGCTGAGAGGACGGGTCGGGGTCCCTGAGGAGCTGGCAGAGGAGCTTGTCCCTTACGCAGGGCTTCCTTCCTCCGTTGTAGCTCTGCCTTGTAAGTGGGGCAACCCCTGTATAAAGCAGAGTGGTCGCCTCCACAATTAGCACAGGTCTTTCGCCCGTCCTTCTCCAACTTGCAGTTCGCCACACCGTGGTTTCCGGCGCACACCTTACATTTCTGCTGGGCGCGGCAGCGGAGCCCACTGTGCCCGAACCGCAGGCAGTTGGAGCACTGCAAGGGCGTGGGGGGAGGGTTAAAGTGCTCTACTCGTACGCGCTGGTACAGCACTAGATCCACTTTAAGGATCTCGTCAGCTGACGGGCTGTCCTCTAGCTCGACGATGAACATAGGGAGGGCTCGCTTATGCACATTGCTGCGCATTTGCCAGGCATTGGTGACGGCAAAGCCCTGCAGTCTCAGGTCCTCAACGACCGATTCTTTACTGGTAGATTCGTGTATTCCGCGAACGACGTATTGCCGTGTACGCACGTCGCGGATGAGATATAAAGAGTGTTCCACACTCTTTGACTTCAAAAACTCTTGCAAGTTTTCATAGTCTTGTCGTGTGGACGTGTATATTGCCGTGCATTTGTCCCGGCGCTTGGTGAAAAACCTCTGCGGCTTGTAGCGCGCCATGAACTCGCGGTTCAGCGCGCCCAGATCGCCGTGATTATAGGCCACTATGGGCGGCAGGACATCGGCAGGCAAGGTGTTGTTCGTGGGTGGCTGGACTGGGGCGTCCTGTGTGGATGTGCTGGCTTGGGCCTGGGAGTGAGCCCGTGTACCGTTGTTAAGGACGAGTTCTGTCCTTGGAATCTCGTGTCTGGGTTTAGTGGCTTTACGTTTGTTTATTATAAGGGGAGAGATTCCAGGACTCCCTGTAGGGGAACTCCTCTTCTTCCCCTTTACAATTTGCCATTCGGCAGACTGTGCAGCCAGGATTGGAGCGGCTGCAACATTTAAGGTCTCCAGGCTGCGGGTCGAGCGGAGTGGGGAAGCCATCCTTCCGATTGGCCACCGGTTTTAAGAGTAGTTTCTTTCCTTTTTTTTATATTTCCGGTAGCCTCAGGGAGAAGATGGTGTGTATGGTGGACTTGGGTAAGTTCTAAACGAGCCTACAGTACGCGCAGTTATCCCACGTGAAGGGGCCGCTGGCACTGAGAAATCCCTACTCTAACACTATGTGGGGCTAGCCCCCAACCAGGGAAAGATAGGGAAGAAGAGCCTTTGCTACACAATAAGCGAGCGCTTAAGGGTTAGTAGCAAAGGCGATAGTCGATGAGATGAGATGTGATGAGACGGCGGCAGGAGTACTGCCGCTAGCTGCCACGTGGACGCGTCGCTCTGCCCGAAGACAGGTTGAGACTTGCTCGAAGTTCCGCTTTCCTCGGATGAGGAAGTAGTACGCTCGACCAGGAAGTCCCGTAGATGTTGCTCCGACCAGGGCCAGGAAGCAACTGTTGACTCCGATTTGGAATCCAGTCCTATTTATACATACATGGAATATTCTAGAAGCAGAACACTCTAGAAACAGAAAATACTAGAAACTAAAGGCAAACAATGTAAATAAATTAATCAAATAAAAATGGTTGCGCCGACTGGGACTCGAACCCGAGTCCACGAATCTGCAGTCCGGCTCGCTACCGCTCTGCCATCACTGCAGGTCTTCAGATCTGGCAATATTTTGGTATTGCCGTTAATGAAATATAATTTTTAACGGCTGTATTGTTTAATTTTACACTTTACTATTATTCAATTTTTTCCTGTAATTAAATAAATATTTATTATCTTATTAACATCTTATCTACCGGTGTAAAGATAAAGTAAAAATTCCCCAACTGATAAATTATTACAATATATATTTTAATAGCCCAAAGCTGAGGTGTAAAATTGTGTAACATATAATTTAAGAAATTCCCCACAGTTGATTCCTTCTCGGCAGACGCCTGTTGAAGATCAACTGTATATTGTATTCTTTTTCAGAAAGTATTTACTCAATCAAGTAGCTAGAGTTTTACATCTTGTGTGCGAAATATTTCCTCTACAACTCTCGAAGTACATACTTGCGAAATTGAGTTATTGCACCAAACTACAAGTGACTGAGTTTTCGAATAATAAAATTTTAGGGTTTATACGTCTTTAGATATATTGTTGCAAACTCAGGTTTGCAATGAAACTATAGGCTTTAAGGAAATTAGTTTTTTATGATCTTCGTATCATAATTAATGCGAAATAATTGAATATTTCTACCACGTTCAGTATTTTAGTAAAACACGGTTACAATATACAGTGGAAAGGGGTATTTATAGGTTCAGTATTGCCTAGTATTGGGAAAAACAGAACTACTGTGTACGAATTGCATTTATTTATGTGACACGCTGCGTTATTTGTTCCAACTTATTAAGAACATATACAGACTTACGAAAATCTGGAATTAATTCTCATTAATGTTTGTATTCAAAATAAGAAGACAGTTACCACTTTCAAAGTACATGAACTATCAACAGAGTTGTGACACGAAATTTCCATTTTTTGTTAAGCCAATGGAAAAACTTCTATAAGAGAAAAGATTTCCGAAAAGGACTAATATGGAAACTGGAGTCAACATTTTACAGCGCAAGTTTAATAACAGTACATTTTACTCATATCGCTTCGTATAAAATTATGCCTTATTTAACAACTTATAAAGGCGTTCGTATGAGATGGAGTGTGTTTTAAAAACCTTTGGAACCGTTCTTGGATTTATCCGAAAGACGTTGAAGAAGGAGGTATTGTAAGGTCTGACATCAGGAAACTGTTGAAGAATGACATTTTTGTCCTAAATCGTAACCAAACATGAGAAAAATCTCTGAACTGTCTAGGTGTCTTTCTTCACTAAAAAATTTAATAATGATAGCCAACGTCTTCTTCTTGCTTGGCTCTGCAGCCCATTCAGGACCTTGACCTACCGGGTCGACTGCGGACTGTCATTTTACGCGGCACATTCCGAATTAAGAGTTATACGCGTTCAGCTTGTCAATTATCAAGCAGTCTTAATCTCCGTGACTATGACGACACAAACATCCAAGCAGCCCATGCCAGGATTCGAACCCGGGACCTCTCTGTTGTGAGACAGCGACGCTAGCCACTAACCACAGGAGGTCGGCGATAGCCAACTACCTCTAGGTTTTGAAAAGAGACAATCCGGAAGCAGATTGCAAGGAGAAAATACGGAAAACGAGTTTTGAGGAAACGATAATATCTGCTATAACGGTTTGTAATCAATTGGTGAACTAATTTATCATTTTACCATTTCAGTAGCTGTTCGGTATTAACTAATAGGTGTTACTTTATACTGAGATTATTGTTAGTTTTTCAATTGCATGGGCAATCATGAACCGTTTGAGCACCCCTGCCTTAGAGAGATCAGCAAATATTCCCGCTACCTCCAATCCTACATCCAATTAATTATGAATATTTTGAATAAATACCGGGTAATTTTTGGGGGGAAGGGGGTGATAGCAGGCTACATGAGGGTGATCCAGACACTGGCAACTCCCCTTTAATATATAATAAATTAATTGAAAAAAACGGGGGCGGGTGACAAAGGTAGAACAAGGTATACAAAAAGCATCTTCTTAATTCCTTGTTTTACATAAATAGCTGAGGATTGTGAGAATTTCTTACTTTTTAAATTCCACAACTCTTAAAATATGATTTCTTAAAAATAATTTAAACCCTTTTGCCACATAAGAGGCCAAATATTTTGATGTCAGTTATCTCCCACAAATTATGTAAAAGGATCGTTACGTGATAGGACAAATGAATTTTCTATTTGAAATGATATAAAATTCAGTTAACAAAGAAATTTCAATTTTCAAGAAAAATATTTTTAAAAAGCGGAAGTCAAGCTGATGAAGGTGGTGGATCTTGTCTTCGAAATTATCGAGTTGAAGAGATTTATATTTACAGTAGTTTTTACTTAACTTTGATGTACACACAGAATACAAAATCATTAAATAAAGCTGTACCATATACATATTACCAAATTAATCAATAGTTGTTCCAAAAGTTTTGAGTTAGTTTATTATGTAGTCTTTTAATTTTCATCTGTTGCAGCACACTGCCGATCACCTTCTGCGACTGATAGAGACGGTATATCGATGGCTGCCTCTTGGGTCTGTAGTTAATAATAAGGTATTAGTGGTTCACGGGGGAATCTCCGACATCACAGATCTGGATTGGGTGCGGTCCCTCGACAGACATAAGGTACGTTCTGGCTACCTATTACAACAGATTTGGCGAGTTTTTAGTAGAATGAATTCAGGCACGCAGTCCAAATTTATCACAATGAGACTGTTGTGTTTAATTGGAACTAAGTAAACCTTGAGCCTCAAATTCAATTACGAGCGATGAAAGAAGTTGGTAAAGTGCAACTTGCACAATGCAACCTGGAAATGTATCTAGAAGATATAGAAAATAAGAAGAGAAATTTTTATGGAAGCATATAACATTGAAGCATGGAAGTTTTATTTCTCTGCACATTGCAACGCTGTCTGTGTAGCATGTATATACGCATGGCTGGTCACGGTCATCTTTGTATGGCTTTCTTTTTTCTTTCTTTCTCCTTGGCTCTACAGCCCATTGAGGGCCTGGGCCTATCGAGTCGACTACGGACTATCATCTTGCATGACACATTCCGAGTTTGGAGTGACTCGTGGTCAGCGTATCATCGATCCTTGTATGGATTTACACTTATATATATATATATATATATTGTTAATACCATAATATTTATTGTTAATACCATAATTCTTGTGTTGACACTTTTCATTTCTTGTCTGCTTTGAGAGCATAAAAACATAGTAAAATAGCAGTTTTTACGTATAGTGGCATATTATCAATCATAAAGTATAAAATCAGTTACTTTTAAACTGACCTTTCTTTATAAATATAATTGACTAAACATGTGGAGTAATTTCTACCAAATTTGGTACACCGGTTCCATCTGATGTGGACACAAGCACTGTCGGCGTAAGACTTTTAGCAACCCTGGAGGCGAGGATAAATGATACGGACATTTAAAACGTGCATAGACGGCCGATATTTGCGGTGAATAAAGATTTTTTTTGATTAGTGAGAATAATATTGTACCTTCCGAATTTATATGTGTATAATTCGAGGGTAGCATTTGTAGGGATGGGACTGAGGGCCGTTACTTAAAAATAACGCGAGAACAATTAAGTATGTAGTCGAATTCTGGGTTATGGAAGGTGCTGAGATCAATTCTGAAATTCAATAAAACATTTTTAGTAATTCAGATCAGGGGCAGGGGAGAAAGGGGTGAAGGGCTGTTACATAAAATGACTGCGGAAACTACCGAGATTAATGTGTGAATTCTTGGCTTCATTATTATTGTACCGGGAATATTTTTCACTTTCTTACGGTACCGTGAGTATTTATGAATCTCTGAAGGTGCCGGGAGTTCGTTTTAGTGTCTTAGGGTATCGATAGAATTTTCGCATATTCACGCACCGGAGGACTAATTGTACATTTCTTTAGACATATTTAAATTTATGTGCTTATTTAAGGTACCAGTAGATTTATTGACTCCATTAATTTACTGTGTATCATTGCGCGGCTTATGATGAAATTAACATTTTGTCAGCTTCCATAGGGTAGGCGGCGTGGAAAGAAAATTTTTCAAAAATGTATTACTTTCAATACTGATTTAGTCTCGACTTTACAAATAAATTACTGTCGAATTAAATACTGTATGGGCGAGTATAGATGAATTCTCGAGCAACTAGTATTCATTACAAGAAATAGTGCAGCACGTGATAAGAGATAGGGAGGTAGAAGGAATCTTCTTGTGTCCCAGCCCCAATACCAGTACACTTTGATTGCTGATTCTACTTGCTAATTGACTAATATCGTAACGCTAAAGTTTTATGCCTTTATACCACTTACCTTCAGTAAAGATTTCGTATATATAATAGTTAAATGTGATCCACCACTTCTAGACTTTAATTTTTAAGTATCATGCAGTTAAACTTAATAAATGGTCATTTTATTTCAGTGAACCTACGAATCGAAAGGAATCGTAAGGTATTGTTTTATGCAATTAACACGCAAGAAGGAAATGATGAATGACTTTTATTTGATTGGAACATTGTCTTAGCTATTGATCTTATATTTATTGATTATACAACATGTAAAGTGTTAGACTAATAAAGACACTAAATAAATTGAATAAAAATTCCAAGCAATAAATTTTCACGATTTTCTTGTCAATGTCACGGACTTTGTTTTATTACTTTAAAATTTGCTAGGCGAGTGCATGTTATGATCTGAAAGTTACTCGAATCCCTGGAGAACTCTCTTCTCGTCGAGCCGAGCCGAGATTATGGCTTTATACAGGTATACGCAGATGTTTGTGTTGCGAGATTGCACACCGAAGTTGAGACCCATAACCCACAAGCCGAAAGCAAACACGTGTTTCAGGGCGGACACTGGGAAAACACTTCCACGGTGATGAACACAGGCGCACACAATGCTTCGACACCATATCTATTAATTCGTGTCGTACTTAAATGATGAGCGTATTGGCGCTCATTAAATTTAATTATATTTGTCTGAAATTAAAGATACCGGAATTGGGAAAATCTAACTATCATCGCGTGTAATGCAAATACATTTAATTACCAGACGAAATTATATTCATGCTATAGACCCGGAGAAAAGTAGGCTATCCTCAGGTCACATTTTTCCTTAATTAATCTACTCCCACACGGCTCTATCGTTAAAACAGTATTTGAAATAACAAAATTATGTGGGAATATTTAAAAAACGTCTCATCGGTTTTATTTTACTCCGTAATCAGTTCCACGTACAAGTTCTTTGTTGATCAGAATTACAAACATAGTTTCTTACGGAAGAACTGTTCAGAGTAGATTGTAGTCATTGCTCACTGTCTAAATGTTTTCTTTGACACTTAATCCAACTTTTGTAAACACTCACTGGTCGAAAAATAAAGTAATTTTCAATTAATTATAAAATTTGTCAACAATATTAAAAAACCATTACTGATAACCCTGTGAAGTACAAATTAAATGTATTTAATGTAATTAATGAACACGTTTTATTAAATTGAAAAATCTTCGAATTGCGATGCGTCACGACATATAAGAGAATTTCGGACGCTATTTTGTATAAGTATGAATATTAGGAAATCGTTACTAAAAATGTTCACAATATCATTTTCTACCAAAATGTATACATGTGTATACATCGTGAAAAGTTTTTCAACGAAATTGTTTCAACATATGAATATGTCAGAAATTACCGAAAGCTCCTGCGTTATAACAACAGTTTAAATAAAAGCTGAATTTGAGACAATAGTTTAGTTTGATTTACAATTTTTCGATACTAATAATTTGAACAAAATTAAATACTCCATTCCGTATATACCTTTATATTATTTAAATCCCATATTTCACGCGTATTTCTTAAACTCATTGAATTGCTTGTAAGCCAATGTTGCACTGGTAGATAATCTATAAATGTACTTTTTCAGTTAATAAAATTTTAAATGGCTTGTTTGGAATGGAATTGATCTTCAGAACGCAATTTTTTATTTCTTAGACACGTTTTCATTTTCTATGATAACAGCTAAAAGTAGCTTCAGGAATAAATTTCTGTGTTACACCTAATGTCTGGTAATGTACATATTCAGTAGAGTGACGATGATATTGAATATAATCATTCTAGTCGTTAAGTAATGTCATTAATATCAGCATTTGTCTCCAATAACAATCGTCAGCTTACTATTAATTGTTCTCGTTTCAGTACGTCTCTCTCCTCAGGCCACCAGTAACAGAGAGCCAGGCTCCTGGAGCTGATCTAATAGACAAAATGGAATGGAAACAAGTGAGTAAATATTAAGCATCAGCAATAATTCATTGTGATGAACCTGTTAACGTGCGTAGATGATTCAGTTCAGTGTCTTCATGGTGAAGATATGCAAACTTTTTTAATTGATGACAGTAAACTCTAGGAAAAGTTGGTGATTTAAATTTAAAGGGTAATAGAATATACTGGGAAATTTATTAACAAAACAAATTAAGTAAAGAAAACATTAATGAAGGAAATATGTACAAAATTTGAGGTTCGGCGAAACAATCAGATCTAATACAATATCAGGATAAAAACCGTGGGTGATACCTTTCCTAAACGTCAAGGATTGTAATATTGCGTCACCTCTCCGCCATCTTCTCTGCAAGCCGTCGTCTTCTTCGTCACAAACTGCCCTCCATATACAGCCGGAACCTAGCGTCAGATTCCTGTTCGTTTATTTCAAGTTCTGAGAGTCGAATGACCATTCACACGTCCTCACTGCCGTGTAAAAAAGCCATTAAATCGATGATTAACAATCGATTTTTCTTTAAACCACGAAACCCCATTGGCTGAGGTGGCATTTCAAATTTCGTCGTCTTCGTGGGTCCCCTTTTTCCCTAGTTAGCTGTTTGCGAAAATAACCAAAAGCTATCCCGGAGAATTATGAGGCGGCTCCAAGCCAACTGCAACTTTCCAAATTTTGCTAACTTTACATTAATAAATAATAAAATGCTAACTATTGCGCTACAAAACAAGCAAAAGACCGTTTGAGCATGAAAATTTTAAAGGAGTATAGACCGAAACGTAATTAAAATATTTACTATAAAATTCTGGTTAATGTAATAATTTTAGCTATAAAGTATGAAAAATTTGCATCAAGTGCATAACCATTGTTATTCAGTTACCTCGATTTCTGTTTCATTTTACGGGGGCACTTGTGAAGATAGAAAATGAATGCTGCTGAATCTGTCAGCCATTTACTCCCTGTGATTTCCGACATCTCTGGAGAAAATTAGTACCATTTACGCTTCAACTATTATTACTGCCTGTATTGGCATTTCAGTTGTCCATAAAGCATCACCAGCTAATTATTACTTCAAAGCAGTGAAATGTCCACACAAGTACAGAGACGTATTCCCGTAATATCAATATTTTAGCGCAACACATAATCATTTATCGTTACGTAATTATCAACATTCAACCTTGTCACTTGCAGACTTTTTGAAACGGTAACTACAAATCTAGCTACGTACCACTATAAAGAATCTTTAAATTCGTAATAATGTAAATATCTTATCATAAATCAATTAATTTTTAATGACTACATCCTGGGATATGGTTGGACTGTAACTATTTAGACCATAACAGTTGGCAGCACAATACCTAATTTCAGACGTGTCCAATTAAAATTTAATGAGAAGAAATAAAAACCCTAAGGTTTTCTGATGATATTATAGTATTAGGGAAGTCAGAAGAAGACATGGAAAATATAATAGATGGCATAAACGTGATCCTGAAGGAAGAGTACAAAATAAGGATTGATAGAGGGAAAACCAAGGTGATCTAGTGTAGTAAGTGAAATAATGAAATAACAGAGGGTGTCAGAATGGGAAAGGATATTTTTAAGAAAGTTAATGACTACTTGGGCAGCATAATAACTAGGGATGGTAAAAGTATAGTAGACATAAAGAGTAGGATAGCACAGGCAAGGAAGACTTGCGCAAAAAGGAGAAATTTACTCACGGGTAATATAAGTGTATTAGGAAATCATTACTAAAAATTTTCGTATGGAGTGTGGCGTTATATGGGTGAAAAACGTGGACAGCAGGAGTTTCAGAGAGGAAAAAAGTAAAAGCTTTCGAAATGTGGTGCTATAGAAGAATGCTGTAAATCAAATGGGTGGATAGAGTAACTAACCAGGAAATTCTAAGCAAAACAGGGGAAGAGCGAACAATTTGAAGGAATTCGACCAAGAGAAGAGATAGATTAATAGTCCACGATTTGAGACATGAGGGTGTTGTAAAATTAGCATCAGAGGGAAGTGTGTGGGGTAATAACGGAGTAGGAAGGCCAAGGATGTAATTTGATAAGCATATTAAGGAGGATGGAAGGATGTAGTAACTATGTAAAAATTAAAGCCCAATTATCTGGAATACTAAAATGTAAAAATAAACACGACCTTACATCATCATAAATAATTAGAATGAAATTGTAAAATGCCGAACTTTTCGATACATTAGCCCCTTTATCTAACGGCGATTACATATGGAGTGGATATTAAAGCAAAGCTCTAAAACGAATGGTTAATACATAACTTAAAATAGGACAACATATAACTTGTTAATATTTTCAGTGACATGATTAATATTAACAGTACAAGGTTATTCTTAATTATATAATTACATTAATGTTTTACTATAAAGAAAATCCCTGGCCAAAATAGTGGCGGTGTGAAATCGAAACTGTGATTAAATTTAATACATTTAAACATGTTGTTAAACTAAATCTATTACATTAGAATTTTAACTGTTTTATTATGAATTTTAATTTGTCCCTCGCGTCATCAATTGACCCATGGAATTTCAAAGAAACATATACTTTTGGTTCTATTGTGTGATTTTAAGAAAATGTGATTAAAAATAATTATAATATGTACTACGTTCCGAGAAAATTCAGATCACGGAAGAAGTGCTCTAGTGCCTTTTACCTTGACCTTTTAGGTTTCTGTATAAATAAATTCTTAACCCCATGTATAACACTTCCACCTTGCGCACGCATCAAGATCCCGTGATGCCGGTTTGTGTGCCCCATTGCGGTTTATTTTGGGGTACAGAAAATGTCTTGCAATTGGCCAACCTGGAAATTGTGGCTGTTCGCCGCAAAGGGAAGTGGCGCATAAAAAGAACGACGCTTTTATTACCGTCAATTGTGTTCTCGGACGTGGCGTGAGCTAACGTCGGAAGGGCGCAGCAGAAACACGCGATTCATATGTTACACCTCATTATAAGCATATCATTCTCTTCAGCGACGTTTGGTTCCGAACGTATTCATTCTAAAACTGCTGCCTCCACACTACAATTAAGTATTTATAACAACTGGCTTAAATAAGATTCAACAAAAATAATATGAAATTAAGAAAGAAATATCCTAAAAAACATTTTTTTAATGCGGGGTTGAACATTCTAATTTACTCAAATTTTCTGAGAGAAAACTGATTTATAATTAGGAAAAGAACTAGGGATTTTTTGGATTTTCTTCAATATAATTAATAGTTGCATTAACTGCCGATCTCATAAGAGGTTTTATACGATTCGGGGAAGTCTTTTTTAGCTGTAAGGGATTCACGCAAACATAAAATCCAGATCCTTTCGAGGGTTTGAACCCGGGACCTCTGTGAGAGAAGGTGGGCAAACAACTTGTTGTTTAATTGACATTTGAATCGAAATGATTATATGAATAATTTAATTTAATTAATAATAAATCAATACTACTGGGTCAATATTTTAAACGTCATTCAATGCTGATATCAGACATTATATATTCCATCTTTATCAACTAGTAGAATTAACTTCCAAATATTACAACCATATTTATTTACTCTGAACGTGAAATTTAGTGACGCTTGAGAAGAAAGCTAACTACTAATCTAAAAACCTCAATGTGTGTCGATTACTCAATTTCTGAAATATATAGTAATTCGTGAGACTTAATAATAAGAATATATTCTAATTTTAATTTCTGTATGATTAAATCATGAATGAAAGGCCCTACATAAAACAATATATTTGATAATTAATTAGTCTAGTCATGATCTAACTGCACGGAGAACAGATGTACCAAAAGCCACGTGCGAATCGTTCACTTTAAAAATTTGGATGAAGTAATGTCATAGCGTGATCGACAACGGTTCACAAACATCATTCTAATGAAAGTGATAACTGTGAAAACTGCTAATTATTTTTTAAGTGATTTATTTAAAATAAATAAATAAAAGGGTGTACGAGGGCGTATGTCAAATCAGCCAGCTACTGATCTCGCTCTGAAAGGCAACCTAGAAAATTAAGAGACCCGTTTTATTAAGTAACAGGCTACATGAGGGTGATCCTGAAATAAAAAAATTCCCATCTAATAGCATAGGAATGGAATCTAAGGTGACGATGTAGAGCTACCCATAGCCTCTATTCCTCCTATTAGAAGCAACCGGAACAATGCACTACAGAGAAGAAATAAAAATCAGACTCATTTGCTTAATCCTGGCTCAGATATTCACATCCCAATGGACGACGAATCACATTACGATTAATTTCTTCAACGTAGGATCAGAAAAAAGTCACACCAGTTAACCCAAGAGAAGTAACCAATGAAAAAAAAACTCATCAGAGAGAAAGCACCATGGTTCTATGTAGTCGATGTAATAGTACTCACCTACCCATTTAAGCAGTATCAGATATAAACTCCGACCATAATCTGCTGATTATGAAATGCAGGCTGAAAATAAAGAAACTCACGACAGGAATTTTTTTTAAAAAAAAGTTGGGAATATGCAAACTAAAATAACAGGAGGTGCTTCAGAAATAATAAAGAAACAACATAGATGAGAATGGGCACTTTTGAAGGAATAAAATAGGAAGAATAGCTCAGACCAATAGGAAAGCATGGATAACACCATAAATAATAAAAATCATTGATGAAAGTCGTAAATATAAAAACGCGAGAGATGAAAATTGTAAAGAGCAGTACAGACGCTGGAAGAATGAGATAGATAGGAAGTGAAAGCAGCCAAAGAGGAAGGCTACAAGAGAAACGCAAAGTGTTTGAAGATTTCATGGTGAAAGGGAAAATAGATGCATCTTATAGAAATATAAAATAAACATTCGGAGAGAGGAAAAATATTAGCAAGAACATCAGAGCGGATGGGAAGCCAATTCTGGATAAAGAAAATAGTTCTTATGAAGCGTGGCGTTATATGGGTGCGAAACGTGAGCAGTAGGAGTAGCAGAAAGGAAAAGAATAGAAGCCTTGAAACGTGGTGCTGAAAATCAGATGGGTGAATAGAATCACTAACGTGGAAGGTCTAAACAGAATAGGGGAAGAGCGGACAATATGAAGAACGTTGACAAAGAGAAGGAATAGATTAATAGGCCGCATTTTAGGACACGAGGGTCTTGTAAAATTAGCATTAGAAAGAAGTGTTTTGGGTAAGAACAGGAGAGAGTCGCCGAAGATGGAATACACTAAGGAGATTAGGGAGGATGTGGAATGTGCTAGTTATGCATGAATAAAAAGGCTTGCGCAAGATAGGTTAGAATGCAAGGTTTCATCAGACCAGTCTTGGGACTGAATACCACAACAACAACAACCCATTTAAGAAGTAAGTATATTAGGAATGCCCCATTGTGTAACGGAAGTCACCATGCTGCAGGAGCATTGAAAACATTCCACTGAAGTTAAATTCTACGGACCCACTTCTCGATTGATGATTTCTCAACTGTATCGGAAACTACTACACAGCAGGATGCGGTTTTCAATGGAAAATAATATCATAAAACCTGATTTCTAATTCCGATTTAGACAAAGACATTGAACAATAGATCAATTGCGCATAAACTGATATTATTGATAAAGTAGTGGAAGGAAACCAAGTCTGTTCAGCCGTCTTCTTTCGACAAAAAAATAGCATGTGGATTGATACGTAAACTAAAAAGAATGCTCCCAAAGTAAAATGTAGAGAGAATATTCAGAAGTAAGAAAGAAGATGAATACTCGGATCTAAAGGAGATAAGTGTTGGAGTGCCCTAAAGTAACGTACAGGGTACTGCCAAAACTTATTTTATAGTAATAATATCCCAAAGGTGGAAGAAACTGGTGGTACTTCAAATTCAGATGAATCCGCGAGACTTGCAGTAAAACGGCCATTTTTTAAATCTGTAAGACTAAAAGCAACCAGCAATTGAATAGTTGACTCGACTACATAATGGAGGATAGTGCTAAACGAACAGAAATCTATACATACTGTATTTATTATAAATTATTTAAAAAAACACGGCCTCTGGATATAAACGGCATATCTGTATCCTACGATAGCAATGCTCAGGGATATAGGCATGACTCTAAATACCAAACTTAAGTGGAACGGTCAAGGTAGAGGAAAACCCGGAATTAAGTACCAAATCTAGACAGTACAACTGGCTAATTGGAATTAAATGTTTTGCTTAATTTGTCAGCTTAACTAAATATTGATGGAAATTCTGCCTACGTCCAATTCTTTGTCAAAGTTAAATCCATTGGATTCCACTATCCCAAAGGGGATGTAACAATCGACTCTTTGACAAATATCATTTGACATAAAATGTAATCTTTCAATCTCCAACAAACTGCTGATTTACTATAAAATCTTGTAGCTAACATAGCTTTACGGTATCCAGCTTTGGGACTGTCCCTGTGATACAAACATTAAGCGTAACCAAAATACATTATAATTTCTGGATTCCAACCATTAAAGAAAAAATGAGTAGGTATACTGGGAGGCATGAATCGAGCCTTAGCCCCTACGTGAACCCAGTCGCCCGACAACTTCTGGACAATCAACACCGTACCAGAAGTCATAAAGAAGAAAACTCAGACCAGAAAAATCTAGACGCAACATTGGATGGACTCTAGTCGATAAGTATATAGTTTCAGATTTGTAAGGAGAAATTTAATCGTTAGTCTTTGAAGACTAGTTTTAATGGTAGACACACTGATGCTATTATAAAAATTATAGTAAATAATTTCGAAACTAACATCACAGCTCTGAAGTTAGGGATATTAGAGCGTGCAAACTAGACTACGTAATGAGTTTTTGGTAAATGACTAAACCTGAAAATGGGTAAGTATAATTTTCTGTATTTACTCTCTATTGATCAGGCTCTTGGACGATATTCTGAGTGTTTTGAGTAGCAGGGTCGCATAGTTCTGTTGCTGCATGTCGTGCTGGACGTCCTGGCCAATCTCTAGTTCTCGACCAACATTTCTTACTAACAATGTTGTAATTTTCACCTGTTCAACTCAACCACGGCCCTACTATATCTCTACTGGGTAATTCCTCCTCCCTTACTACAAGTCTCGATTTCGCCTTCATTACTCCATTTTCTCCGTGAAAGTCCACCACTTGACCTACTTCCCCCCACCAAAGAAATGACAGTTCAATTCTCCCTGATATCACATTCCATTTAACTTTCACACCAGACCTAGAAAAGTTTGGTGGCAATAAAAACTTACGACTCTGTTCTCACTCCTTCAGGTCATTTAAATGTCCTTTATTTACGATACAAAGAACAACAGATTCGTTTAGGATTCACGTCAAGCAAAGAGCAACCCATACATGAGATTAGAGAAATAACCAACGTATCCCTCACAACGGCGTTGCAAATATTCAGCGACAAAATAGTCCCCATATTGACGTACGGACTAGACCTGGTGTGGATCAAACTCCGCCCAAAAGGACCTCAACAGATTGGAGAACGTTAAGACCCGCTTCTTGAATGTGACTCTAGACGTATCCAGACTGGTGTACTTACTCGCTAGGGAACAATTCTTAATAGAAGAACTCAGAATCAAATGCGACCTACCCTACACTCTAAACTGGTAGAAGGCGCTCGACGAAAGAATAAGAAAGCGGGAGGACACCTGGGAGAAATTCTTCAGCACAGAAGCCATGACGAACCGTTCGTGGACTGGAACAAACCAGAAACTACGCCACTTCGTGACATCGCTGGCTGTCCACGGATACCACCACAAGATATGCAACAATCGGACTTTCCACGAACCAGACGAGAGCTGTGTGTGCGACTTATGTAAAAACAAGTGCGATAGATATCACGTCATAACATCCCAACATCGAAAAATTTCAGTGACCAAATTTTGCATAAACTAAATGACTATCATTGCACAACCTGTGCGCATTATCATTAGTATTATCATTATTAAATGTCCTTATTTCCTTGTAGGCAACGTCCCACTTGGTGTCAGAAAGCCTGTGGTGTTTCTGTGTTCCCACGACATTCTGGCTCTACCAGCACTGACCGAAATACCTCTCTCTTGAATACCATTAGAGCGTTCCCAACTTAGTCCCTGTTGCATGGAGCATAATCGTATTACAAAAAATTGGAAGCGTAAAAGTCACGCGTTTTAACTTCCAATTGTTGAGAGAATTTTTAATATTTTGTACGTATTGTACTGGTTACTGGTATGGTTTACTTTGAATGGGCTCCGCATTGAGAACCAAATCGTATACGTCGGTAACGTTTCTTTGGTGTTCAAACCATTCCTGTTTCTTCGACGGAGTTTCAGTCTTAAACATTGATTCTCCAGGTTTTTTCAATGTTACTTCTCAATTAATGTAATGCCATTCTCTGTGCAGGTTTTCGACATTCTGTGGAGCGACCCACAGCCAGGCGACGGCTGTGTTCCTAATACTTTGCGAGGTGCTGGAACGTACTTCGGACCAGACGTCACGGACAGATTTCTGGAGAAGCACAAGTTGCAGTTCATCGTACGTTCCCATGAGTGCAAACCTGGCGGCTACGAGCTCACACACGGAAATAAGGTAATTCATTTAACTAACAAGGTTAAAAGTTCAATTAAACTCGTCTGATTGATATAGTAATTTATACAATCGTAAGAATTATTTCACTTCATTTATATACTGTATGGTAAGATAAAACTGGATAATAGGATTCCATCAAATATCAACCAATTACAAATTTCTGATTTATTATAAATTACAAAACTGCATTACTGGACCTCCAATAAGCCCTCCCATATTGAAATACATCATAAAAATTACACTTAAATATTAACGATAAATGCGACCTTTATATGTAAAACCATAAAATTGAGAAAAAAACACAGTAAATTCAACTGGGTGAAAAGTTCACACGTATTTCAGTACAAAACATATGCCAGAAGTTTTAGACCTAATACAACAGTAGTCATTTGGAATAAGAAAGTTAATTTATAACATTACCTTACAAACATACAGCCCAATTTATTATAGATAGAAAGACTCGAATTATGTACGTACCTGCTCCTCCACAACTATAACAAGCCATTGCCCATACAACCTTCTTTTATACCGGGATTCGTTGGCTCCGCTAACAATCACTCGCTTACAAATATACGTTACGTTTTAATTAATTCGTCTCTCTATATACAAGTTATTTATATTCACATCAAATTTCTCTATTACAATTTTACATTTATGATATCTTTCACTTCTCTTAATTCTTTATACACATCATAAAAACATAGTTAATACGTTATTCACCCATTATTTTCACATATGTTTATTATAATTCACTTAGTTAATTGGTATAAACTTACAAAAACATACAATTATTTCAATTCACCAATTTAACTTTCGTAATCTAATGAGTTTTGAATTTTTTGTCTGATTATCTACACAAGAGTAATACATTGTTTAAAAATTGGATGAAATAGCTGTACTAATATCCAATCCTGTTCATCATCCTGATAACCTAATACTATGTTAGAAGTACTGTACAGACCAACTTCTGCCCTATTGAATTTATTTTAAGTAAATGAACGTTAAATTATTTATTATTATTATTATTTCTTGTCTCAACCAAAGTAATGAAGAATTTATCTATCAACTAAATGCCACGCACTACTACAGTTGATTACTTTTTATAAACTTAATTTTTACATAACCTATTCTTAAATTTAATAATTATGCTACATTCCCCATTTTCTATTGGTAACTCGTGAAATTCTTTTATACCTTTAATAAATATACTGTTATCTTTAAATTTAACCTAGCCCTAGTTATATCAAATTATATAAGGAGTAATGTGGTCTTTTTAGCATTCTGCGGTAGTTTATCAAATGAACTGAAACATTAATTTAAAAAGTTCTTTGTAATTTTTAAATCAAAATCTTATTTTCTAATATCATTAAAGAACACAAAAATTCTACCAAGTTTTACAATACTATTGCTGTTAATAAAATTAATTATTCCAATTGTGGTTCTATGTTGTACCGTCCAAATGAACAGACCTTTGAGTGTTGTTGTTTTTGTAGTATTCAGTCCTAAGGCCTGGTCTGATGCAACCCTCAATGCTAACCTCTCTTGGGCAAGCGTGTACATTTCCACAAAAGTAACACAACCATGTCCTCCTTAATCTGCTTACGTATTCCATACTTGCCTCCCTCTTCTGTTCTTACACCACACACTTCCCTCTAATTCTATTTTTACAAGACCCTCATGTCTCAAAACATGGCTTGTTAATCTATACCTTTTCTTGGTCAACGTCCTCCATATTGTTCTCTCTTTACCTAATCTGCTTAGAACTTCCTCGTTAGCGATTATATCCTCCCATCTGATTTCAGTATTCTCATATAGCACCACATTTCAAAGGCTTCGAATTTCGAAAAAGGATTAACATTGCTTTCTCATTTAATTATTATGAGAAGAGAACGAAGCGAATTCTCGGGTGGATTCTGGACCGAAGGTCTACAATAACTACAATAACAAACAGTTTACGTATCTCAGAGACGTAATAAATCTTCTTTAAAATATGAACATGACTTTCTGAGACCTGGTGAAACCAATTCTCATTACAAGGCAAGCATATGGACAATAATTTAAGAAAAGCTATAATGAAGTAAGTGAAATGTTAAAAAAATACAAATAAATATGTCCGTAAAAAGTTATGACCACCTCTATGCCTTAGGTTACAAGTAATTTTAAAACGAGAGAAAATTATGCAGTATAAATTTAGTAAAATCTTTCCACCATAATTTTTAGCGTCAGACTATATTCGTTAATTACCATGTATAATTTGTCTTAAAGTATTGGCTTCTAGTGGTGTGTGAATTCCATATGTCAGTTCTCTTATTTTCAAAGCACCAAAAACTCAAATATAAGTTTCACGGGAATATAATTTTGCTTTTTCAATTTATGTTAAATTCAAAATTAAGCTTTTTAATAAAGTCAACTAAGATAAAATGTTTTTGTGTAAAGAAAATTAATCTACGTGACACATCCTTCCTCGAAATATACAAAAGTTTGATCAGGATATTGATTTACAATTTTGAAAAATTACTGCAGGATCCATATTCAAAATTTCCATCATCTCCAGAGCTCGTAAACCTAAATGTGACAGTGCAAGTGGCCGATGATGGAGAGGCGCCTGGTGTAGCTGATGGCATCCACTTGAAGGGACGAGATGTGTTATCAACATTTCAGGCTTCCATGTCACTTAAAAATAAAAGTGAACTAGAAGTTAGTCTGCCCAAAAATATACAAATCTCATATTCTCATGTCTTCCATGACCCGTTACTGCACAGTAAATTAAATCAAATGACATCCAAATATAAAAATGAATTCATATTTTTAGAAGATTCGTTTCTTTTACGACATGTCAATTTTTTTTGTGAATATCAGCATTAAATAATTTTTAATTTCTTCTTACTAGAACAGTAGGTCATTTTATAGACACGATAACTGTTAGAAGTTTAATCCATTGGTTGTAAAATTACAATATATTGAAATACTAACTATTTCTCATTTAGCAAATATCTGCTTCTGTTGTTTTGATGTATCTAGCATTATACGTATTTGATCAAATATTTTCACTCTATACAATTTTAAGTAGTTTCAGAGTCCTGAACCATATTCTACTTGTTCTTAAACCAGTTTATTAGCTATAGTTTTATTTCCTTACTATTTCAATTTTCTAATTTTCTTTAGTCGTTATTCTCAAGAAAATATTATTGTTTTTGACACGCTGTCGATATAAATGGTAATTCATAATCGACTGCTTGAAAAAAAAATTAAATATTGAGAGCCTCGCAATTTAATTGTTGTCGCTACAAGTAAATAACACTCATTACGTATTTCTGTCCTGCGAATGCAATGTAGCTATTATCGTGTCGATTTTCTCATATTCTCACTTTTTGCCATGTTTCCTTTTGAAATATATTATGACATACAGATCTTGTACTGCCGATTAATTGGCCTCCAAACAGAGGTCCTAATTTCCCTAAACAAAATTTGGTGGTGGTTTAGGCATGGATAAATATCTGAATGGCCAACTATACTACAATTTTGATTACATCACTTCATTTTGGGATACAAGTTGTGCCTATCGGTCCGTAGAATAGATTTGACATGGGATCAAAGTTGGCCCATTTTGCAGAGCGCGCGCTTACCGCAGCAAAAACGTTTAATTCAGAATCATACAGTTGTAATACTTCGGAACTCAACATGAGTAAACAATTTTATTGTAGATAAAAATCTACTCTTTACGACAATACCATTTAAAACCAAATTAGGAGTGAATTACATTGCGCTATATTGCCATGAAATGTGGCTATTTTTCTAAGTAAAAATATTTTGGGCAACTTTCATGGGTAACGTCTCTCGAAATTTAAGAATAGAGTTTCTGTTTCAGTAATGCTTAATATGGTGCCTGATATGTACATTTACAAATTATTGTTTCGTATAGATCTTTTGCTGCTGAGTAATTGGCCTTCAAACTGAGGTCCGCGACAAAACTATGTGGTTACTCTAGGAGTGAAAAAAATCAGAACTGCCAACTGTACTACCTCTCTGATCATGCCACTACAATGTGGGCTAGACATTGTATAGATACGCCAAGTTTCACACTTATCTGGCCGCTAGAACTGATTTGACAAGGGATCGAAGTTGGCACATTCAGCGGCTCGTGCGCGTTAACGAGGTGACAGACCAGTGAAGATGGGCTTGCAACTTCTGAAAGAGTGTACAATGAGCTCTAATATTTCTCAAACTTTTAGCTTGGGTCTGGGTTTCCTTCCATACAAAATTTCATGAGAAGCCTTTGGTGATTTAACATGTATTGACCCACTGCTCATTTTTAAAAGTAAATAAAATAAATATAATCGATGACTGAAAATAGATGTTATGTAATACCTAAGTATAAAGAAAGGTGTTACAAAATTTTCATTTCATAGATACGTAAGAAGACTATCTATAAAAGTGTAGAAACAACAAAAATTGTTAAAAAATATTTGTATATAAATTAAAAATAAATGTATATTTGTATGCTTAGTTACCAAAAATAAAATAGATACCGTACTTTTTATATATTCAATGAATTCAAATTTATCAAACTTCTGTACCAGTTGTTTCGTCTTATAGGGTAAAATAAAAAGAGCTATGCCTCACAACCCAGAGGCCCGGGTTCAAATCCTAGCACTGGTTTGAACGTTTGTGAAACCGTACTTTGATACTCCTAAATGTATATGTTACCCTAACCGTACACAGTCGCTAATAACCTAGCAGTTGATGCGACTATAAACACACAAAAAAAAAGGAGAGAGCTATTTGCCCGAGTTCCGTGCGAATAAAGTCGCAGGCATACCTAGAGCTACATAATTTGGCACATTTTAAGTATTATTGACCAGAAATTGTTCTTATGTTGTTTTAGTCGATAGTTACGAAATTAATTGTTCTGCTTAGATAGCTAACTAACCAAAGAAAGTCTTCGTTGCTTCACTTAGGATCTTCATTAAGAAAAATTTAATTTTTGTACATTGGCACTGTTAATTAAAAATGTCCTACTTATTGTATGGTCCATTAAGCGTACTGAAAGCAAATTAATTACCTATTTATTAACTCTTCAACATAATAATAATAAGCATGCTTCACTAAATCTTTTGTTGCTTTTGATGAGTAATATACATCCATACCAATAAATAAAATTGTAGAGTATGTCTATCTGTCTGACTGTCTCCGTCCGTATGTTTGTCTCAAATAGCCTCCGAAACGGCTCAACGAATTTCAATGAAAATTTGAGGCCCTAGACATATGGATTTATTATAAATAAATGTGTATTCTTGAAGATACTCAGCTAATAATTGTGCCCATAATTATGAAAGTGGTCTAAGACAAGATTTTTAAAAATTGTATTTATTAGTTATTTCACACCACATTATTTTAAACTAAATTTATTGAAAGTAATTTTTACGATATCGTCAAAAATGAACCTTCAGATAATGGTTGTAATTTCAACGTTATACAGAATTCATTTAGTGTTAATTATGAAAGTGGTCTAAGTCAAAAATTTTGAAAACATTACATAAACATAACTTGAAAATGGCGCGTGGCCCTCTTTGACGGGTTTCTGAACTATATAATAAGCCGATAAATGACAATCAAATAATAACCAAAACGATAATTCATTACAGTTTATCGAAGAATTTAATTTAGTTGGGTTCTTCGGAACTAATTATTGGCGGAAAATAATAATAATATGTACGTATACAACTTGGGTTTTCATAATTTCCATGATGTCAATATCAAGGTGTATGTATGGGATGAAACTACAGCTTCTAGAGGTGCACAGGAAGTAACATCATGCGTTTTAGCGCAAATGGAGGATATAACTACTCAAAAACACATAATAGCTTACAGTGATGCTTGTTCAGGCCAAAATCGTAACATTAAAGTAGCATTGACTTGGATGAAAATTGCTCAGTAGTCAAATAATAATATTGAAACGGTAGACCACAAATTTTTGGCACGGGGTCATTCCTTTCTACCGAATGACCGTGATTTTGGGTTAATAGAAATGAAAATTTAAAAAAAAACATATTACTTATACAACCCTGAGCATTATTATGAATTGATAGAAAATTGTAGAAGAATAAATACATTTTCGATAAAACGAATGTCGCAGCCGAATTTTATTTCAACCAGATCACTAGAAGCATCAATAACAAGAAGAGTAAAAAATACCGCGGGTGAATCTGTCTCTTGGTTGCAAATTCAATAGATGAGATCTTGAAAAATGAACCTCATAAAATGTTCTATAAAACTTCTTTAGATGATTCTAATTTTACGTTTTGGATCTTTCACTTAAAGAGGAAGACCAAAAATATTAAATTACTTCCATTATACACCACCCCTAGACCAGCAATGGAAGAAAAACATAAATATGTTATGTCTTTACTACCATACAACCCTCCAGTTTTTTAAGAACATTTTAAGAATCTTAAAATTATAAAAATGGATTACTTTTTTAAAAAATTAATAAAGGTTCATAAATTATTTCATTAAAGTTATTGTTTCAAATAAAACTCATAGTTCGTTTTTGATTTAAGGCATTCAGCTAATTTTGAAAATGGTCTAAGTTAATTCAAGCTTTAAAACAACATTTTCGTATTAAATTCACACAAAATTTCATATTTATAATAAATTTCCATTAATCAAGACTAAGAAAATTATAAATAAAAATGTCGTATAATGTAAAAATATTTTTTAATTTATTCAAATGCAATTTATTAAATATCTCGAAACAAGAAATATATGCCTCAGACCACTTTCATAATTATGGGCACAATTAAGACAACAACTTTTATTCTCATATTTTATGATAGTTATTCCACAATTTTTTTCAAAATGGACAAAAATTAAAGAAATTAAAATAATACGTATATGACGTAAGTACATTTGTGAGGTATCTGTACAGACGTCTTGAAAGATATACGGAAATGAGTATTTAAGTTGCTAAATGTTTTGATGGTTAATGCCAATATCCGGGTATGTGCTTACAACCCAATTTTGTCTTCATGTATCCCGCAGACAAACTCTTAACGCACATCCCACCCGTCGTGTCAGTAAAAGAGAAAATTCAGTTCCCCTACTGCCTGCTTCTTCCAAATAATCTGGTACCACGTATTTCCAATCTCAAAAACCGCACTAATTCGAAATTAACGAGTTAAGGGCTTTTTTATGCCTAGTACTGTAAATATAACAACTTTACTTTGGAATTGCATGAATAATGTTGGTAAAGTTGGAAAAGCTTCAAAAATTTGTAAGGTTATTTAATATTATGCACGCTGAGGAATTCCGTGATAATTTATGTTAGGAAATATATTTAGCTATTTACAAAAGATCACACTAAACTTATTATTAACAAAATATGTGTATATAAAATTTGTAAATATTCATAAATTATATCAACCACAAAATTGGGCGTCATTTAATATTAAAGTCATTAATCGCAAAAGTTGGAAGACACTTAATATAGTATACAGTTTAAATTTTTAGCTAATTTTGTCTTACATTTGGGCGTTGTTTAATAAAATATCCAAATATTACAATTCTTAATATTTAATAATAGGTTGATTAAAATTCATGTTATAAACTCTATATATTCTACTGAAATCCATCGAATTAATTTTTAATTCTTGTTTTGTACCAAACCGCTCAATGTTTAAACGGTAAGCGGTGTTTATGTATTCTACGGAAATAAAGGAGAACGTTTTATTATTCAATAATGAATTTAATCACTTGTACTCCCTGTCTCTCTCTCTCTCTCTCTCTCTCTCTATATATATATATATATATATATATATATATATATATATATATATAAATGCGTACACCAGCCAAAGTTTTTCAGAAATATACTTCAATAAAATTAAACTTTTATGCCATTTTAATAAAATATGGAACAGCGTATCGTACGTTTCTTTGGAACCTCTTTAAATCGTAAATATAAAATTTTATTTTAAAAATATAATTTATTTTATGAATTTTAGAGGAGAAAACTTTTAAGTGGTCGCATTACCTGCATATTTCAACTGAATTCTTTTTCATTATCTTATTTACAAGAGAAGAGGCTCCAAAGGAATTAACGAAACGTCGTGATAGTTTTTTAATACAATTTAAATTTTTTAATAAAATGTATTTATGATAAAATTGGCACTGTATAAATTTATTCCAGTTAATTTGGATATATAATTATAAATACTTGATGAAAAAGTGTCAAAAATTGATTCGTCATAATGTGAGAAAATTATGTACAACATAGGTCCCATAATGCATAAGTACAGAGCTATCCGAAGTTTCATGTATGTTACTGCATGACGACATTCCTTGTTATCTGGACTAAAACGCGAGGTTAGAATTGTTACACGAGGAAATATGTTTCAAAGGAAATTGATGTTGACTTGAATACTTCTTAGTACCCGCAAATTGACGTTTTTAATTTCATACTTTTCTGAGTTCAATAATAACTATTAAATCACATAACCAATAAAACGCAAGTATAAGAATGTTGTCGCGAGTAATAATAGTACATTACATATATTTATAAACAGTTGAAGTTAGGTAATATTTTGTTAGTATCTTTAGGGTGTTCCAATGTCTTTGTTTCAAACGAATGGCGAATTTCATGAATACGCGACCAGAAATCGTTCAGCTCTAAGGTCAGACGTGCGTACGTTCTCCACCAGAAAAGTATTCACAATACCGGGATAATTTTATACAACAGCCTTCCTCCATAGGTTAATAATCATAATAAATACAAAAGTTTCGTGAATCAGAGTAAAACTGTTCTATTAAATGGCGCGTTTGACTCTGTACGGGATTTTATTAATCGCCCCCCTAATATTTAAAATTAAGGTTCCTGCAAAACTATTGAATGTGTTTCCCAGTAAAATCACCTCCTACATAGCTTTACACTTTCTGTACAGCTTTTTCTGCTCTTTTGTTTGTTTGTTTCATGTCTGGAGCTGCTACGGAAGGTCAGATTCCTTGGTCGCGCAGCTCCAAGTAGTGAAAACTCCGTGGCGTGTGTTTGTGTTTCTCAGTGTGTGTTTGTGTTCTCTAGTATGCGTATAGTGCTTTTAATGACTTTAGACTATATACTTTTTATTTTTTTATTTGTTTGAAGATTATTTGTAATTATTTACCTTATTTTGTTCTTAAAATTATTTATGACGTATCCTATTTCCTCAATCGAGGAATAATGGAAACAGCAATAAATCTAAATCTAAAACTCAGTAGAATGGGGCGTTAAAACAGGGAAACAGTAGTTAAGCAATATATTGAAAAATTTAGTAATAAAGAGAAAAATTTAAGACAAAAAGGTTCTTCGTGCTATGAACCCACTCGCCTTGTTTATCTGAATTATATCTATTTTGCATAGTTTTTAATTTTTATGTGGATTTCTCCTTCCGTTGTATATCTACACGTTTTTTCTTTGTTCTTCCTCCCTTCTTTCCTCTTTTATTCCTCTATACCGAGACACTGGAATACGAAAAAAATAACAATATTATCCTGACTGTACTTCGTTGTGGTTCTGGTAAGGATTACTTTCATAAAGGTCATAGTCCTTGTAGTAATCACACACCTTCCGGCACATATTCATATATTACTCGAAAATGTCCAACCTAAAAATACAACAAACACAATGTTGTTTCAAGCGTTACAAAAAAAAAGCAGCAAAAAATTCGCATGTATGGGCGAATTACTAATTTAATATATGATTACATTTTGAGATAATTTCACTGGTGTGCAGGTGGTCACGATATTCTCCGCCTCCAACTACTACGAGCTGGGATCGAACAAAGGCGCCTACATGAAGCTGATGGGAGCGGATCTGGACCCCCACTTCGTTCAGTTCACCACGGCGACATCGCGTGCCAAACGCCTTACTTTCAGGCAGACTGTCGGCCTGGTCGAGAGCTCGGCGATCAGGGAGCTAAGCGCTCAGATCCTCGCGAGCAGGGACCAGCTCATGGAGGAATTCCGCCAGCAAGATCCTTACGATACAGGTATTAACATTCTACCACTGCTACGAAAGCGTGTCAGATCATATGAATAATATCACTTAATATTTACTCTTTATGCGTTGGTGGGACTCTTTTTTTATTAGATTATTTATGATAGCATCTAATTAGCGACCCGACTTACATAGCTTAGGTTTTTACATATTCCTTTTATTAAATGTCTTTAAACAGTTGAGCTGACTTTACGAATTCTAATGATCTGGATATTGCCTCTGCGAGAAAGGAGCAATAGTTTTAGTTCTGTTGTTGAAGGTTGTTGCACTCGAATTTATGTTCAATGGTTAGCGGATTGTTCTGGTCGTGGAGATTTGAAAAAAAAGTTAAGTATGAGTGACGTTGGTGTGAAGGGATCTCATCGACTCAAGACCACGTGTTGTCTACTGTTGAGGTCAGCAGGAGGATGGTCCTCGTCGTCATAATTGTTGATTTCCTCGTGAAACGTGCCGTTGTTTTTGTTTTTACTGTTGATATGCCATTTATCTTCCATCTTTTTTATGCATTCATTTCTTACATCTTTCCTAGTACACAAGGGGATTGTGATAATGTGAGCATGTTGCAGCGTCGCCTGCTTTGTTAGGGTATCAACCCGATCGTTTCCTTCGATTCCACGTCGTGTGGGTGTCATGTTTGTTCTTGATCAGTTAATTCTGACAGCCAGTTATTTTTCGTTTCTCAGAATATGAAAATAGTTAAATCCCAACTCAGGGATAAACACACGTCTTAGAGATATGTTTATACTTCAATCGTCGATAATACTTAATTGGACCGTGACGCAAGGACTGATTTAATAATAATTCATGAACAAATTATTCAGGAAAATGGTTAAAAATATCTTGATGTATCAAAGGATATGTAATGATCTTTGGGAATCCAATAGGTCTTTATCAAGACGAAATGAGACTTGCAATAGTTTTTTACAGGATCAATTGTTACCTGTAATTAGAAACGTTAAATAAATTTATTACACAATTAGACTTTGTTTAGCATGCATTTCTGATGCATTCTATTAGGATCGTTTGGATTATTAAAGACAATATAATTTGGAAGATCAGCTTGTAAAATTCTCAATGGGTCCCGGGAATCTAACCCAGAATCTCCCGCTAACTGGACGGTTGCTTTACCACTCAGCCAGTCCGGTTCGATGCCCGAAACCGACATCCATACAGCCCGTGTACCTGAAGCTCACGCTCACCTACATTTTTGCTAATCTCATCCTACTCTAAAATGGATCTCGCATCGGGTCCTGGCAGAAAACCGGACTGGCCCAGCGATAGAGAATCGTCCGGTAAGCGAGAGGACCCGTGTTCGATTCCCGGGCCCGGATGAGATTATTCCAAGCTGATCTTCTAAATTCTGTTTCGTTACATTTAGACTTAACTTCATTTAAAGCATTTCTTCTCTCTTTGAAACAACAATATGATTGTCTGTAAGGATTTTTTAAGATTGATTTTTACTTTATATGATAATGGTGAAATTCTCATGTGTTATCAGTCACACCAATTAATAGACCAAAACTCGTGGATCTGTGTTGCCGAATGTGTTTTTTTAACACAGGAGCAAAACATTTATTGTACTTCAGGAACTCTGAAGCTTGATAAATGCCCTGTGTAGGAATCATGTGCATTTCATGAGGAAATTTAGAAATTATATACGGGGTGTTCAGTTTATCTGAAGACATTGAAACATCTCGAGAACCACATATGGATAAGAAAAAAGTGTATATGAAAAATGTTTGCCTCAAAGGATGACAGACATCTAATGATGCGAAACTCGAAGAGTTAAAAACTTAAATGGGAACCTCCATTTTTATTGCAGATTCTGATTATTCTCCAATTTAACCTACGATTGGAGTCATTTCGATCACAAATTGCCTTGTAATCGACAAAAATCTAAATTCTCGATGAAATTAATTTTGTCAAATGAGGGTATGTACAATAGATTTAAGATAGAACCCTATAAAAAATTTATATTGTAAAAATTCCATTCAAAACTTCTTAAGTGTCAAATAATTTGTATTTTTAAATTTGTAGATGACTGTGGCAATGCCGAGGGCTCCTGCAAAATGAAATACATTTGTAATCAAAATTAATCTATAGTTTTGGTGAATTCATTGGTGTGATTGATAAAACATGGGGATTTCACCTGTATTACATTATCTCTGTCTTTGACAGTTCACTTGGACGTAATTATATTTTATGCTCAATTTATAAACCCAGAATTCATATTTAACGCGTTGGCGAGATCTGAAATAATTTCTATTACTGTTTTATGATCGTTATACTAATAGTCCTTGGTTCAAGGTGTTTCTATCCAGTACACTTTGTTACTATTTGATTTCACTTGGCACGTGATATTGCAGTTATCCTCTGTTCTTATTGGACCAGTCGGCCAACTGGCTGCTAAACCCGTCGAGTTACGGAAAGGGGAAGATTGCCACCCCACAGTATACTCCTCACCCATCATTCGGAAGAGTGTGAGAATAGTACCCTGCATCTCTTCCATATAAATAGCCGGGATGGATCCTTAAACTAAGCTTGGGTGCCTTAGTTATCCCCATGTAAAAGATATGCCTCTGGGAGCTTTCACTCATGTCGAGACCTTCATTTAATTTAGGAGGTGTGTGTACTGGGGTCGAAGACCTTGGCATAAGAGTTGTCCGCTAATCCCATTGGGATCAGTTGGCCAGCTGCCTCCGAAAATTGGTAGTGACTCGGAGAATGGAATGCTGCAACCCCACAGCAAACTCTTTTCCCGTCATTCAGATTGGGCATGAGAATATTACCCAAAAGGCCGACATAATTGGTTTCTAGGGATTTTCCTGCATCTCTGTTAGGTGCAACTCCGGGTGGGATACTTAAACTATAGTGCTGGGGCCCTATCCCACTTTTCAATTCCCTTCCTATGCTATTAAAAGGGAGTTATCAGTTTCTGGATTACCTTCATGTAGCTTGTTACCCAAAAGAAATATACAATAGTTACAAAAGTTTAGTAGAATGATGTTGCTTACCACAAATAGAACTTTGTTACACAGTCGTCATTTCTGAGATAGTATTATCGAGTTTAATGATGAAATAAATTCAAATATATTACAGAACTATATTTCATTGAATTCAGACAAGAAAAACAGAAAGCAAGATTGGTTCATCAAAAGAGAAAAATTCGGAGAAAATATTAATAGACGCCTGCAGAAAATGCGCGTCCCATGGAACAAAAGAACGACCGAAGTGCAAAAACAACAGAATAGACTTACCTTTGACGGGAACATCTTCTTTGTAAACACAAATACAAGCGGCTCGCTCCCAGCAAACTTCTGAAGTTAAAACAACGGTAAGAATGTTGCAGCAAAACAAAACGCTTTCCCTTTTTGGATAAAGTAATTTTATGTTCATTTGCTGCGAAACGGCGCGTTTTCTTAATATTAGCTGGAGAAACAATCTCTTCGCCAACAAGAAAGAGTTGCTCAAACTTCCATAATATCTGAAGTTCATGATTATATAAATTTTTAACAGTAGTAAGGCAAATAATATTTTGGATATTTATTTATTGTTCAATAATTATCCTTACTCTATAGCAGGATTTCGCAAACTTTTTCTGCAATGAAACCCTTGGTTTATTTTTTAGGTTGAGCAATTTCTACTTGTAAAAAATGTTTTTAATTATTATTTAATAATTATTTTTAAGTATAAAACTGAAATATAATATAAACCTAAAAACATTAATTAATAAAGCACTTATTGACTTTTATTATTCCTCCCTCGAATTAAATATCTTCTTGATTTCAGGCAAAATATTTGTATGTTTAATTCTAATTTGTGGTGTGGCGCCGAACCAGTTTCTGCACTTTGATTTCATTGCAGCATAATAAGAAAATCCCACTTCGCATTATTAGGTCAAAGAAAACTGAAGTAAAACAATAATAGCTTGTTTTGAATTATTAGATTACTCCTCTGACAAACTCGCCCAGAAATTTTATGTATATTTGCTTCATATGAGAGTCAGTGATTAAATCAATTAGATTTTCATAGTCACTTGCATTAAAGCTACTTGTTTAACTGTCACTGAAAATGGGATTCTGAACCTAGGAATGATCCTTAGTATTTTTAAGAAAATATTGCGAAAGAGTTGATTTCAAGATATGTAGGTGTTATAAAAGCATTCTGGAAATTTTATTCATTCAAACACTCATGTAAGGTAGGAAAGCAATTAAAATTATTAGATTCAATTGATGAAATCCAAAATCGTATTTTTTAACAAAAAAAGTATTTTTTTCTCTTCTATTGAAAATTGTAATACTTGCTTGTTCCTTATAATGCACTTTGTAAAAAGATGTGCCAGATATGCAAGTTTTATCAACCATGAAGGATTTGGGATTTGTTAAAACTTCAACAAAGTATTGTCCTGAATTATTTTGTGCCTTCAAGAAAAAGAAAAAAAAGACCAACACCAAAGAAGATCGAAGTTAAAAAGTTTTAATAGTGCTTTGTGTTCACTACCCATTTTAGCGCCCAAAATCTTATTTAATCTCTATTGAAGTGATATTGTTTATATATAGCTTTCACTTTCCTGGCTTCATTTATAACATTTTTTAAAATTACGGTAATTTTTTGTCACCAGTATTTTTTCTAAAAGAATTTCAGGTTTCTATTCGCTCCACTTGCTATGTTTTACTGCTTTGTGAGCTTACCTAACAAGACAATTAAAATGTCTTAGAACCAACAAAATTTAATTAATATAATTTGTAAGGTTGGTTTATTTGTTGGCCATAACTGCTCATTGTCAAGTTAGATAAAATATTCGATTATAATTTTTTGACCTTAACTTTAAAATAAATATTAGTAGTATAACTATGGCAATCTCTATCTAGTTTACAGAACACGTCCATACTTGTTTATTGTTACCCATGTTTCCAATTGTAGATTTAGATTTAGATTTATTGTTGTTTCCATTAATCCTCGATTGAGGAAATAGGATACGTCATACATTAAAAATTAAAAATGAACAAAATAAAGTACATAATTAAAGACAAATAAACTTAAAATAAATTAATAAAAGAAAGTGTATATAGACAAAAGTCAACATAAACACAACACGGACACACACTGGGAAACACAAACAAGCACACACTGAGGAACACGGAATGGAGTTTTAACTACTTGGAGCTCTGCGACCAGGAAACTGTCCTTCCGTCGTAGCTCCAGGCAATACATGAAACAAACAAACAAAAGAGCAGAAAAAACTGAATAGAAATTTTAAGATATGTGATGTGCTATTTTATAAGGCAGCTCATTCAACACTTGCAGCAGGAACCTTGATTTAAATACTAGAAGGACGATTAAGAAAATCCTGTACCGAGTAAAACGCGCCATTTAAAAGAATAGTTTTACTCTGCTTCACGAAGCTTTTGTAGGTACTATTTTTAACCTCTGGCGGAAGGCTGTTGTATAAAATTATCCCGGTATTGTGAATACTTTTCTGGTGTAGGGCAAGGCGATGCTTGTCCGACCTTAGAGCTAAACGATTTCTAGTCGCGTATTCATGAAACTCGCCATTTGTTTGAAACAAATTAGTGTTTCGTTTTACAAACTTTAATATTTCATAAATATATACGCTTGGTAAAGTAAGTATTTGCAAACTTTTGAAGAAAGGTTTGCAACTCGATCTAGAATTCGTGCTAGAAAGTATTCTAATTGCACGCTTTTGCAACTTAAATATTTCATTACTCCTGGAGCAGTTTCCCCAATTAGAGATGCCATAGCTCATAATTGAATGAAAATACGCGAAATAAACCATTTTGACGTACTTTTTGTCAACGTGTTGTATTAGTGTTCTCAGAGAATAACAAGCTGAACTTAGTTTTCCGGCAAGCAGATCTATATGGTCATTCCACTTTAATTTATCGTCAATCCGAAGGCCGAGGAAAGGTGCATTAGCTGAGAACTTGTCTACTGGTCTATTACTAGCATCAGCACTAAACTGAACTAACTTAGTCTTATCTAGGTTGAGGGATAATTTATTCACGTTAAACCAAATATTTAGACCATTCAGAGCGTTGTCTACTTTCTTAATCAGATTATTTAAGTTTTTATCTGCAATAATTATATTTGTATCATCCGCGTAGAGAATCGATTTTATAGGATTTACGTATCCTGGGAGATCGTTTATGTAGCGTTCAACGTTGGTTAATCGGTTCCGAAATAAGCTAGAATCAAAGAAAGGTGTGAGAAATTATTTCACTTTCTAGCGTTAGATGTAAACGGAGTTTTCGTCTTACGAACTGAGTAAGTGGTGTTATGAAAGGATATTATAATCCATTAACAGTCAAAAGCCGTCCTGGTAGGCCAAGGCCTTTAATGGGCTGCAGAGCCAACAAAGAAGAAGCTTATAATCCATAGTATAGATAGAATCACTCGATTT
The DNA here is from genome assembly GCA_034510155.1 of Eucriotettix oculatus. Taxonomy (NCBI): domain Eukaryota; kingdom Metazoa; phylum Arthropoda; class Insecta; order Orthoptera; family Tetrigidae; genus Eucriotettix; species Eucriotettix oculatus. Next base: position 188,837,097 of record CM067376.1, read on the forward strand.
TTTGCAGAACACAGTTTGGGAAACCCGGCTATATAGTATATAAACTCTGCATCGTAGTTTTTAACGATGTTCATAAAATATTTAACTTATTTCGTTACGTGTGGTAAGGAAAGATAGTGGTTTCGAAGTTTGGATGTACTTGCGTTAAGTACGAAAAGGAATACAGCTCGTAGCCTATAACACACTATGTTATAACCACACAGAACATTGTAAAAACTAAGATCTGAGGTACATATTAACGAGGGATATGAGCTTATTTAACAGATAAACCTTGAAAACAGAGCGAACAAAATAAAGGAAATTAGATAGGCAGCCGTTTCGATGCGAGCTTAGCATTTTTCTCAAATGTTCTTAAAGGTAAACTCTTACAGTACATCCACTGTCTGCGACCCCGGAACATACACTTCATAAATGAGTTCGAGGTTCCTCGCCACGTGAGAATGTTACAGACTAGAGAGAGTTTCCCTTTGAGAGCGTTGAAACGTCAATCTAAATTTCTTTAATTTGTTCATTCTGTTTTAAGGTTTGTCTGTTAAGTAAGATCGTGTCTCTTGTTACTACACAGAGCATTACTGCTTAAGGAAAAGTATTATTCTCAAGTCTCTCAAATAGGGTGGCATGTAAAATATTCTTAGCTTAATGATATTCGGAAGAAATCGTATTCAATATCTTATTCGCACATTTACTGTTTTTGGTAAATCATTCTGTTGTAGTTACCGGACACATTCTTACGCCGAAGAATTTATACATACGCATGTCATTTAATTTTAGGCAGCAAAGTGATAAAATAAACAAACAACTATAGTTGAACTATGTGGAGTTTTAGGATAACTCGGTCCACTTGCTCTTACCCGCCGAGTGCGCAGTTTTTTGCAGTGTCCTTCTGCATCGACCAGCCAGGGCGCCTTCTTCTTCTTTAACAAAGCACCACTTTGCTGTCATATGCTTGATAGTATGCAGAAATTGCAACGTAGCAAAGCGTGGAACATAAAGGACGGCTGGATGTTGAAATAATATCATATTATTTAAACAATCTGCCAAATTTGACGTAGATGAAACAAGAAAAAAATTAGTAATATTTTTGCCATGTCTGTGTTTTGTGGAAATGCATTAACACTATTATTAGATTTCATATGGCCAACATTATCTTAAAAATCTTTGGTGAACTCAGATGGATAATTGATAAATAAGAGAACATATTCATTTATTTTAATCATGTATTTGCTCTCTAACTTTAGTTAGGCTTCATCCAGTTTTTGGCAAGGTCCTCAGACTGGTCGAAATTAATTCGACTATAAGTACAAAAATTATTTATATAATTCAATCTATAATCAAGGTCAATGTCCGCACATAAAGTATTAAATTTAAAGCGATATATCATCTAGCCACAATTCTGCACTTACGTTATATGAATGTTTAGTACATCTCCGCAGATTTGTTGTAATTGACGGGAAACTTTCTGCATGCACGAAGCAACAAAGCGTCGAGAACATCATTTTTCTTGATCAGGAGGTATTTAGAGGCCGCAATCCCTCGTAGATCAATAATGGAACAGTGCTATACCGTAACAAAGTACTGATAAAAAAATTAGAGGGAAAGTAAGTATTCTATAATAAGGAATAGAAAACTATGAACTTTAACAGATTAAGTCGTATCAAGTATTTTTAACAGGTTAACTGCGGACGACTTCTAACGGAGTATTTAGTTCTGCTTCATTTCATGAACCAGTATTCAGTCGGCAACCAAAGGTATTTCAATAAGGGCGTGTTGAAGTTTAAATGTAATAATACAAGTTTTGTGTGAGGTATTAACGAAATTCTTTTTTTAATTTTAAAGGCCCATGTATGCCATTATCTATAGAATATAAAATCTTCAAATTTCCTCAGTAGCTTCTCACGGTGGCACGGATCCGAGTGGTCCAATTTTCAATGACTCTGCCGCTTAGATCCGGCTGAATTCGAGCGGTGGCTTTGGTTAAGCCGCATTCTCACGAGTCATGTTTAGTTGACCGATTTTAGTTTAATGAAAACCCTAGTTTTTTATTCATATAAAATAATTTTATCATAAAGATTATCAGTTTGTACAATAAATGATTCAGTATATACAATATTGAAATAATTAATACAAAATTAAAATCGTGTATGTAATTAACATGGAGACATGGAGGTAAGTTAATCCATTTAATTAATCTACTTTAGTAGATGGGTTAGGTTTTTTTTTGTGTGTACCTGAGAGGCATACGACGTGGGTGGGTGAGGGTTGACAGTCGGTGAACTGGTTATTGGAGGATATATGAGGATGTGGTCTCCGTGCATGATGGTAAGGTGGGTTAGGGAGGGATCTAAATTATCAGGTATGAGGTCGATTGGGAGTTTTCTTTTGAGCAGACGGAAGCGTGGAGATGGAGGAGGATTGTCATTAAATTGTTGGATTGTGGTTGAGGACGCTTTTAATTAGGGAGCTTATGGATTTGGAGATTACGGAGTTTACGTTGGTAAGTTTGATGTTGTAATGGATGACGGAATTTCTACTAGGGAGGTACCAGGGAGAAGTGTAATGGTGCGTAGGATTATATTTTATTTTGTTTGAATTTTTTCAGAATGGATTTTGGCTGTTGTTCACCATATGGACGAGGCATAGGACCACGTAGGTTGTATAATGGAGAGGTATAGGAGGCGTTTTGTGCTGATGATAACAGGGGCTTTTCTGTTTAGGAGGGGATATAGGGTTCTGAATTTTTGGTTGATTTTGGAGAGAAGAAGATTAATATGAGGTTTCCACGAGAGCTTTGAATCAAACATGATTCCGAGGCAGGTGTTTTCTGTTTTTGCAGGGATTAATGAATTGTTTAGATAGGGGTAGATTTGGGGAAGAGGGTTAAAACCCTAGTAGAACCTTTGTTTCAATATAGTTGATCAACAATATTTTGACCGAGTCAAACTTAATCTTTCGAGTGTTGCGTCATAATCTAATCGAATGTGTATTGACACGTGGGAAAATTCCGGATAGCCTGGCCTGTTCAGGCTGTCAATTCTTATCAAGTGTCGCTGTTTTTTCTGGCGTGATTTTGGTGCCGTGTTTTCGAAAATCTAACAAAATGAGTATCAAGTAGTCAGAAATAGCTTGTCGCTTTTCTTTATGCGGCACAAAACTTTTAATAGCAATTCCTCAAATTTTCGTTCCGACATTCTCTAATGATTTCTGTCTCCTCCATAAAAAATCCCAGAAGATTTTAGAAACAACATAATTACACACATACCGAAGGATACTGGGGCTGATAGATGCTAACAGCACAGGACAATTAGTTTAGTGCAAAATATTAACTAATATAGTATATACGAGGATGGAACGTAAAATAGAATGTGAATTAAGAGTAAGACAAGGATGCAGTCTGCCGCCCATGCTGTTTAACTTATATATAGAACAGGCGATGAAGAAAGTTAAAAAGGAATATGGAAAATGAATCATACTGCAAGTAAATAAAACCCCTATGGTTTGCCGATGATATTCTAGTAATAGTGGAGTCAGAATAAGGCTTGGAAGCCATAGTAAATAGCATGAACCAAATTGGTAAAGAAGTCGCTAATGACCTTAGTTGTTGATGTAACTTTAAATAAACTTTTTAAAAAACTGTTATAATATGCACCATCACGATGACTGTATTTTAATCGAGTCATACCTTCAAAGCCATTGCTAACACTGAAACTAATCGATTTCATTTGTAGCGTGTGAACCAAAACTGGTTCAAGTCGCATTCAACTTTTATTGATGAACTTAAAACGGTCAACTAATGACTCGTGAGAACGCGTCATTATGTTGCCTTTAAGGGCATCAGTCGATTGATAGGCAGAGACCTGAGTCTTCTAGGAAACGTCTAGTGAAGTCAAATCGCATGATCTTGGTGGCTAATTCACGTCGCCTCTGCGAGAGATAACCATACCCTTGAATCATTCATCATGGTGTCCGCTGTGTTGCACGTAGCGACGTCCTGCTGGAATCATATATCGTTCAATTCGGGCCAAAATAAATTTGAAATTACAACTATTGGATTTGACATTAATGTATTTCGTCACTTGTTAACCGGAGTAGCGTTTCTTATTATATTGACCATAACTACTTCAAAAATGTTATATTTTTGAACTCGTAAAGAGACTGTTAGTATATATCATCATCGAGTTTTGGAACATCTGTAGACGTTTTCTTGGAATTGAATATTTTTCCTTTGGCAGCAATACGTACGATTTGATTATAGTGGTAATTGTGATCTCAAGTTTGTTTTTCCATTCGCCACACGAGGGATACGTTGTGATGTCTGGAAAAAGGTTGAGTGCGTGCAGAATTCAATGGGCAAGATATTTAGCAGTGGACAGCGAGTCGCCACAAATCCTTATATCACCCGTTAGACATAAGTTCTATGCTCCAATCCTGGTTTTACAAGATTGTCTTACGCCTACCACGAATCTGCATAAGTCACTACATAAGCTTTTTCATATGATAACGGGACGCTCCAACCGGCCAGCTTCAAGGGCTGACAACTAACGCTGACCAGTACATTTTTCCTGGAGAAGGATACTTCACATATACGATTGTGGAAAATTTACATTTTCTTACTTCACTTCGTACCAAAGTAGCACCGAATAAGTAACAAGCCAACTTGCTGAGATCAAAGTGATTTTATGCTTCCATTTTAATTCACTAAAAAGATATAATGTTCAGATTGTGTATCAGCAATTTTCTATTTTTTTTCTAAAACAACGTCGGTGTTGGCTGACTTTAAGTTGGTGGTAATTTATGTATGAATTAGAAGTGTCTCTTCTTCAAACTAGTTAATACTGTGCTATTCTGTTTAAATCTCTCAGATATCTCAAAAACATAAATCAATTTTCGTGGGATATAAATATTTTTTAGCCGTGTCAACAACGAAAAAATTTGAAGTGAATTTAAACCTAAACGCATATTGTATTTTCAACAACATATGAGGGTTGTTTAAAAGATGGTAAAAATGTAACAAAAATAGTTTTAATTATCTTATTTTATTTATCGACTTAGTCTCCTTTCTTGACTATACACTTGGTCCATCCGCTTTCCATTTTTTCAACCAATCACAAAAATAAGTTTTGTCATACTCTACAAAATACTCCGTCACGGTCTCGATAAATTTCTCATTTGATGAAAATTTCCTCCCATCAAGTCAAATTTTCAGGTTGGGGAACAAGAAAAAGTCACTTGATGTTAGGTCTGGTAAATGGGCGATACATTATCGCTATTTAGACTGCTGCTATGTGCGTTGGCGCATTTTGCTGATGAAACAACACTTCCTCGCGCGCCAATCTTGGTCGTTTCCCAATCAGCGCCTCGTTTCAAACGATCCTACAGAGCATCATAATAGAGTCCATTTATGACCTTGTCCTTTTCCAAGAAATATATGAATATCATACCCTGAGAATCCCAAAAGACAGTGGTCTTCACCTTAACAGCTGACAAAACGGTCTTCGCCTCTTTCGGTGCACTATCACCAGCTTTTGTCCACTGTTTTGATAGTTTTCTGGTCACTGGAATGTAGTGATGGGTCCAAGTTTCATCGACGGTTACTAATCTGCGCAAAACATCTTGTGGATTACGCCTAAACATTTCTAGATTCTGCGTTGAAATGTTTTTCTGAATCCGTTTTTGGTCCAATGTCAACAGTCGCGGCAAAACTTTTTTTATGGAGGATGAAATGCATTCGTTCAGTTGAGGAACTTACGGCATCAGTTGCCTCAAGGCGCTTTTAATCTGCGATCTTTCATTACGATATTGTGACCCTTTCGATGTTTTCCTGAGTGGTGACCTCAATTGGGCGACCGGAGCGAGTTTCAACTTCTGAGGAATCTCATCAATTCAGACGTAATTAATCTTAAATTCTGGTGCAGCGGCTGCATGAACTTTATCTCATTCGATTTGAGCAGCTGTCCAACCCTTCAATTGAAAGTGTTTAATGACACCGCGAAATTCGTTTTTTTCATTGGCACCACCTGCATCAAACACTACAGAAGGCTGCCAATAAACTACGACTGGCATATATTTGAAAGGTTCATGTGCCGTGAAAATGAAAAAGTTACAGCTTTTTCATAAAAATTCACCAGACTTATCTGAAAACCCTCGTATGTAGTTAATTTATTTAACCACCCTACCATCCGAAATTTTCGATATTGTTTTAAACTAATCGTATATATGCAGAGTTCTTCCGTTTTTTTGTTTCAGGCGTCATCTCAGTGAGTGATTGGTGCAATGCCATGGAAAAGCGGACTGGCTTAATGCTACCCTGGAGGATGCTGAGAGACAAATTGGTGAATACTGATCCGTCGACGGGAAAAGTGCATTACGTCACAACCTTCCAGGAACATATCCCTGGACGCAGGATCGAGGCGGTAAGAGATTAGTACAAAAAAAACATTAGATCACACTAATTCAGACACCGTTTCAAGTAGACTTCAATATTATCAAAATGTGCCGCACCGTTTCTCCTTCGTAGTATTTGAAATTTTGAGTGAACTATGGGGTGACATTCATAAGACAAGGGTTCGAGGCGTTGTAGAGGAATTTAAGTAGCCACCAGTACTCGTGCTAACCATACTAATAACAAGTTTCCATACACTTCATTTATTTTATTGCTCCATTATTTGATTTGAGTTCGTACATTTCATTTGACGGAAGAAATTAATGTTGGGGCGTTCATATTTCCCAGGCCTAACCATTTAAACAATAAATTTTATATTGCTACTTTTTAAAATGCTTTGCTTGCTTCACATGATAATAGAAGCAATTTTTAATATATTTGTGAAAGTTGAGTTTTAAAAGCTTTCAATTGTGTTAGTAATACGAATTACTTATTGAAAGAATCACGTATTACTCGCAGGTCAAGAGTTTTATTGAAAAGGCCTCTTTCACGTTCTGTGTTTATTTTCATTAAGAAAACATAATTCGCATTAACATTGTGTAAATGAATATTTTAAAAGTGTCATTATATACAAAAATACTAAACTAAAATACGGAATTACGAATTTATAAATGAACCTTCAAATCGTTTATACTTATTGAAAACTTATTTAAACTTGTAAACTTAAACTCTGAGCTTGTAATTCGTTCCGACCTGTTATCAAAATCTGATATTTTCTTTTAATAGAGTTTAATATTTTTTTCTTTGTGGTTATCTGTGGGTAACTCGGCAGGTGCCGGGATATTGAGTCTATTCGATTTCTTTGTGCCCGGGAAAGTGAATGGAGAGCGCAGTTCAGGAAATTACATGTTTCGTTGACATTGATGTATTTCCTCTCATGAACACAAAGTACGCCTCACGACAAAAAACTCGAAGCAAGAAAAGACACGAACCTCCTTTTCCTAAATAGCTCAATGATCTGTAAGAGGTTTCTTGTTGTAGAGGACATTAACGACTTCATTATTTTGTAAGGTATTTTAATTTATTCTACAACTAGCTTTCAACTTTCAAAATAATTTGAAACTTTCTTTTAATTAAAAAATTAAATAATTTCTGACCGTTTTTTACTGACAGTTTTTATTTTTATTTAAACGACGTTTCGGTGCATATTCGCGCCTTCTTCAGGTTTATAATATGTGAAATATATATTTCAATTTGAAAATACTTATATATAGCACATACATATATATAAAGGAATAAACTAACAACTCACCAAATTATTGTTAAAAACCAATTATCAAAAATTACAAAATTGTTGCAATCGTTAGTTTCTTTGTACCAAAGTGAGGTCCGAGGCAGCAGCACTATGAACATATCTAGTCAACAGTATGCACAAGACTAAATGATGGCCCATCTGGTAATTACGGGATTGACCTGTCGTATTGAAAATTTAACAACCGTTCCCCGTGGCCTTGGGCAAGCGGCGGCTACTCTCACTATTGTCAATATCAACTTTAAAAAATTTAAAATAAGGACATAAATTGGTTTTTATCCTTTAAGAATATTAAAGTCAGGATTATATTCTAATTAAACAATTTAACAAATTATATAAAAATAATATAATTTGTTAAAAGTAGCCGCCACTAGCCCAAGGCCACGGGGATCGGTTGTTAAATTTACAATACGATAGGCCAAACCCCTAAATACCAGATGGGCCAAAGCATTTCCCATGAAATATACGCTTCTGAAATGCTTTATGTGTTATACTCGGTTCGTATCCGTTGTCGAATTATCTCTGTAATAAAATTTCTGTATGTGTGTGTGTGGTACGTGTGTGTGTATGTTCCGCATACAAATCTAAAAGAGTGGACCAATATCAACCAGATTTAGTACACGTGTTCTTCGCAACCCATAAATCAGTTCCGTTGGGGTAAGACTTGGCTACCGCCCCTAGGAATGAGGGTGGAAACGGTGGAAATTTTTAAATATCCAAAAGCAGCCAATATTTCCATCAAATAAATACATTTATGGGTCAATTAATTTTATAGTGTGTCCTCCGATACTGCTAGAGTATAATTTCAACTCCATCCATAATCGAAGGGAAGTATGGTTAGATGTGGGGCTGGAACGGCAAAATATAAAAATCAAACGAGATTGGGCCATAAACCGTTGTAATATGAGCCATCGGATTTAATTATGAAATAAAAAATGCAATTCAAGTTATAGTTTATCCTCTAAGATGGGTTGGAAGGGGGTAAATCAGACTTCACCGTACCATTTTTAACGAATAGAATAATTTCCTCTAAATTTTGAAAACGTTTCTTGGCGAACCATAAATGAACACTGTAGGGTAAGACACGGCTACCACTAAATTTCCATAAAAGCCGCTACTTCCTTCTAATATACATTTTTCTTGGTCAATTAATTTGATAGCGTTTTCGCTTAATTTGTTTGCGTATAATTTCAAACCCGTTCAGCGTCGAAGTGGAATATTCATAGGGGCGGTGGTGTAGAGGGTGCCATATGAAAATTATAAGAAAAAAGTCAAGTTAGGTATCGAAATCGGTGTTATGCGGGTCTTTGAGTTTGATTCTGACCTGCGATTTAAATTCCTAACAGTGTGGGATAGAGTAAAACACATTTATGCTTAATTTTAGTTATTATAAGGGGTAATTTCTATTACAATTGGAGCTATATCACTCGAATTTATCTTATATGCCTATTAAGTCTAGTTTGAACAATTCATGGGTAAAATAACCCGTAGCTCCATCAGGGGTGTGGCTCGGCCGTGTCTCTTACTGTCTTATGGTACCGAAGCTAATTCATACCATCTTAAAATATAGGACACAATTTTGCTTTTCTTAAGAAACAGTGAGTGTTTGTTACTCGATTCGGTTATCGGAATACTTTTACACTCTTAGGTTACTGGTGGAAATTTTTATTTCTTTAATGTACCAGAAGTATTTTCGTGCTCTTATTAAGTGTTAAGAGAATTTTTATTAAGTTAGTTTACTTAAAATATTTTTAGCCCTGCAATGTACCAGAATATTTGGAATACATTTGAAGTTTATATTGTTACACTTTCGATACCCATTTAATAATATGTTGTACAAAAATAGAATAATGTGCCGGGATAATATAAATAAATACCTGGGAAACGCCAGGGTCCTCAGCTAGTAGATATTAAATAAAAATTCCTGCCTACTCTACGGACTTCTTGAGTGACTGTGCAAACTGGGGAAAAATATGGGATGAACTCAGACTAAATAAATGAAAAATCGTCAGCATTAAGAATGTTTAGAATGCTGTTTAAAATAACTTTAATTATTTTTCTGCATTTAGCATCTTTTACTCCGTATATTTCACCACCAACGCATTACATATACGTAGTTTGAGGAATGTTAACACTGGTCTAACACCTGTCCCTTGCATTAGTTTAAATTTGCATTTGATACGCACAGTAATTTTCTTTAAATGAAAACTATATAATTAAAGAAGACTTGAAAATTTTATTTTCACCATCCTTTTGCTACAACGTTACTGTGAAGGCGTTTGCTTTATATTGTCAATGCATCGATTACCTGTCCCGATCAGCCTCTGTCCTTATCGTTTCAGGTAAGTTTCATTCCTGCATCTATCTACTTTAGGAATGTAATTCGTATGCGACGTGATACTCCCCGCTCTCCTGTCCTAATGGTTGATCTTCCTGAGTGCTTGGTTTACAACCTTGAGCCCGTAAATATATCGGCTAATTCCTGGTACATGAAAAATCTATTTTTTTGCTCACTAGTATTAGTTTCCTTTTAATTACTTACAGCAGGAATAAATTTAATTTCAATTAAAGCATATAATTAGAAGTATGTACCGTGGTGATTCCAGATTTGGAATACATCATCATGGTCAGCTTTGTCAATATCAATATATTATAGCATTCCAACAAAATAAATTATATAATTAACGTATTTTCTCTATCCTAAAGCATCAACACCAAAATAAATTTTACTAAAACAGTAATAATGAAAATATAATGAATAGTAAAACATCCTACAAATCAGAAGATAAAATTTACCAACATTAATTCAGGAGAAGATCAGTTTCGTTTAAGAAGATTCTGTGTCTAGTTTTAGAAGACAGAATTATAAAAAATATAGTTAGAAAAAGCTTTTGATAATGGAAAGTGGAACAGAAGAATAAAATATCGAGAAAGAAGTGTTAACAATAACTTTACAGAAGGCAGTCATCAGTAATTAGAATTGAAGGGCAAGAAAAGAAAATTGAAATCAAGAAAGGCTGAAGATAAGGATGCAGTCTATCATCCATGCTCTCTAACTTATATATAGAACGGGCGATGAAGAAAGTTAAACATGAATATGGAAAAGGAACCGTACTGAAAGGAGAGGAAATAAAACCCCTACGTTTTTCCGATGATATTGTAGTATTGGCGGAGTTAGCAGAAGAAGATTTGAAATACATAATAAATGGCAAGAACATGGTCCTGGAGAAAGAGTACAACATGACGATTAATAGAGGGAAAACCAAGACAGAGTGTGGTATGGGAAATAACAAAGGGAGTTAGATTGTGAAGGTATAATTTGAAGGAAGTTAAGGAATCCTGCTACTTGGCCAGCATAATAACAAGGAATGGTAGAGGTATAGTAGACATGAAGTGTAGGATAGCACAGGCAAGAAAGGCATTCGCTAAAAAGAGGAATTTACTGATGGCTAATATAAGTATGAATATAAGGAAATCATAAAAAATGTTTGTATAGAGTGTGGCGTTATATGAGTGCGATCCGTGGACGGTAGGAGTTGCAGAAAAGAAAAGAACCCCTTTAAATGTGGTGCTATAGAAGAATGCTGAAAATCAGTGAATAGTGTAACTAACCAATAAGTTCTAAGAATAATAGAAGACAAAACAATACGGAGGACTTTGACCTAGAAAAGGTATAGATTAATAAGCAATGTTCCGAGACATGAGGGTCTTATATAATCAGCATTAGAGGGAAGTGTGTGGGGAAAGAACAGAAGATGGAGGACAAGGATGGAATACGCTAAGCAGATTATGGAGGATGTGGTAGCTATGTAGAAAAAGAAGGGCCCCGTATTCACGAGCCGCGCGACTTGAAGTACATCGTATAAAGGGTAGCGAACACGACGTATATGCCGCCATCTCTCTGAGTTTTTTGATGATGATATAATGACAAGGATGTTGTGGGCGAAGTTAAATATATGTTAGTCAATTCTTCTTATTAATAAATACTGTCGTAACTCGTAAATTTCACTAGGAAAATACGGGAATCCTATCAGAATTGTCTATATTTGTTTCTGCCGTCCTTTTAAGGACAGAATAATTTGTAAGTAAATAAAAAAAATTCAACCTTTGTACCGTCACAATTACTTATTTCGAGACTTCAAACATACCGGAACTTTAGATAGGTGTCTAGTCAGAACTTTGGAGTAAAATCTGTTCATATTGAGTACCGTCATACTGTCTTACTTTATAAAAATAGCTTTGTATATACTCTTAAATGCTGAAATCATAAGTAGATTTTCATTATGCAACTACGTTTTCTTATCCTTATATAAAGAGCTGCAGAAATTTTATGAAAGAATTCAGTACTTGTTTAAAAATTATGGTAACCACGTTATCTTAAAATAAAAACAAAAATTGTACTACTTCAGGTTATCACAGGACACATATCCCCATTTAATAAGTCTCAAACCCTTTCTTTGCAAATACACAAACGTCAATCCTATAACATCCGTTTGTTCCCAATCCAAGTCATGGTACCTTATTAGCCAATAACTTCCAGCGATCCAAATTATACATTGAACTTCAACGCTACAAATAATCCTAATGAATCACATGGAACAGAACTGCAAACTCCGCAAGCAGTTCTCCCAAACTCCAACTGCACTCAATAATAATCATTAAATCCATCCTAAATATGTACTTTTCAGTTGCTTACAAAACTATTATTGTTAAATTACAATGTCTAGTTTAAGAATCACGTTCTAAAATAGTTTAAAAAATTCTGTTTCATAATTCCGCAATTTTGGGTACAACTTTTCAAAAAGATAACGTATCACTTCAACTACAAGTACTTACTGTTTGTCTTTGTTTCTACGGTTTATTTTTGGCAAAGACATCCAATTTCTTCGGTTTCCGTGTCTAAAATAAAATGAGGTCTTGTTATATCATATTATTTTGTTCGCGCAGCATTGGTCGATTCCTACGTGTACGCTGCTGCCGCTGGCTGTCAACAGCGCTATCATAAATTTAATCTGGACAAAATTGTAAATATTCGTATTCTTATCCTTTGCATTTCAATTACAAATATATTAAAATTAGGCTGAATAAGATTAAATATGAAATAAGTAATTTAAATATTAAATTACCAAGCAACAAATTTTTAAATATATAGTTCTCCCCTTTCTTTAATGAATTCAGTACTTGTTTAAAAATTAAAGTTTCCCGGTTATCTTCAAATCCTACACTCAGTTAAAAATATTAAATTTAATGCTGTACACCAAATTAACAGTTCAAATTGCAATTCCTTTTATATTAGTCAAACCAAAATCTCATTAATTACGCGCAATAATTAACTTAAAAATATATCGCAACAAAATTATTCAGTCTTGTCGAAGAATATATATTTAAATATCTATCAGACTGATGGGCAAGGTTTCAATAATTTTATATTTAGGATGAAATTTTTTTCTATACTAATGAGTGAGATACTTCACGACAGATCAAACAATTAGGATATTAATGTGATAAATAAAAAGTAATTTAAACATACTTTACTGTCCCTTTCTATTGTAAACTTTCACTCATTGCTAAACCTTTCGTTGTTATTCTAATCACTATGAGCTGATTTTTTTAACTGTCGGCCTCTCAGGCCTGCGTCCCATTATCTAGCGAGTACCTCAGAGCAGTCTGTTAGGGTCAATTTTATATATTCTTTATACCACCGTCATACCTACAACTAACGACACGGCCATACTGATCCCAGAATACTACTAAGTAACTTATGTATGATAGATTGGCTAAAAATAGAGAATCCAGGTAAATACTTTAAAAACTTAACACGTTACTTTCACTATAAAGAGAAATACGTGCCCTGCAGTATCATTAAATAATACTAGATTACCACAAACTGACGATGTGAAATACCTAGGTATACACTTGACATGACGTAGGCATATCTTCACTAAAGGAAAGCAAATGGTATTTAATCAAATGTATTGGTTAATTGGCCAAATGCCACAATTGAACATATATTTAGAAAATAAGATTCTACTCATAAGGCAATCATTAAACCCATTTGGGCATACGGAATACAAATGTGAGGTTACTGCTAACACCTGCAACATTAAAATCTTGAAAATATTTCAGAAGTATTCAGTATTCAGAAGTATGGGCAATTCACCATGTTTCATACCAAATAAAATAATTCAAAACTATCTGGTGATGGATCAAATTAAAACTTTTGTGTTAAATACCAAAAAGAACTTTCACTCTACCCTAATAATCTTGCCGAACACCTGATGGGGCAGGAAAAAGAGACGATTAAAACGATTCAACCCTTCCGATCTGAGTAATAGGTTCAATTAGCACATTTATGGAGTACATTAACGTACAACATATACATAACTGTTAATAACCAAACCATTTGATGTCATTTTTTGCAAGTATGAGAACTTTCAATGGGATGTTCTGGGCAAGCTCTTAGTAAAATTTAGAAATTAACAAAACTTTTAATTATTCTTCCTAAGCAAAATTGTAAATTTTAATTAATTAAAAATAAAAAATCGGTCCTACGCTCTGCTATATGCAAACCAAAATTTTATTTATTATGTAATTTTTTATTTTATAATTAATTGTACTATGCATGATGCATTGTAAATATTTATTTGGTATATTTACAGATACACTCACCAGACGAGGTTCCAAAATGAGGAACATATCGTCGTGTAGTGTAATTAACTAATGTTGATAACTTTTATGTATCGTCTGACTTATAGACTGTTTTACTATTTATTAATTACAAACAGTCAGATAAATAACTCATTACGAAAAGATTTTTAACTAGGCAAGATTATCAACAGATTTTTTTGTGCATTTTTAGACTGGGAGTGTAGCTGAGGCTTTATACAGGAACAAATCAAGTCTGGAAGCCATATTCAGGATAATAGACAAGGACAACTCGGGTATGTAAATGTAGACCTTCTTCATTGCCGTTGATTTCGTATCTATTGTACACGTTATTTTTTATAGGGTACATCTCGATGGAAGAATTCTCTGAAGCTGCATCACTGCTCCAGGAACATTTGCAGAATCCAATTTCCCCCGAGCAGCTGGTAGATATTTGTTGTTCAATGGACATCAACAAAGATGGCATGGTCGATCTGAACGAATTCCTCGAGACCTTCCGTCTCGTGGATATGGACAAGAACAACGGTTTCGATGACGAAGATTCTTCGCCGGAATCCACGCCAAAGGCTGAATGAAACGGCACATCTTAACATTCCATTTAGTCCATGCAGATACTCAGATACGTTGTAAGATAGAATTCTCCTCCTAAACAAACGTTTCTATGAGTGACAGACCGTATCAGAATACATTTTCAGCATCTAGCTGATCATTTTCTCCGTTTGTTTTATTGTTGAAGATGGTGAATTATTGTTTAAAAACTGAGCAGCAAATTTAGTCTTTTACATTACATTTCACTTCCACGTCTATGATTCTGATTGAGAGTAAGTAAAGAGTCAGTGATCCTGTTAACAAGAAAATAGATACATTTCATTTATATTCCTGTTCACCTTAATCATTTACAGAGAACCTCATTTTCTTTCAAATATTGAAAAATCCATCTTTGTGTTATTCCAATCGGACATATCCAGGGTCACGGGTCCAAGAACTATTCCTGAAGATAATAGTTTAACATGAATTTTGCATGTGATCTAAAAATTATAATATCGTTTAAAACTTTAAATTTGATACATGTTTACAATAGCAAATATTGTATCATAATAATATAACTAAGTCGATGATTTTAAATTATCAAGCTTTCTACTGACATGGAATTAATCACTAGACTAATTTTAAAAATGGTATTTTAATAATATATGGTTCATATAGATTTGTACACATTTATGTGCGTTTCAAATAAATATATTTATTATTCATCGTAACCTCGTAAATTACACAGTTTGGGAACAAATTTTGATATTCCATTCAACGTCACAGTTGACAGCGTATAACTTCAATGATTAATAATGAGAATATAGAGAAAAATTATCTCTATAAAATTTATAAATACTGCTCCGAATGAATAAACCGAATTTTAAGGAATATGCCTGTTTAAATTATTTAATTATATTGAATGATATCATTCTGAGCACGAATATTCATTTTAAATGCATCTGTAATTCTTTTTTTCTATATTTTCTAACACCACAATAATGCGGTATTTTATTACTTGGACATAAACATATGGCTTTGGAGACAATGCTGAATGTGGATTTTAAATTGGGACCCTCTAAAAATGTAGAGGATCACTACGATAACTGTTAACATGGCTGAAGCAACTAAAATTTAAATAAAACACCTCCTGTTAAGATAAATCATTGTTAATTATGAATAATTACTAGTTGACGCTGTTTCGTAATTAGAAAATGTTTAAGAAGATGCCATAGTATTGTGTGAAGTACTTATCAAGAATTCTTGGACAATTTGAAGGGTACGTGTTTATTTTTTTTATTTAAAACCAACGCAGAGTCCTGAAAATATTTAACTAGACTATTTAGTTTCAAAATCGCCTCGAGTTTCATGGAAGCGGTTTGGAATCAAAGTCCCTTCTTTTTAAAATAGATTATATTTTTTCTTGGGTTAACAGGCTACATGAGGGTTATTCTGAAACAGGCAACTCCCTTTTAATAGCATAGGAATATTTAATTTGAAATATATTATTTACTAAAACAAACTCCCTTGAAGGAGATTTTCGCTTATAATTTACGAAACTCTATTCTTAAAAATCGATAAAGGAAAAGTATATATTGCACTTTAGTTAAAAATAAAATAATTTTTCATAATGTATTCTTTTATAATTAATTTACTTTATTACTTTTGTTGTTGAGTTTATTGTAACATAAAAACTTTTTTTAAATCAGTACGAATCTTTACCGTTCTTATTCAATGATTATATTTATATTGTGACTGTTATTACCCTACTGCGTCTTTAAAAATATATTAAATTCGTTTTCACATCATTATGATGAGAATATTGTATTGAGAGATATCTTCTTATTGAACAAGACGTTTTTACAATTTGAAATAAATATGTGGGGATCTACTGTTTTCAAATAAAAAATATTATAAATAGATATGGAAATGAATTAACTTTACATTTATTTGTAGACAATATGCATTAATTTAATCAAAGTCTTTTTCTGATTAAAAATATGTAGTTTATACAATATTTACAAACATTTAAAAACGTGCGATTTATTCTCTGGTCATATAAACTTCTCATAGAAACAGGATGACCTCCCACCCTCCCTTCCGCTCATGTCGTACCGGTCCCAACCGACTCCTTTAAACTTCCTTGTTAGAAAATGAACACCTTGCTCATTTAATCTTTTTATAATGCCACCATTGACAAGGGTAAACATTCCGCCCTGAATCACCCAATTCAAGACCACTTCACAGATCGAAACAGTCTCTCCGTTTTGCACTTGGTTACCCACCCCCTTCTATCTCTATCTTTTTATTTCCTACGATCAAAAGCATTTATCTGAGACTTTGGGAGAAGCCATCCACTCCACTTACCACCGATGTTTTGGGGAAAACACCAGGTCTCGTCACATCCAGGTGTCCAGGATCTTAAGAACCAGACCGGCGCCAAACTGTCTTGGTTTTATTACCCTGTCTGCAACCTTCTTCAATTTCTCTCAAGCCGACTTCCTTTTATTTTGTACTGCTAAATACTGTACTTCGTTGTGTTTTGCTATTACAAACCAATAATTATTTTAATATAGAAGTCTGAATAATATTAAGTAAACTTATGCAAGGCGCAAAATTCAGAAAATTTATTAGTAATTCACAAAATTTTGGAAATAAAAAAATTTTCATCTGATAGCAAACTCACTGAAAGTCTTTTGTTATACAAGGAACGACTAACAATTTGCAGCAACCATCCCCTGGAAATAATTCTTCTTCAATGCAAAAATAAATCACCGTTTAATAACATAGAACGATTGTATATTGACTACCTCTAATATAATTTCATAACTACGAGAAATTGTAGTTTATAATTATGAAATTGACTGTTTAATTTTACAACTAATTAGTAGTTATGAGTGTCTCCTATTATGCAGTTGAACATTACAAATATATTGCTTACAAGAACGTTTATCTCTCATTTTGTTCATTATATTATTTACACTATATTTGAAATATATTTATTATAGTCCAGATAATTCATTTGTAATTCATAAATTCTGTTACTGGGCTTTTTTTTATTCATAAAATGAATAGTTTAGCAAACCTGTGTATAAAACGCGTACTCACAACCAACAATCATTAATATTGTTCTTTCATTTATACATTTATTAATAACGAAGGATTCCAAATACTGATCTAAGTTTTACATTTACTGACGATCTTCAAATTCATGGCAATTACTTCTAAGTTAAATTCTGACTACATAGTCAACTATACATTATGCCATTCACTAATGTTTCAATAATTCTATATAAACTAAGATTAATTTGAATATTAATCGTATAATGTAATATAGATTTTAAATTATAAATATATTTTTTCAATGCTGCAATGAGGCAAATGTCAGGTATTCCTTTCTCGCTAGCATTACATTATATATAACATGACCAGATTATCAAAGGAACAGTGAGACTGGACTAGACCAAAAAAATAATAATAACCTGCATATTTTAACATACATATCGAACAAAATGAAAACAGAAAATCTAGAGCAATTATACTTTTTGTCTTAAGGTGAAGCGAAATTTAGAAATGGTTCTGAATTATTTCCTCTGGGTATTTTAACATTTTTCTTAGCGTAGTTATTTTTTTGCGATTTTCTTAATTTCTCTAATATTCTCTCTAGGCGTTTGGTCTATTCCGGTCATCATATCTATGTTGCATACAAATCTATTAAGGGTCCAATTCACATATTTATGAGTATAAGGTAAAAATCACTTCCTTGATAACTTATGCAAAAAATTTTAAGCATGTTTCTCAGATTCTGCTATTTCAAATAATAAATAATTGACTTAAAATTTGAAACAGCGCATATATAACTTTACTGAACTACACCATAATAATTGCGCTAAACATATATAAACTAATGGGGAAATCTTGTATTTCATCGTGTATATTCTTATAAAAATAAACCTTTATTTTCCATGATGATATTCCAGCAAGGCTAAAATACTGGGCTAAAAAATTGAAAACATGTTTTTCACTTCAGACTATTTTTATTACATAGAAATCATCTAGAATCATTGTGTAAGTTTTATAATTTGAACACATCATATTTGAAACTTTTATCTTTTAGTGTGATATTAAACGTGATATTTTAGTGTTTATAAAACTATTGAACTTTCCCTTAAACATGAATAAACTAGTATTTGTGTATGAGTTTTTTGATTCAAATAAATGTGTTAGTATTATATGAAGATAAAGTGTAAACAGACTTATTCATTTATATTTAAGGCGGATGAAATGATAATCCACTTAATGTTTTGTATGTTTGCATAATGATATATACATATTGTTCTCAATAATATTGATGTTAGTAACCCATTAAATATTCAAAAGGCAAATACGGGTAATTTGTCAGTTATATACAAGATGGTGTTTATTTAATTACACTGTGAATATGGCTTTGAGACTTTATGTTCCTTTTCACAATATTAAAATAAAATAATCGTTTTTATTTTTTGATGCGATCAGTGAGTATCTTCCATTTTCTATAAAAATCAAATAATGCTCATGATTTATGATGTTACTATATCCTAAGTGAATGTTATAATTTGTTATTATTAATGCTTGTAAATTAAATTTCTATATTTGTTCGTATGAATGTAAAACCATTACATCTTCAAGACAGGATGGTTAAATATATTTAACTTTTTAAAGGTGCAATAGAGTCGTATTTTATAAACTTTATGTAAATATATCGTTCAATTTACTCTTGTAAATCCTCTTATGTATGTAAACTATTAGTAATATTGGCAGGACATAACTATTTATATATTTCAAATAGCATTTCGACTAAAATATTTAAATATTTTATTAAAAAATTTTGTGCCATCTATTTGAAAATTGAACTGTATTGCCAACATTTAAAATGCTACGGTCATAATTATTAATGAACTTTTAATAAGGTAGTATATATCATATATTCGTACTATTTGTGTTCTTAAATGTGATTTAATGTTACATGCTAAATTTTTGGTATTAATTGTACTATGTATTGGCTGTGAATGAATGGTAACATGAATGTGTAAACCAAATTTTGCTGATGCGCAAAAGACGATTGTTCCGTTAATGTAAAAATGTACTAAAGGAACTAATGCTATATTTTGAATGTAAGTTACACGAAACTGCTGTTCATATCTGAAGTGACGTGAGACTTTCATTTAATTTAATGAATGTTAATAAGGACTATTAACAGATTAAGACAGTTAATATTGACTGAAATTCACATCAGAAAAGATAGAATTTGTTAATCGGCTATTAAATTTATGTATTTATTAATTTTCCAGTAATTTTCATTGATGACCAGAAAATTTTAGATTTTTAAAATATAAAACGGCTTGATCTGATAATGGTCATAAATTTAATATAACGTTATTTGCAAATGTTAACGCATTCATGTGTTAATTTAATACTGCCTGCTCCACAGAAAACTTTTAAATTAATTAGAAACTGCCTTTACATTGATAAAATTTACGATTAAAATGTTCTATTCAATATGTCTAGATTGTTTATTCTGTTTTAATAAAACTTAAATTAATATTTCTGTGTAATCAGAAACGTTCTCTCAAACTTTAAAGTTACACCTCATAAATTCGATATTTTAATAATTTATCAATAGTGAAATAGCGGAATATACTATTTTAAAATGAAGAATTATTATATAAATGTGAAGAAAACCTTTACTCAACATTTATTTAATTTACAATATACTATAATTGGATCACTTTTAAGTTACAGAGCCGGCTGTTTTTAACGATTAACAATATATATTACATGCATTGGATATCTTATAAATTAGAAACATAAGATCTATTGTAGCCGACCTCCCGTGGTCTAGTGGCTGCCTCACAACCAAGGGGTCCCGGGTTCGAATCCTGACATGGGCATGTTGTTTCAGCCGTCATGGTCGTGAAGGCCGGGAATAAGGCAGCTGGAGAATCGATACGCTGACCACGTGTCACTTCAAATTCGGAATGAAGATGTAAGTACGCATCTTCCAGGCCCTTAATGGGCTGTAGACCCAAAAAAAATCTATTGTAGGTTCGTCTTAGCTGTGTCTTCTCATGGGTCAGAAAACATAAACAAATCCTACGCGGAATTGGCAGTACTAGTTAATCGGCAAAAGGTTACAAACAGTGTAATTAGCTTAGTCAGAAATAACGTTCCATCCCGCCACTCGGTCCAACCGATCTTTCTCGTTGAACATTTAGCACCTTTCCTGTTAAGTTTTCTTCTTATTCTCACAGAATAGTACAAGCTACCGACCCGTTATTCAAATGTTCATGGCCAGTACAATATCCAATTTGATATTAATTGAATGACCACTGCTTAATTCTTAATATCCTGAACTCCAAATGCTTAGCGTACTAATTCTGAATCTCCAAAATCGTTAGAACGAATATCAATTTTTTTACTGTCCCCACTTAATTATATCCATCGGTGGCGGGGCCCAATTCTGTCCAATACTAATTATTACCAGTCACCTCTGGGAGAAGCCATACACCCCACTCCACCATATTTTGGGGAAAACACTATTTGGCAACAACTACTCTGTTACCCATTTTTGGTGGCCTTGTCAATCCTAGCCCTTAAGCGTCGATGCTGGTCAACTGTTGCAAGTTGCGACTCTTCCGGACAATAGTATCACAGAATCTTAAGGCGTGAAAAGGGTGGCTAGTAGGACCTATTGCTTACATTTCCTCTGCACGTCAAGTGTTAAGACTCCAGAGATTTGACACGGACACTTTCCATATCCTGATTCTTTCCCCTAATATAATTTGTTCCACGTAACTGTGCTGCAATGAATACGTTTTTAGTGTTTGCGGGGTGAGCACGTGCACTTTGCTATTTATTTACACTTATTATTAAGCCGTATCAAACTCGGGCAGATAGCTAGCCTTTATCACGTTCTTTAGGCCTCCAGAAGCTGACTGTCAATCTTCTCGTCTAGCTATTTCAGCTAATGGTAGTAATGGATAATGTTCCCATTTATTGTCTGGCTACATATTTTATTTTAATTAGATGTTAAATTTAACTAATCGCGTTCATTATTGCTCTAACGTTGGCTTGGTAAGCTACCTAACCCGCTACATATAGGAAATTTACATACATATACAAAACATTTCGCTCCCGTCGCCTCAAAAGAAAACTTCCGATTGACCTCATCCTTCCCCCTGATCATTCAGGCACACCATAACCCACTCTACCATCATGTCCGCAGACCACATCCTCATTAATCCTCCATAAATTAGTTCTCTACCTGTTAATCCTCACCCACCTAAGTCGTATGCCCCTCAGGTACTCGCAAAAATAAATAAGCACAACCAATTCTCCTAAATTAAATGAATTAACCTATCTTCACGTTATCATGTTAATTATATGCCTTTTTAATATTGTATATACTGTATCGTTATCGTCCTAACTGATAATCTGTACGATAAAAGTTTTTAAAATAATAATAATAATAAAATAAAATACAAAACATTTAATAACAAGACAATAAACATTGTAATCGGGATAGCTCTTTGTTTTAGGGTGCAAACACACAACACAGCCCATTTCGTAGAAAGTCAACACAAAGGATAGTCAACAGTTAACGAGTAAAAATGATATTATAGGGCGACGCACAAGTGTATATATATCTCATGCGTTATATATATATATATATATATATTATACATAACTGTTTATTTTTAGTTCGCTACTTACTACATACCACAATATTATGCGTTCTTTAATTATGTTCCTTCAGTAATTATGATAAACTTGTAATTACTAACAATAATTGTGTATTCTATCGAGGCACGTACTATCGAACAAAATCTGATTATAGGAAATGTGGAGTTTCGTAATAATTCCGAGATAACGTCAATCCCGCGAATGCTACAGCGGTGTACATGTGAAATTGGGCTATCTCATGCAGAACACGTCGTTCCCGTGGGACATAAAACGCATTACAACTTCCTACACACAATAAATCATGCGGCTGGAAAGCGCCTCTCATTTTTGTAAACATAGTTTTAGTCATATTTTCACAGTTCAAAGAAAGAACGATGAATGCATGACCTAATGCTATTGGCGAAATAATCAAAATTATTACGTGTATAATTGACTCTGACCTCATTCCATATGAAATAGTTGAAACGCACCGTCACAATTTTCGTTCTTACTTATTGTGTTTCTTTGATTTTAGTCATAATCAAACATTTCACAACGGATATACCTATATATTTTTTGCCCCGATGCCAGATACTTAGTTCTACATTTACAAATATTAAACACATACATTGACAGGGCTTATATCATACCATCACTTTGGTTTTTCTTTTTCGACTAGTATTATTAAGTTCGTTATTGCGTGAGATCCTACTCACAGCACGTGAGTAAACCAATTATTTCAGACATAATGTCCATCGTTATAAGCACCTTTTCAAGAGTTTCTCCTTCAATTATATAAATATATAGTTTTAGTTTTATAATAAAAAGTATTTTTTTCTTTTATTTACCATATATCACCGTAATGGATGATATTACGTAACGGGAAACTTCGTGAAATGCCAAATGTTTCAGCAGTAGTCAACGTGTCGTCATATAGTGATGTCATCCAACAGTTTTTTCATTCTGGTACTAACTCTCACCAGAGTACATGCTAAATACATAATATCACGATTATTAAATATTATTTAAAAACTTTTCTTTGTTATACCTCTCTATTTTCCAAATCGCTGCTTAAGGAGCAACAGAAGTTTACGTTGCCGTATCGTACTCATTAAAATTCATGTATTCCCAAGAATATTTTTTATTACAACACACCAAAGATGCTAAACTTGTCTCCAAAGAGAAGCATGGACTCTGAGGAATTAGAGGAAGGACGATCCAAATAGTTGCAGGCCCATCAGCCTTCTCCGACTCTTCTCCAAAATACTGGAACGACTAATTCTACCAAAACTCATGCCACATGTCTCACCTCATTCCCGATGCGCAGTTTGGTATTTGATCATTCACGCCCTCAGCAGCTCCACCGTGTTATCGACACTATCTTGAAAACTTTTTAACAGAAGGTCTGTCTAGGAGCATACTTGGACACAGAAAAAGCGTTTGACAAAGTATATCAACAAAGTATCTTGAGTAAAATAAGGAATAATCTTCCTGACACCAACTATATATTAATACAATCTTACTTCAGTGTGAGAACGTTGTCCAATACAAAAATTATGCCTCCACTTCTAAACCTGCCCTGAAAGCAGCGTGGGTCCTCTGCTTTACCTGATCTATTCCCCCAACATTCCACTATCTGACCAATCAACAGTAGCCTTTTATGCAGATGGCCAGGCCATTCTCCAAGTATATGATAATTAACAGCTGCACACAAACTTCAAGATAAATTACAATCAAATTTTGGAGCAATAGATTGAGAATAAAAGTCAATCCTCGAAAATCAACATTAGTTCCTTTCACTCTAAGATGACAAATTTATAACCAGAATCTACAACTCGATAACCAGGGCATACCAACTGATTCTGTTGTTAGATATTTGGGTCTTCACTTCAATCATCGCCTAACATGGGCAGCTCATATCAGATATCTCCTTGGAAGGATCTCCTTATTTCCTAGAAAATAATACAAATATTTTTATCGCTAATAAGGCCAACTTAATAATACACTTGACTCCTGACTGGAGCACCCTGGTACGTCAGAAACTCTACTCTTTACAACGACTTGGGAATACCCACTGTCCAAACAACGATCCGACAGATGTATGAATCACTACGAAAGAAAATGTTTGGTCATAACAACCCCATCATTGCATCAATCGTCCATTCACAAAATAGAAGTCTGAAGCGGAAGAGACTCCATGATTCAGTTAGCTAACACAGGAAATAAATTGTCACAGAAATCAGAACTAGTTTCGGGCAGTTAGTGAACTGTCCCGGATGACACATTCCATGTCAATTAACCCTTTTGTTTACTATATTCTTTATGAACAAAACTATACAGTCCTAGGACAAAAAGTTAAATAACTTTTTAAAAAATGTTGGGTTGGCTCTTGAAAATAGTTTTGGGCTAACTTTTTTTCATATTCGACATAGTAAATATCGATTGCCATATTTTCATGGTTAAATTTCGTTCAATTTGGTTTGAAGCGATTGCACGTGCATAGTTGTTTAGATTTTTCAATAAGATGGGAAGGAGGAAAGTGAGTTATTTCAAAGAGAAGATAATTTCTTGGAAATCAATTTTCAATAAGTTAAACTGGTGATTTATCGGGAACAACTAGTGGATCAGCAAGGAAACCGAAGTGTAAAAAATTAACATATGATAAATCACATACGTTGATAATATGATTTTTAATGTTGTTAGGCCTATTCTTTTTAGCCAAATTAAGAAATGTCTGTACTGCTCAAGCGGTGGAAATATAGATTTATCTATGGCCGTTTTAGGATTGTTCAAGTATTAGACATTTTCAAAAGATTGTTATGTTTGGAAAAGATAAGTAAGCTTACGGTGTTAATAGACAATTAACTTATGCCATGAGATGTTTAGGGCACAGTTTGGCAGGTACAAATATGAAGAAAATTACAGTAAAATTGTTGACTAAATTTATCAAACAACCAATGGAGTAGAGCAGTCAATGTCACAAGCTTTTATTGAATAAATGTCACTTGTGAAGGACAATGAGCTAACAGTTTAATGTGTTGGATCTTGGTTTAACAAGGGGACACTCTTCTCATCATATAATTGGTATCAATTGTGGCCAAGACCTGGACATGGAAGCTCTGTCAATAAACTGTAAATCATGTCAGTTTTGGAGAAATAAAGTAGGTACTATAAAAATTGTAAATGGATGAAGACTCCTGTATGTTCACTTAATCATGAAGGCAGTTCAGGAAATATAAAGTGGAAAGTATTAAGGAAATTTATGTGTTCAGGAGTGAAGTATGTTACTTTCAGTATCAACTGGTGACAAGCCAGTGCATGTTGCTTGTCCAAAGGTGTAAATTCAGGCTGCCCATTTCAACTGGCAAGGGAATTAAATTTATTGAATACCTGCAAACATAAGAACAATGTTCCTATTGTAATTATGGAAATAATTAAACGAGTATTTCAGGATTTTTATGATGCCCAACTGATAGCTAGATGTGTTGGTGGTTATACACAGAATGCCAACGAGTCATCTCACTCCAAAATATGGAATATATGTGCCAAAGCTGTATTTTTTTGGAATATAATTAAATTGGCAGTAAAGAATGCAGTCATCACATTTAATAATAGTTTAAATGGAAGAGTAAACGAAAGGACTTACATAATATCCCAAAGCCTTTACTTCAATACATCACAGTGGAGATGGTTAAACGCAGATGAAAAAATTAATTTACAAATTTCGACTAATGTTTCCAGGAATCTCCAATATTCCACTCATATCAATATATAATAAACAACGAAATACAACATGTTTATTTCTTCTTCAAGCCCAAACAAGCGCATATATGCTTCATGCGAGTTTTGATAAATATTGATCCTTGTCTGATTTTTGTCTGCATATATACTATCCAACAGTATTAAATTTTTTTTAACTGAAAGTTCTCTACTTCAGACGGCACTACGTCTTTTATAAGGTCGGCTTGTTATCGTCGCTGTCGCGTCTAAGAATCGGAATCCCCGTGTCGTATAAAACAAAGCGTTGCATTGGCTCAGTCGCCA
The DNA here is from genome assembly GCA_034510155.1 of Eucriotettix oculatus. Lineage (NCBI taxonomy): Eukaryota > Metazoa > Arthropoda > Insecta > Orthoptera > Tetrigidae > Eucriotettix > Eucriotettix oculatus. Next base: position 188,863,727 of record CM067376.1, read on the forward strand.
TAAAAGAAAGATTGCTTCGCAGACGTCGTCGTTCGCAGAGTTTTTGTGAACGATATTCACAGAGCAGAGGTGTCAGAAATAACCCTTTCAAAGAAATTCCGTTTTATTTCCTCCCTTCCCAGTTGATCGAATAAAAATCAATGTCAGTAATCTTTTTCTGAATTTTTTGATGTTTTCTCAATTATTTTCTTTTCCATCAGGAATGTTTTATATAAATAATAACCTACATTTAATTAATATCTCTATAATAAATTTGACTATATGTATGTATTTCTTTACTAGGGCGGATGAAAATATTTGGAAGACACTGTCCCAGGGACCGCACTGGATAGTAGTGTGGGATTTTACCCACTAAAAGCACCTCCCTTTCCAACGATGACTATGTTCATCTTCCTGCGACACCGTCGTTAGATATTACTTTGCAGTAAGATGCAATAGCCATTCCCAGGGGTGAAATTGTTTGAAATGCAAAATCGACAATAACCTCCTACATTTTTTATGCACAAAAGCACGAGGGGAATTTCATAGCGAGAATGAGGGGTGTCATACAAAAATAACATGAAAACAATAGAGATTATTGTCAAAACCGGTGTTGTAGTTAGTGTTTAATTTTGAAATTCTCCTTTTTTCCATTCTTGCATTCTAAACGTAACAGATAATTAATTAAAGTGACTGTGATTATTAAATAACCAGTATACTTCTTGACTCTATTAAAGGACTGTGTGTTACTATGCCCGTTATAATTAAATTAACATTCCAGGGTACGTAAAAACGTAAAGGCAGAAATGTGAAAGTTGTCGATCCTGGTTTAACCAAGTGTTGTCCAAGACGTAATTATCAAATTAAATACTATACCGCCTTATTATAAATATATATGTCCGGGGAACACCGGGTACCCAGTTAGTTTTTAATAAATAACACTTATCATTTCCTTCATTTGTTGTTAAAATCAAAATTATATTCTTATTTCCAGTAAAAAGGATAGGAATGTTGCATTCCATTCTTTAATATGACGTGTACGTTAATGAAAAACTTGAGGAACTCGTTTCATAAATTACATTTTACTACCAAAAAATCATTTCACAGACTCCTCTTTTAGTCGTTGCCCCGGAACAACTCATTAATCTACTTTGTTAATCATATTTTCATCATCGCCTTTTTAATTGTAACCTCACAACTATTCATTTACAGGATCATATCATTTTTAACATTGATAGCCGAATTGTTGTTCTGATGTAAAGCATCTCACTCATCATTCTAAAACAGAGATTTCATTCTACATCTAAAATTTTTAAATTCCTTGAATCCCATTATGTATGAAAAATAATGTATGATATAACATCGTTCAAATATCTGCCACGATTTCTAACAGATCCGAAATGTCCAATTTTCAATGGCTTCGTCTTAATTTGAGTGATAGACTGGGTTATATTGACTTTCAGGACATCGGTCGATTGCGGCTTCAGGAAACCCCTAAGAAAAATTCTATCGGGTCAAATTTCACGATCTTGGTGGCCAATTCACGGTGCCTCTGCGAGAGATAAGAATACCCTCAAATCGTTCATGCACAATGTCCATCTTGTCGTCCGCTGTGTGGCACGTAGCGCCGTCTTGCTTGGAACCACATATCGTCTACGTCCATATCGTTCAATTTGGGCTGAAAGGAAATGGTTATTTTGCTTCTGTAGCGCTTGCCGTTGACGGTGACGGCTTCATCAACGTCGTTTTCAAAACAAAATACGGACCAATGACGCCACCAGCCCAAAATTCGCACCAAAATGTAACTTTTTGTGGATACATTGCCACCTGGTCAACCTCGTGTGGGTTGGCGCCGTCCCATGTATGGTAATTGTGCTTGTTACCATAACCATTCATCCTAAAATGCACCTCGTCACTAAAGATAATTTTTCGGCCAAATTTGGGATCCTCTTCCAAGCGCTCCGAAGTCAAGAAGCGAACAAATAGCGTTGTCTATGGTCATTAACTTTGAGCTCCTGGGTCAGTTGGGTCTTGTTCGGGTGTAGGCCCAAATCCCAACGAAACATTCGCCAAGTCGATGTCTGCGAAAGGCCGATTTTTTGTGTACTGTGAGAAGTTGACTCCCTCGGGTTCTCTTGCACACTTTCACGGACCATGTTGATGTTCTCAGCTGATCTGGTGTTCCTTTGACGCACGGGTGTTGGCTGATTGTTACCGAATGGATCGTCTCGCATTTGACCATCTTACGTTGGAGAGTCTTCTTTGAAGGGCCACCGCGGACTGCCGTAAATTTTGGCACAAACGAGCATGCATTTTGATAATAATGTTCGTAATTTGGGCGTACTGTCCAATCATATAACTTGCCATGTTAATTCGGCATCAGTGGCTACTTGCCACAAGCTGACAACATCGACCCGCCCCAATTAAAAACCCCTATATATAGTGGCACGCATTTTTACAAAAAAATATTTTATAAAAATCTATCGCGGAACCAAGACTGCGTGTCTTAGGGTGGACGTTTTTTCGCCTTGAGGCAGACAATAGAGAGGCGATGTTCAAAGGGTAGAGTGCCAGGTGGGTGGGAGAGAAGTGGGGGTAGGGGGCAGAGCGGACCTCAAGTCTGGACAAAACAAAATGGCCGGTGTCAAACGAAAATTGATGTTTCCGTGACGACAGGACAGAAAGTTAAAGAACCCTGCAAAAAGGCACGTGAACCCCGAAAGCTTGGAGAAATGGAAAATCATGAATGTTTCGGGCAGTCCTGCGGCAGTTACGGCAAAGGGTGGTCGTCGCTAGGGCGTCGAATTTTAAGTCCGAGTGAGAGTACGGAAGCATGTAATATTCTTGTGAATAATTTCAGTTTGCGGCTTCCCTAAACACAGCGAGCGGAGTTATTTGGTGATTATGCTAATACATAACCTGGATAATCGCATTCTGTATGCATTGTTGGACCAAGAAGATTTTTCTTCTAAAAGTGTCTCTGTTACTTGGCTCAAAACCCCTGAGTAAAAGGAGTATATTTCATGTCTTGAAGTAAAATACCATGGTAAAAAATTAAAATTCTTTTAATATAAACTAGCTTCATTGTTTTGTAATTAATAAGAAATTTTTATGTTTTTAGTTCAGTAAACTGGTGTTATTTATGGAATTTCTCCCTCCTTTTTAAATATAAATTAAAATTCCACATATAAGGTAGTATCGTTACAATATATATATATATATATATATATATATATATATATATATATATATATATACTCTGACAGACTAAATATATACCACTGTGTAATTTTTATATCAGTATTTTCATATTTCCCATTATGGTTATATTGACAGATTATTCCAAGATTTGATTTTTTATGATTTTTCCAACTAATTTTATTGTGCAGCAAAAGCACCATAAATTTTGTACTCTACTTCTGCAAACATATTATTCCACAGTTAAAGTATGCAATGTGAAATTAGTAGTATGTCATCATACTGTGCATTTGTTATAATTCAATAACAGTCTGTTTATAGCAAACCATTTTATAACACAATTGCATGTACAGGTGGCAGTATCTTTTACACTGCATCTGCTGTTTACATAATATGCCTGAGTTATTCTCAAAAAGACCAGCATTGCAGGCAAAATTCATTTATGTTGGTAGAACATGTATTCAAATTTTATAAAAATAATATCATTAATATATAAAAAAAAGTTTATAATCAGCCATTGTTATACCATGATTTTTTCAGAATGACACTTTTTTGCATTCATGTATTTAAAATATAGTCAGATTTTGAGATCCAAGAATTTTCCTCCTGTAAACAAATATACTTCCATTTCTATTAAATAGCCTTTATCTGACAAACAATTTATTGTTTAATTTAGATGATATCTTTATTATTATACTTGTTTGTTTTGGTTAAGGACAGTCTTAAACTTTGTTGGAATCTACTTTTTGTTAAGTTTTTTCAACATTATTATTAATTGGTTATGTGTTATCCAATCTTAATCATTGAGCATCAGTGTCAAGGTTAATTGTAGGTGGTGTACTGTGAAATGAATATAAATAATAAAATTGCCAATTTCAGTGGTGCTTGAATTTTTAGAAATCATTGGAAAGTTAACTAAAGCTTGTAAATGATATGATGTGATTAATGATTCAAATTTTTATTTTTAATACCTATTCACTACAGATTTTATTTTGAAATCAAAAATGATTATGATTTTAGAAGCTTTTATAAAGTTATTGAGAGATAATTCTAATTGTAGCAAATGGTAAAAACTTACCTATTGGTGAGATTTGAATAATTAGGTCTATGTATTTAATATAAACTGCAGTTTCACAACATTCAAAATGTGCTTTTAATTTGTATATTTTTAAAATTAAAATATATGAAAAGCATCCATTATAATTCTATCACTATATGTTAAACAGTTAAAACATAGAAAAAGTGAAATAATTGAAAATAAATTAATTAAACTTTTTCTTGGCCATACATTCTATTGGTTTAACAAAATGGCTGGATTATATTTACGTTAAAATAAGCATTTTTGTTAATAGTATTGCAGCACATGAAAATGTGCTTAAATTGTAACATAAATTAAGATTTTATTTGTTGCTTTTTTATTCATGGTTCATTCCATGTCCATGAAGTCCTGTTTCTCAATTGGATTGAAGCAGCAACCACTAACATGCTAATAAGACTAAATTGCAAGTTGAATATTTTTACATCCAAAGGTAAACATGAATTTAAATAATTTGTAACATTACCTCTTTAAATAATTTTGGTTTTAATATATTGAGTTCCCAAATTATATTAATTTTGCTAATAAATAGTTAATTATTGGAATAAAATATGGCTGACTTCTATTATATTAATAAAAGTCTCAGTTCATTCTTACAACACTAATAAAAATATTTTAATTTTATTTCTTGAAGAGTATATATGTTGATATGTAAATTCATGTAAATGGTATTTTGATAATCTTAATAAAGTTGATCATTTCATTAGTTTTATCATTAATACTTCATTTAAAAGTCATAAAAATATTTTCCTCAGACAAAGCACATTTGAAATGCAATCGATAGTTTTGCATATTTAACATTTGATGTTAAATTGTAAGATAATTAACCTTGATTACAGGCAAAAAAGTTTCGATAACTTTTTATGCTTTTAGGTTGTGTTCCAATTTAGCCTGTCAACACTGGTTAAGGAACAAATATAAGACACAAACATGAAAAAAATGTGACTCCATCAAAGATTCAGTAGCAAAAATTCATAGATGTATAAGGTCAATAGCACCCAGTTTGATGTTTATGAAATTATGATTTCTTTTCATGGGCAGCACTTAAGAAATAATTATCTTTTATTATTATTGGATTCATTAACTAAACTAGATGTTTCTTTACTTTAAACCTATATTTTAATTCTAAGCAATATTTAGTTTTGTTGCTTTGTTGATAATTTGAAGTTCTATACTTTTCTATAAACTAGCTGAGTTGATTAGACCTTTATGGTCATTTATAAATTTGGATTATGGGTGGATAGATGTTACAATAGGAGAATGCTGAAAATCAAATGGATGGATAGAATTACTAATGAGGAAGTTCTAATCAGAAGATCGAACAATATGGAGGACTTTGACCAAGAGAAGGGATAGATTAATAGGCCATGTTTTGAGACAGGACAGTCTTGTTAAATTTGTATTTGAGTGAAGTGTGTAGGTAAGAACAGATGAAGGAGGACAAGTATGGAATACACTAAGCAGATTAGGGAGGATGTGGAATGTGGTAGTTATGCAGAAATGAAAGGGCTTGCACAAGATAGGTTAGCATGGAGGTTTAAGGCTGAATACCTCAACACAGATGTAGGAATAATAGATATATCATACTGTTTAAAGTAATTGAATAATTTGGTATAAGTGAAACAAAAGAAAGGAAGTATAAAATTTACATTAGTGCTATATTTGATATGCGCAAATCTGATATGTGTTTCTATTGCAATAATTAAAGCTCATCTTTTGGGGTGGTAACAAGGAGATAGGCACACAAGACTATATATGGATGTTGTAGAAGTAGGTACATATAATAATAATAACAACAACAACAAATAGCATAGATCCTGTAGAGAAACTTAGCATCAAGGATGTGGAATGAGTCAGGATTATTCCATTGTGCTAACTATTAACAATCAATTGATTATGACTAATAATATTCTATAACATAAACTTCATGCTTACTATTTACACTCATATAATAATAGCAATATTTTATGCAACTGTTTAATTCTTTGTCACAGTCTTTTTAAAGATGGAAAATAATGAAGGCCTTACACCATTCTCTGCAATTAATGATGTATGTAGAGATGATGTTTGTTGCTTGTATTGAAGCCATGAATATCATAATTATTTATAAATGAGTGCCCATTTGTGGTCACGCATAATACAGTATTAATGAGTACATGTATTGGCACGCCAGAATTAAAACACACAATTTTTTGAAGAGAGTTCTACATGATTTTCGTGAGGTGACCTGGCATACTGCTCAGACAATGTTTCTGAGCAATAAAAATCTTATCTATACCTGCTGAGTTATCCCAGAATATAATCCTGTATTACTAAACAGAATGAAAATATGCATAGTTAACTAGTTTCTTTGTTTTTAAATCACTGAAGATGGACATAATTCTTACAGCATATGTGGCTGAGCTGAGTTTCTTAAGTAATTGATTAGTCCAATACTATTTTTTTATTTACTACGAGACTAAGGAATTTAATTGACAAAGTTTTGTTTACATTATTGTCATTATCTTTTAAAGTTATAGATTATAATGTTATGTGTGTGTGAAATTGCATGAAATATGTTTTGACTCAGTTAATTATTAATTCATTTACACTAAACCATGTTAACAGGTTGCTTAAATTATAGTTACTTACATCTTCTAATGTATCATTGTTACTTTTTGTTATCTACAAAAATTATAGCTTTGGAAGACAAATCTACTGAACCTTAAGTACTTCAGTTTTAATACTTCCCAAATCTGATTAATGCATTTTCCTGAGTATGAATCCTTTAAAACTACCCATTGCATATTATTATGTAAATATGATTTAAACCAAGAAAATGAAGTTCTTGTAAATCCATACAATACAATACAAAAAATTAATTTTTTCCAATAATGTGTTATGGTGTACCCAATAAAATGCTTTTACTTAAGTGTCAAAATATACCTAATATATGACATTTTTCATTTAATTCTTCCAAAATTTCATCTGCACAAGTATACATCACTTTCTCAGTTGAAAATCCTTTTATAAATCCAAATTGTGAAATGCATTATGATTCTATTACGTGCTATTCTTTCAAAACTTTTGATGATACTGGCAACCATGTTATCAGATGATTATTTTCAAAATTTTCTTTATTCCTTTGCTTCAATAGTATTGTGACATTAGCACATTTTAAATTGTCTGAAAAGACTCCAGAAATAATTGAGAAATTGCAAATGTAGCTAAGTACTGAACTAACACTGTCTGTGTTTCGTTTTAGTTTGTTGCTGGAAATACCATCCTGCCCCAATGTTCATTAAATAATTTATAATTTTTTACTTTCATTTGGTGATGTCAAAGAAAAGTAAAAATTATTTTTGTTGATTGGATAGTTGTCATATTCTATTGATTTATTTGTATTTATTCAAACTTCCTCTGCAGAGAAAGTGATCATTAAATTTATTAGTACGCTACATTTCAACTGTTTTGAGTTTACCTAACTGAGACTGCGATCGATCTGACTTTCCTATGTTTTTTCTTTCCAAATAGTTTTATTCTTAATAGCAGAATTCCTTGTGGATTTCCTAAAATACATACATTTTTTTTAAATATATTTTGTTCAATACTTTACTTCTAATAGTTATTCATGTGGTTATTAGGACAATCAAAAACAGTTTTCTTTTGGGTTTACATAAAACTTTAATCCCATTAGTTAACCTCCAGCTACTTTATTAGCATTGTTAGACTTTTTAATAAAATATTTTAGAAAATTAAGATCAAACATAATGTTAAAGTTCTCAAATATGAAAAAGATTTCCCACTGACACTGTTTATACAGTACATATCTTCCCAACATTCTTGTTTTAGTGCTTGCTGAAACAGTGTCATAAAGGTTTCATCCATCTTCCATGTATAGTTTACTGTTTTTGTGAGACACATTGGAAACATGTCAATAATTGTAAACGGTTGACAGTCATTAGCTGAGAGGCCATTCAAAATTGACTTAATACTGTAATTTTCATAATGTATTTTATCGATGAACATATTATTCATGGAGTGCCGTTTGTGTTGTCATTCTGGCACAAAAATAAACTACTGCATGTAAATTTAAAGTGAAAGTATATGTTTCTGTTGTTTTTTTAGGTCTTCAAATAGAAAATCTATATTAAAATTACCATGGGCTTAAATTTGTTTCAAAAATATGGAAAAGGTCGTCTACATACAGTTACAATAGGGTCACTCCATGTCAAATGGCCTAATTTGAGGTCTTTGGCCATAACCAGCCATTTCTCACCCCACAACTTCCCAGTATGAGGTTAATATGTCTGGTTCAAAAACCGCGAAACTTTTCGCTCAATAACATTCCCAATTCCTGTGTGAAAGATTCGTGAGTGTCAAATATTGTGACTTCACAACTTATCCTATGGAAAAATTAGGCTGACTCAGTGGCAGCGTTCCTAATCCCTCACAGGAGGCCGCTTCAATGGATATTTCTTCTGCAATTGTCCTCGGTGTCTGAAGTGCAATGACCCCACGAATTGCGGACCTCGGAAATTTTGGTTTCACAAAATTATTCAATGAAAATGAAATGAAGTAAATCCCCTATTCATTTATTAATCTCATACACACTACAGGATTTTATTAAAAACTTATAATCTGTTATCTCAACGAATCCATTTGACCATTGTTTTGGATATCCCCCAGTCATTTAAAAGGTTTTTTTTAAAACATAGGATTTAAGTTAGTCTGTTTGTACTAAAACATGGTTTACCAGGGTGTTTTTCTCCTCTCCAAGTTTATGGGAAAAAAATCCTAGCATCTGGTTGCCCAGAGAGGTTACGGGAGGTTTCCTCCAGACCTCTAATTCAGTTTTAAACTGCGTCCAAGATATTCAATTTGTCTTGTATCCGACTGGAATGGGGGAATTTGTACCGCCCGATAAAAGACCTTCTACTGTTCGTATTTATTTCTGTTTCTTAGTATCCTTTTGAAATTCAATACTTTTGGGGATTGTGGAGGAGACTGTGTTATGGGGTTACGGGGTATTAAAGTGCGCTGGATGTCCATTTCTCTTTTTGCTCTCTCATACACTATAAGAACTTCCATTCAGCATTTTAAACTTTTCCGGGCCTTCCATAACCTGTTAACCTCCGTTCCTCAGCCCCTCATAAAGCAGTCTCCAGTTGGAACACTTCAATACTTTGTGGTACGGCGTTTCATCATCTGTTCCACGTGTGCACCTTGAAGCTTGCTGTTGTACGGTCCATGTCCACTATAGAAGCGCACTATTTCCTCAGTGAGTTCTATGTGTTTGTACTTGATTCTGTTTTGCACTTCCTTCAGTAACTGGCGATGCCATTTGCATTTGTCTACGGCAGTCCAACCGATTTTCCATTGGATCATAAGCCACGCTAACGCCTTTTCGTTGTTGTCTACTCCTAGACCCGTTGCCCTTTCTGCTTCGGTCAGGTTCCCTCTTTTAATATAATAATATGCTGCCCGTCTTTTGGCTGTTAGTTCCAGCGGGGGTGTTGCACTGATGTCCTGAAGTGTTTCCTGCTGAGTCGCACGGTACGCTCTGAGTGTCCTAAGGAACGCTTTTCTTTGAGCTGTATTTAGTGCTATTTTCATTGAACACAGAATTTACAGCATAAAGGTATATTGCCTCGAAGATGGCAAGTTGAGAAAACTTGACGGTTACCCGTTGTAATCAATAGTCGTGTGGTGCATCTGCCTCCCGACTCGTAATTTCCTCGCCGACGATTCTGTGAGCTGTATTCTCGTGGACAACTAAAAGAACACTTCCTCACTCCTTTTAATAACCGGTCTGTGGTATGCTAACATTTCCACAGGTTACGAATATCATACGATTAGAAGTGAACGAGCGCCCTACTCCGAATTGGTTTATGTTGTGGTTGTATTTTTCATCCTTCCAGATATGTCCAGAGATTAGTTACGAGCTGTCAACTCTTGCTAATATTCTTTGATTATTAAAATATATTATCAAAACCGTTGTGTAACAGAATCTTCTCCATTTTGCATATCCTGTTCTACCTCACGTATATCGTCGTACTTCAGATTTTTGTAAGTATAACTGAATGAAAGTTATGATTTTTTTAAAAATCTTCAGTCTCAAAATGCTGTCCTTGTCAGTAACACTGCGTAATATTTCCTCATTACTACTATCTGTTTCCTTCTTACTCAACACGAAGACTTTCGCAGTTTCCTCTAAAATTATCTTTATTTCTTCACCTTCTTAGAGGTAGACTTATAAAACTGAAGGATCATTTGCAATACGTCATTGTAATCTTAAGCTCACTGACGCCACTAGTAGATGTAGTAATTCATTGCAACATTTCAATTTAATCCAATTTTAATTAATCTGACCTTAAAGACGAATTTTTAAAATGAAATTCTGTATGAGGATTATCACCAAGGCGGCAACTCCCTTTTAAATATAAGGAAGAGATTTAATAGGGGAATGCAAAAAATCGAGGGTTAACTAGGGCCCCGGACTATTGTATAAGGATTATTTAGGAAATACGATAGAAAATATGCATCAGGTAGTTATGGGTCTTGGTACTTGGCTATCCGTTGACTTGATTTCCTGCTGGGAAACAGCATTACCTTCTCCATGACTCGACAAGTTTAGAAGACAACAGGCCGACTGTTGCAGTAGGAGTTGAGGACAGTTCTTACCGTATGGTCAACACCTCTCGGCTTTTTGGAACTTTAATTCAAAAACTGTGTGTGTGAGAGAGAAAAAGAGCTAACTCCTCTCACCAGGAAGGTTCCACAGACGAGAGCTGAGACCAGCTCCTACAGTTCTTCTGTGAGAGACGAATGGGATTTGTGAATTCTTTTTTATATTTTCCGTAAATCAATATCCAATACAATGTTCTAAATAATAATCTTGGCGGCGTTTGTGATCTGAAGACGTTTAATGGTTCAACATAACTTAAATGGCAACAATAATAATTATTTTTATAAAAACGGGATGATTGATTGGTTAGAAAGAAACTACGAAAAATTCATAATCCTTTTTTTTGGTAATTCTAGATTACATTTCAACTAAGACAAGGTAAAGTCCCTGCAAATAAATTGAAATTAATCATTAGAAAATAAATGGCTATTTGGGAAATTATGATGGAATGTGAAAAAATTAGATATATATTACACAAAAATTTGATTTTGAAAATTTCCCGAATTCATGAATTTATGACCAGGTTTACCACAATCTGTAATAATACGATTAAGCTTAAAACTCTGGTAGTAAATCATGACTTATCAGATATTTTCATCGCATGACATTGAGATTATACACGCGGCAATAATACAAACACGTTGTCTGATAACACGAAGAAACAATGAAAATGTAAACTGAATGGATATAGTTGAGTGTTGTTAACGATATAATTTATAGTTTCCTTGTTTTGTTGATTCGTTATAAGAACTTGCAATATAAATTCAAAGGAACGTGATAGGTATCTCATTTCTAATGGAATGTCTTGGTGATTGAGATTTGAATCTATTTTCCGTGCTTAATTTTCTCAATTTTATGAAATTTCTGTAATATCCTTCGGTACTGGGGTTATTGTCACTATCACCTAAAACGGAAAGGAAAATGTTGCTTACATTAAAGAATTATTTTGAAAACGCGATGATCTGAAATCAAATTACTTTAATTATGTTATAAATAAGGGTTACAAATAAGTTTTAAAATAAATAATCACAGTAAATAATTTTGGTTGCTACTTTCATTGAAGAGAAACGTTAGTCAGAAAATGCAAAAATATGTGTTCCACAGTATTACAGGTTTGACGAAGTCCAAGCGTCTATTATCCAAATTCGGAGGTCAGCCAGGTCCTGTACTGCAGTTTGAAAAAAAATAATATTTGTACAGAGTGTTTCCAAAATAGTGACCATAATTTCATGTCTGTATTCCCCATGTGTAGACACTAAAAAATATTCAGTGCGACATGTCATAAAATGCTTGGTTACCGAGAAACGGCTATCAAAACAGTGATATTCCCTTAAATGTTTTTCTTCCCGTATGTAGTTGCATTTATAGCAAATGTTCAAACTGTCCATCTCTTGATCTAATTGAAGCCTCTCCTCGATGTGTCATGGATCTGCAAAAACTATTTCTACTTGTGGGTCCATTTAAAATCATAGGTAATTTAGTCTCCGGTGCCTGACATGGAATCGAATTGATGCAGGTTGTGAGAAAATATGCAAAACTCCTGGGGTAAGATTAGATTTTTTTACACCATAACTCTTCTGGTTTAAACCAGGTTCCAACGAGCTCTTGAAGCTACTGCCACTTTGAATGACCTTGTCTTGAATATTATCATTGAGATCCATTCTTAGCCTTGACACTGAAACGATTTAGAATCTTTTTTTTATATCTTAGTTTCACTGCTACCATATTCTGGGAAATAACGATTAAATTAACTCTTGAGTCTGCCTAAAGCTATGGTTTCCTTGGAAAGCGTTGTCCGTCAGTAGCGAACGTAATGCAACGGATGATGACGTCACAGAAACGTTGGCTGTGTAGCTAGATGGGGATGGAAGGTTTCCTAGGAAGCGTTGTCCGTAAAACTACCTGCGTCACCAGTTGGATTACGTCCGTGATGGCGTTGACAAACAATTCTCCAACGTTTTCCTCCAGGGTACGGACGTCATTTGAAAGTTAAACCTTTATAAAGTAGGGACTTCAAGTAAAATCACTAACCATAGTGATTTAATGTTTTAATGTTTACGATGCCTTTCAACTCCCCTGGTCCGTTGATGTAATTTTTAAACATTTTTCAAATATGAGTGGAATCTACTCTAGCGCGGACACTGGGATTGAGTTTTCAATGTGTAATTGAAGTGCATTATCAGAATTCTTTAACCTGTAGCAAAGACTTCTCCTGCACTTTAAATGTTATATAATATTCAGGTACATAATGTATTGTACTGCCTGTAGGTTTTGTGGTAGCAGCCATACAATCTGAAATAACCGCAGAAAATTCTAAAAGTATTGTCACTGGTCCTTGGAAATCGAGGTATTCGATAGTTACATATCAATTTGATATATCGTGTAGAGTTTGACGTCTTGGACAAAGTTACATCGAGTTCTCGTGCAAGGGACAAAAGCTTGTCTCCAACAATCACATATGAAACAACAATATTTGTTGACGCAGTGCTTTAACTTTTTCCCTCTTTACCTAACTTCTAGGAAAAGAAATTCTGAAATAGCAAGGGTTGTTTACGTTTGCGGACTTCCTGCATCCCCGTACGACTTCTCAGTCCCCGATTAGGCACTATTGCTGATATTTTTGATGTTCTTGTTCTAACAAGTATTGATGTGTGTTTTTGAATCAGAAGTGACTCTAATTCATAACTTACTGGAATAAAAGAACTATTATTATGCAGCATCTATTTATCAGTCAGATTCTCATGAATAAAACGCAAAGAAATGGAATAATTTAATTAGAATACGTTTCGTCCCCCAACTTTAGTAACGTTCCTTAATTAAATTTTTAAAAATTTCCTGTTGCTCCTGTAAAATCCGCGGCCGAAATTAAAAATTGGGAGACGAAACATGGCCTAATTAATTATTCCATTTCTAACTTTTGACCATTCTTTGTATTCTATTAAGTTATAAAAAAATACTTTATTTAAGATTGTGATAAAATTCGATTATTTTTTTATTAAATTATATTACGATTACAGTAAATAATTTGATTGATTGTTAATTATAATTCCTGGTTATTGTGCGTAGAATCGATATGTATAGAACACAATAAAATAAAAGGAAGTTTGATCGACAGGAGTAAGTAATGAGGATTTGAAGAATTGAACCTGTGTAACTAATACCAATAGGTAACTTTTCAGGTCGTTGGGCAAGCGTATACTTGGTATTTCTTCTCACCTCCATTTATATTATCTATGATTGCTCTATTCTTCAAGACTCATTTCTTTTTGTAACAATTATTAAATTTTCGATAATGTTTCCCTCGTGTGAAGTGAACTTAACTATGTAAATCAAACGGTAAATTATCTTTTTTAATGAATTGGGCAATGTAAAAGCTAATACTAACGTTAATAGTGTAAATAATTTTAGAAGTTTAGTAAAATATATAATATTTGCATTTAAAAATCAGTTTAAAATATCCCAGAATTTTACTAGTGATATTTACTCCATCTTTCAAGACTCGATATTTTTTCTAATAATAATTAAATTTCCTAACTTTGTTAATGAAATGTCCAATGTAGTAGTAATAGCTAATTTAAGTTCACGTTCTTATATAATTAATTAAAAAATTATAAGTTACGTTAATAATAGTAATAATAAAAGTAACAACAAAACATTTAAAAACTTCCCGATATAATATATATCAAATAATAATATATATATATACGTTAGCTCTGTATCAAATATATTGCGCTTAAATTCATTAAAGTATATATTGTTTGGTATCAATTTTCCTGCAATGGTGCGAAGAATTGATATCTAAATAATATTTTAAAGTTAAACGTCATATAAAATATCTCTAAGTATCATCGATACAAGTCCACTATGTAATTAATCCTCTTACTACCTGCTCAGACGGTCAACCCTTATACCTGCTGTTTGACCACAAACGGGACGTCAGCGTTAACGTCGTTCGAACTTTACATCTCCAGATTGGACGTTTCCGTCAAACGTGCAGCATTACGTCCGTTACGGACGGACAACTCTTTCCAAGGAAACCATGTAATGATCTTTGTAACGATCGTTACATTTTTAATCATAATAATGGTCTACCTAAATGCAAGCAAAGAAAGCGGGGTTTTCTTCATTTTAGAGGAAATGGCCAATCAGGGCCATTCATTCATGGTCATTGAGAAAAGCAAATGAGGGATGGTTCTCGCATAGGAAATAAAAGAGAAAGTAGCCAGCTGAGAACAAGGAAAAGGGAACTTTACCGACGAATAGCCCTTATGAGAAGGAACACAAAGGGTTAAGTGCGGCATCACCAGATGTTTTCCCTCCCGCGCCTTTGAGGGACAAATAATTTTAGTGGGAAAAGCAACGGGCAGCAAGATGATGCGAGCTGCTAGGAAAATTAATACATCGATACTCTAACTCACACATGCCAGTAGAAAAAGGGTGGCTGGCAAAACTTCCATCTGCTGCTGTGATCCTGGCCAGACGACTTGACGTGACCTGCTTGTCGCAAGGTAATTTTTTTTTGGTGGGGGGGGGGTTAACAGGCTACTGAGGGTGATCCTGAAACAGGCAACTCCCCTTTAATAGCATAGGAAGGGAATTGTAAAGGGAGGATGCGGATGGTAGAGCAAGGTAGCCAAGGGTTAACTAGGGCCCCCGGGCTATGGTTTAAGGATCCTACCCGGTGTTTCACCTAAAGAGATGCAGAGAAAACCCTAGAAAACCTGCATCAGGTAGGTCGGGCAATGGGTACTATTCTTACGCCCTTCCGAATGACGGGAGACGAGTTTGCTGTGGGGTCGCAGCATTCCCGTCTCCATGTCTCCACCAGTTTCAGGAGGCAGCTGGCCGACTGATCCAATGGGATCAGCGGACAACTCTTGCCAAATGCCCATGGCCTTTGACCCCAGTACATATACCGCCTAAAATAGGTGAAGGTGTCTCGGCATGTGAGAACTTTGATAAAAAAACAGAGAGAGCGCCAGGCATTCCCGACATAATCAGGTGAGCCCCGCAGACACTCTACCTGTCGCAATGCAACACGTTGGACCTGCTTTATCGTCTGACTGCGCTTCCAGCTAGCTGCGAGTTGGTGAATATACCTGAAAATCCTTAACGCTTTAATATTTTTCAATGACCGTGCAGATTCGTGGTTATTAGCTTTTCCTCACAAGCCCTGGGTTTCTTTGACTTTAGCTAGCCGGCGCATTTTTTTTAAATTTTAATACGTACAATTTTTATCCTTGATAAAAAATTATTAGCCTATTTAATTCATTTTATAAAGTCATGCTATTTGTTTAAATATATGTATTATTAAAATCACCTCGAGCGTCATAATTTCATTTTGATTACCCTAGATTGGATAAAAAATAATAATAAACATTACAGTAGTCCCTTTGTCAGTAAAAGTAGGGAAAGTTTGAACACAAGAACGTCGTCGAACAGAAACATATATCCAGCACCCTCAAAATTTTCGTTTCCAGAACCTTGAAGTTATAAATTCAGCTCGTTCAAATGGCAACAGATCTACTGGATGTGCGAGTTGCATCTCAGAAGTTTGTTCAATCAATTGTTCCACAAATACTGCATTTTCGTCTCAAAAAATACTTTAAGCTCTTGTCTCAAGTCATATAAGCATGCCAACATATTACCCTTCGACAGATAACGCACCACAGTATTGAAACCATATTTATAACCAATTTCATTGCATTGGACAAGTCTTTGGACAATGTTTTTGATACTAATGCAGTACATCATCACTGTAGCACGATTCTACTCTTTCACCAACGTTGCTAAGCCTGAAAGTGATCCCAGAATACCAGGGGTTCAGTCGGTACAAAAATCAGTCAGCCTCTTGCATTCAATATCATGGTTCTTAAACTAACCACAAATTATTTCCAGGACAAATTTTACTTTCAATGTTATTTAAAGTCCCGGGTTATTTGAAGCCCCTCCTGGATTGTCACCTAAATGCCTAACAAAAAACTAGCAAACTGGCTGCATCGAGTAACGTCGGTACTCTCATCACACATGGAGACTTTCAAATTTCACAAACCAGCTAATACTCATTGTTATATATAGGGCATTGTATTAATTCGTGCCTTCACTGTTTTTTTGACTAAGGGAATATCTATAACTTACTTAGAAGCTTCAACCCCTAAAACTGCTTTGATCAAACTTGGTTTCACTCGTTTTCGATCATAGTGTGGGATATTGTTTCCTCGGAGGTTAACTGTGTAACTTCAAATGAATCTGAGAGGGTTTTTTCACACGGTTAACTCCAATTTCTGACGAAGAATTCAGATGGTCGGCCACTAAAGTTGACAAGAATTGTATTTAAATGACGGTCTAGCATTGCAGGTTTTAGGCTTCATTGCTGAGGATAGCAGCACAAATCACGCACTGGACTCTAATCCCCTTATTTACCTCAATTGCCGTAAAACCTAACTTGATATAATCACTGACATATTTCTGCTTTAGAGATATTGTCGATAGAAAAAGTACAAACAAAAAACACAATAATATAGCGCAGTATCAGTAAACTACCAAAAGGGATTTCACTGGTCTGAAAAATCGTTTCGACAGACTGAACAACTGAGTTTCCAACTGCCGTCTCTTCACCCAGAACTGGCAACCTTATTTAGTGGATGATTTTCATGTTTTCTGTTGTATTAATTAATTTAAATCACTTTTCACTGTAAAAACTAACTTACAGCTTAATTTGGACGTATTGAATTTTTCAACTATCAACAAGAGTCATTTCAGTATTAGCTGTCCGGAATGTGTCGATATGCGGTAGCGTCTTTCTCTGTCTCTGTTAGTCGCGCTAGAATATGTAAGTGGGAATCCGAATGGACGATTATTTACAGCCCAAATTACTCCATTGACTGCGATTGGCTGAAAGGGTAGTGTGATTACAGAGAGACCAGAAGAGGAGGACGAAAACCTCAGGACGTCAAAGGAGATGGACGTGTTAACAAATCTGTATCATTTCAAAGATTTTAGACTTTTTGATGTTGAAATTAAGAATCTAGATTCAAACCGAATTTCTGAGTTTCTACTCAGAGGCCTACTAATGTTACTCCATCTTTGAGAGACACATTCACGGGAGTACGGGCTCGCGTTTCTGTACTATGGGCGCTGTTGATAATTCGCAAAACCATGGAATTTCCTCTGGATGTGTAATCCACGCACAATTCAAATGTCGAGGACTGCCGCAATCATTGATTTCATCGCCCGTAACTTCAGACACGCGGGAGTGCGTATCCATCGATCACCGAACAACGCAACCTTCGCCAATTTTCCCAGTGGACTATGAATTCGAGACTCCGTAATGTAATTATTGTATTATATTTGAGGTTTAAATCTGGCACGGGTATTTGCAATGCAGGATGTACATAATGGGTGGGAGATACTTATCGCTGGAAGTGGGGATGGCTTCTGGTTTATGAAAAATGTTTATAATTGAAATAGTACTTGTGATGTTTTTTGTTTCAACATTCTGACAGGTACCTTTATCTATTTTAGCAGGTGTATGTTCTGGGGTCGAAGACCTTATGCCTACGGTAAGAGTTGCCCTCTTATCCCATTGAAATAGTCGGCAACTGCCTAATAAAACTGGTTTGTTTATAGAGTTTTCCCCGGAATTATATGTGTGTGTAATTTTAACCCCTTGCAGCATGTGAGGTGTGGGATGGAATTGAGTCATGAAAATAATAAGGAAATTATAAACTTTTGAGGTCGAAACAGGTATAAAGGGGGTCGCTGTGTTTCATTATGATCTTTAATATGAGATTTAAGTAAAAATTAATCCCATAAGTGGGAAAAAAAATTATTCTGTCAGAGTACTGAAAATATTTTTAGTCCTGTTATTGTACCGGGAGTATTTTTGACTGTCGAGATACTGGAAGTATATTTGAGGTTCATACTATGACGTTTTCGATACCGATTTAGTAATTTGTTGACCAAGTATTAAATAATGTACCTGGATAATTTAAATAAATACAAGGGAAACGTCAAGTATCCAGCTATTTTAAAATAAAAATAACCCCTTTAATAATTTATAAAGTATCTATACACTAAATTTTATATAAGTAAGGAACAATTGTCCAACTTTCATCTTTAATTACATGTTAATCAGGTAAGGGTAAATACTATCCTACAAGAGTTTTTATCTATTAAAGAATTATTGACGCTGTGTTAAATAAATTAAACGGTTAAATTATACGGTTAAGTCCCATAAATTTTTATATGACGTAAAAAAGAGGTCAAAGAATCTAGTAATGTTGCTATAATATTATGTACGAAGTCTGCGTAAATTCGTGAGTAAAAATTCATAGCGAGCAATTATGTTGAGTTCGATTACGTTGAGCATTAAAAATAAAAATTTATTATTTTGTTTTTACTGAAGTGAAAAAAATTGCACTGTTAAATAAAATAATACTGTGATTACGAAATAAAGGAAAAAAAATGATTCAATACAAACAGTTTGTTAGTTAATCAATTCTTCCTGATCCAATTCTGTATTCACATTTAAAGGTGACAAATCATCGTTTCGTACTTAATGACTGATAATAACTTTTACTTATCTTTATTCGCTCTAAATCATTTTACTTAACGAGATTAGAGCAAACCTCACCGCTTAATTCTACTTTTATCGTATATGAAGAACATATCCCACGCTGAAGAGTTTGTTATATAATTACCTTAAAAAAACATTAATTCCTGGAGTAAATTAGTATCAGAAAGGCATTCAAATTGTTAAAATCAATAGAAAGTTATTAAATATTGCTAGTTAAATTTGTGATAAATTGTAATTGTTTACATTTATATTCTATATTTGATACTTATTGAAAATCGTGGCATAGATTCGAATCTTTTTTTTCCATTAGTAGGACAGACCGAGGTTAGTTGACTACGAAAAACTCATTCTATTCGAAAGTTTTACGTTATCCAACCTCTCCCGTTTATTCACTGAGAGCGTATGTACTTTGTTAGGAAGAAGGATCATTTTGTCGACAAACAATACATGTAAGTAATTTTTTCTCTTGTAATACATATTTTCGTATTAGTACCTATATACTTGTTATTTACTTTCAAGAGAATTAAAGTAAGAGTTTGATAATATTTTTGTTACGTATGATTCTTTTTTATTTCGCTTCAATTTTGAGGTTATACCTTGAGTTTAAAATTTTTATAGCGACCCGGAACTGGTAGACCAATTAATTTCCGGGCTGGTTGCATATTTCATAGTAGTCTGGATATACTTCACATTAGAGAAGGGCAATCTTATCGAGATCTGAATCAAAGAACTAGCTCCTTCTGCGGAGTAATTGATAATTGAATCAAAAGAACAAAGTGGTAACTTTTTTTCAAAGTTAAATAAAGTGGCATATGCTCAAAATATTGTAACCGAACGTTAATATAATATTCTTTTATCCGATTGTGCAGTATATAATCGTATAAATCCTTTCATTATTGTATTGGTCGCTAAATGTTATCCTATACTTTTTCATTTTCAAGATTGCTTCACTCTATATTATGCTTTTGTTAACATTATTACTACTAATTCACTTAATTTTCTTTTAAATCGCAGTAGAATTTTTTCATGTCATTCATTACGGAAATTCATCATAATATTAATACGAAGGACGAATGTACAAGATTAGTACAAAAAAACTTAAAATTTCAGCTTAGTACAGACAATAGTAATTTTTAAATTGCGAAGCTTTAAGACTTTTGACGTAATCCACGACGTCCTTGCGAATACCTTTTAAAACGCTTCCTCGTTTTATTGAGTGACAAGCTACAATAGGACCACGTGGTCGCAGCTCTCCTTTAATAATATACGAAGGGATTTGAATCGGCGGATGTACGAGGGTGAGCAATTTACAATTACAATATAAACGAATGGATGAATTTTTCCAGAACTTCGTTCCTCTTCAAAAGGAAATCCGTATCCATTCGAGACCAATACCTCAGTTATAAAAATCAAGTACGCAGAGTCATTTGTTTTATAATTATTTCTATATTTGTTAATAAATACAAAAAATGTATTTAAATATTGTTAACTAATTATAAAGTCAAATTGACTGGAAAATCAAGTGGAAATTCATGGAAACTAGCTAGGAGTCGGTATTATATATATAATGACAGGAATAAGAAAAAGATAGTCGGTGACTTACCTGAGGTTCACAGGCACCATGTATGGTTTGAACTTCTTCAATTTTCGGAGGCACCGCCCCTTTCATCAGAATGATAGGAAGATATTTCCAGTGATCGGCTAGTCGACGAATTCTCGCTAACCCACGCTTTCACCCTTACTTCATGGCTCATCGACGACTACCCAGATTTCTGCGTGCTTGCCCTGTGCCGCGCCAGTAACGCGGAGTGTCAACAATACGCGTCTCAAAAGAAACCGCCTCGAGTGTCTCGAGCGCTAAACTGCAATTTGGGACGGGCCTTGACTTCATGTTACTATGCATAGTTTATTATAAATAAAGAGTAACGCCTGAGAAAAGTCGTTTTTGGTGTTTCTCAGGAGAAAAATTGTTAAAATGTCATTAAAGTAATAAGCGACGCAATTAATATAATGCTCTACAGCAAGGGAACCAAACGAAAATTGGATAATTGACCACTGATGGCGATCGGGGGGTTTCCCTCCATGGCGTGAGCTCTGGTTTTCGTCGTCGCAAAAGCCAGTAGACGAGAAATAGTCGTCGGTTAACGTTCAGTGAGAAGTCTGTAAGGACAACTGGTCTGGA
The DNA here is from genome assembly GCA_034510155.1 of Eucriotettix oculatus. NCBI lineage: Eukaryota > Metazoa > Arthropoda > Insecta > Orthoptera > Tetrigidae > Eucriotettix > Eucriotettix oculatus. The sequence continues at coordinate 188,885,427 of CM067376.1, forward strand.
GCAGATATCTCCAGGACAGGAAAGACAGACGTGGAGAAGTCATCCACATATTCAATAATAGCTGGTGATAATGTCACGACGTTTCACCTTGCATTGGTAGCAGACGTTGGATGGCGCACACGGGCCAAGCCGGTGATAAAGACGACACATTTTCACCTGCATTGTAGTGCTCCTCGTGATCCCTTTTCTACAGTCAATGTTTGGTGATCTTTTTTGTGATTGTTGCAAAAATGCCATGACCTCTATTTTATTTTGTCAATGAAACGTGAATGTGAGTTGAATGAGTACCAATTATATTATCACAGTTTGTATTATTGGATACCATAAAGAGGTATGTTAAAGACCATTATGTAAACTGTGTCATAACATTCTTGTGCCATCAAATTTCAAGGTCAATAATTTCGATAGGATTAAATATTTAAATTTCGTGATGGTATTTCAATAAATATTTGTTGATTGCATTGTGTATTGTTTAAATTTTACAGAGTTATGATAATATTGAATTTAAGTGCCAATAATTTATCGATCTCAATTTAATAAATAGTAATATTTAATTTAAATTGTTAAAGTATAATTCTCTAGTAATAATTAATTTGATTTATTTAACACTTATTAAGAGGCCAAATACCCCTGTTATAAGAGTCCCAATTGCAAATGTAAATATTTTGGTTTTATTAAAGTTACATATAATATTTGATGACATTTTTATTAATTTAAAATACCTATGAACAATAGGGCTCCAATTAATTATTAGAAGAATATTACAATATATATATATATATATTGTGATAAAAAGGCGGATTTTGTAACGTTGTGGCGTTATGAGGCCAACAACAATGGCTAGTCGGCCGAAAGATGGTGGTTCCCCGCGGGGGAGGCCCGCCGAGCGTGTATAAAAAATGACGATGGTGAACCCCCGCGGGAAAAATGAGGGCGGGGAACCCCGAAATGTTGAGAAATAGGGGAATTCCCGTCGGAAGGTTTAAAAGGGAAGCCTATGGGTGGCTCGCGACCAGACCCGAGAAGACAGGCGAGTGGGGCAGAGCGCAGAAGGTAGGCGAGTGAACCAGAGAGCAGATATCCAGAGCGCAGAAGGCAGGCGAGTGAACCAGAGAGCAGATATCCAGACCCCAGAAGAGAAGTGAAACAAGGAGAGGAGAGGACGTGGCTCGACCCCAGAAGGCAGGCGAGTGGACGGACATGAGCAGACGTGATCAAATCCTGCAAGACGCCAGAGAGACGCACAAACATTCGAGAGGTGGATGTTTGTTAGCCCAGTAATTGTGGGTAAGCGATAAAAAAAATTGTGAAACTTGCTCATTGCTCTGGATAAATAACATTCAATGATTTTTCTTTCTATTTTCAGCTAATGCATACTCCATCTCTTGAGAGACCCAAAATCCCCTGAGATTAAGCCCGTGTCTTCACTTAAATTAATAAACAAAAATATTAAAATTGATCATATTTGTACTTTAAATTAATAAATGTTTTTATACACAAAAAAGTATATTACAATATATATATATATATATATATATATATATATATATATATTGTAACATGAAAAGTTACACTCAACAATGCAGGCCAGCTTGCGAGTTGCAATTGTTGAGGAACTGACGCAACGCGGACCAACAATGTGGTCTGGCGAGTCGTGGGGCTGGGAGTCGTCATGGGGTAATGGAAGGAGCAGGTTGTGTCGGCGGGACGACGAGAGAATGACCACGCCCTGCAGATATAATTCTTTTTCATGCTCTGATTGGAATTAAAACTATTAAAATCTATTTTTGGTACTTTTATGAAAAATACCTGGCGCCCTAAAGGAATTAAGAAATCCTTGAATACGGAGGAACGACGGATCTTCTACATTTGACGCCGCAACGTTGGGGCATCGAACAACGAACATGGCAGGATTTTGGAACGTGCTGACGGACATTGAACAGTGGAGAATTACTATGCTGCATTCGGTGAGCCATCGAGTGGCCTAGAACAACGAACAGTGGCGAGACATCTGTGAGGCCAGAACATCGAAGTTTTGTGAGGATACGACGAACGGGGTACCCGAGAATTATTCGAGAGATGCAGAAGGAACGCTGTGGAAGAGAGCTGATCTGCGCATAGCATAGCTGAGGGGTCAAGTGTCCCAGTGACCGCTACGTGGATATCTTCGAGAGGTGTGTGTGTGTAAAAAAAGCAGAGTACGGTGTGTATGGAGAAGTGAAGTACGAGGAAGAAGACTGGGTCCACAAGTTGGTGACAAATAAATATATTTTGCGTAATATTTTGGTTGGGGGTTTGTGTGTTCTGTAGTGTTTTAAAAATGGAAGAAGTGCAGGAGGGTATTACGTGTGAAAGGGTAGCTGAGAAGGCAGAGGACTATATGCTCAAGCAATTGACCCTGTTAATTAATAAGAAATTTGATGAAAAAAAGGAATTTCTTGATGACATGGTTAATTGTATTAAGGAAATGCAGGCAGATTTGAAGTCTAGTTTAGAGAGCGTGGCTTGTCTCCATGACGGGAAATTTTTCACCTAAAAGGAGGTTAATCACGCGAGAACTGCCACGACTCCGATCAGCTGATCATGCATGTAGGTGTATATAAGGAAGAATGTGTAAATAGTAGTGATAAGCAGATAGAAAATAGGGTAGAATTAAAAAGTGTGATAGATTTTAATGTTAATGGTATACGGAGTTATTATAAGCTGGCTAAGCATTCATGTGCTAAGAGTGCCAAAGAGAATGTAAAGGTAAATGATACAATACAGATTTGGTAATGAAGCTTTCTGTATGCAAAATTGTGCTCATTGCCGTAAACGGCGAAATAGAAAGAAAATCCCCCGAACAACACAGAGGAAACAATGTGTGGGAGGAAATGTTAAGCGTAAGAAATTGCGAATTGTCATACGTGCTCATTAAGTTAAGGAAGGTGAAACGGATGTTAATCATAATGTCGAGAGTGGTGGAAGATTGTTAAAATTAATTTGTGTATCTGCGGATAAGTTTAAGAAAAATTGTAAACATTTAATGCGTCAGATGAAAGTTGGTAGATATGAATGTAATGTGAACGCAGTGAATAAGCAGATTAAGGGACAGCGAGAACAGCTGATCATGGTTCTCAACAAAGATGATGTAATTAAATGTTTTGCAAATAGATTTAAGAATAGCTTCCGAAGAATGTGCAAGGAAAAATTATTTGGTATAAAAGGTTGTCGTAAAATTAAGCGAAACTTAATGTTTAGCAGAAAATTTGTTTCCATTGCTCAAAAATATGCATCCTATGGTAACAACAGAGTAGAAGAAATTTTGTATTTGTTAAATAGTTGTGATGATTGTGGATTTCCTTGGAATCCAGGGGGAAACCGGATGCCGTGTTTTTTACTTATGTCAAAGGTTTTAAATAAATTGGCTATGTTTGAGTTTATTATTGTGATTAGTGTTAAGGAATTGTGGTGGTTATAGATTTCCTTGGAACCCAGGTGGAAAAACCCAATGCGGTATTTTGGTAAATGTAAAAAAATTGTTACATAAAAATGCCAAAAATAGCTGTTCTGCCAGATGTCAAATGACTTTGAAGTAGATGTAAGAAACAGCTGACGGCAGATAAAAAAAATTATGTACTCCAAATGTAATTAGCTGTAAAAACCATGAGGTCAGTTAACTGTTTTCGACGTACAACAAAGAGTTGAATGTCAAACTAATAAATGTCGTATGATACATTAAAAACAGCTGTGAATAAGTAAAATTTTATGTAAACACATTGTAAAGAAACATGTTCTGTCAAAAACAGCTGATTGAAATTTAAATTGTGAAATGACAGGGTAATACGGACAGAAGTCTGCTGTTATTCCCAAAGATTAAGCCAACTGTCAATAGATGTAAATGTCAAGTGTTTAAATTGATTTACATTTACTTTAAGAAAGTCTCCCAAACAACACATCAGAGAAAATGTGTGGGAAGAAAAAAAATGTAAATGGAAAAATTGTTTGGAAAAATAAAATGTCCAATTAGAATTAAAGTTGGTTAATTGAGTGATTTGTAAATTTACTCAATGTTTGCTCTTATGAAATAATATGTCAAAGAAAATTGTAATTAGTTCTAAGTGAATTTTTGTAAATATTTTATAATTCATATTGTTTACGACTGTGGTTCAGTGAGTGTCATAGTAAAAAATTGTACAATTTTTTAAATTCATTGGGGGCGGGGAAAATGTAACATGAAAAGTTACACTTAATGCAGGCCAGCTTGCGAGTTGCAATTGTTGAGGAACTGACGCAACGCGGGCCAACAATGTGGTCTGGAGAGTCGTGGGGCTGGGAGTCGTCATGGGGTAATGGAAGGAGCAGGTTGTGTCGGCGGGACGACGAGAGAGTGACCACGCCCTGCAGATATAATTCTTTTTCATGCTCTGATTGGAATTAAAACTATTAAAATCTATTTTTGGTATTTTTATGAAAAATACCTGGCGCCCTAAAGGAATTAAGAAATCCTCGAATACGGAGGAACGACGGATCTTCTACATTATATATATATATATATATATATATATATATATATATATAAGCTAGGATATCCTATTTTATGTTTGATAAATAAGGTTGCTAGTATTATAGATTAATCTTGTTATTTTTAATCAAAATGTAATTTAGGTAAAGTTATTGTAATGAGTGAAGTGCGGCTACAATGGACGTTTTAGAGCGTCATGTAGCGTGCAAGCTACGACTTGTTGGACAAGCGTCGCGCCACGATACAGACAGATATGTTGGCTGGTTGATGTCACGAGTTTTTAAAGACCTACGATTGGTAGATGGGTGTCAAGTGACAACACCGAGGCATCATGGCTTAGGCACTAAAGAACGTGAAAAGACAGAACGGGTTCGAACAGCGAGAGAGGAGGATGTGCCTTGTGTTTTGAGAACGGTGGTGGCCGTTGCAGAGAACGCATGTGTTTTGGAGAGCGGACTTGATGAGGAGGGAGCACGTATAATGGAGAAGAAATTCATACGAGTGTGTAAACCAGTTTTACGCAATACCTTCAATTGTGTTAAGTAAATTGGAAGTCGAGTGTTGGGTGTAGTGGAGTTAACACCTACAGTTTTGGAGGACTGGAACGAGCTTGTGGTGTACATATTGAGAGCGGTGGCTGGTGGAGGCCCGTCAATTTATTGTGTTTCAGAGAGTGATGGTGGAGGTCAGGGTACGAAAACATACATCTTCATCGTGTTGCTGTTGGATGTAGACGGAGGAAGCAGAGAGGAATACGAGCCAGTGATTGAGGAGCGAAGAGCTAACCTGTACATAGTTACAGATATAAGCAGCCAAATTATATTGGGTAAGTGAAAAGAAAAATGTGTAAAACTTGCTCATTTTTTTGTATTCTTTCCTCCAGTTTTCAAAATAATAATCTACTTTGCCTTTTCATTCTTGAGAGGTCCTCAATTCCTCCTGAGACTAAAATCACTTTTGTAATTTCTATATAATATAATTTTTTGTTTAATTTGGTCATTGTGTAATCATTTAATTACCCCTTCTCAGTAAATATTACAATATATAGATATATATAGGATATGACGTAAGACTCGTGTCACACGTCCATCTATCCCTCTTTGTCCGTCGTTTTTTTCCTTTATACCAACCATTGTCCGTCGCTACGGAACTACTTGGAGGAAAACCGAGGTGCCCGTGACGTAGGAGGAAAGGTGGAGGAGAGCAAGTGTGTGGCGAGAGCACGACCACGAGGATATAAAATATTAAAAGGTTGCTGTTTCAGAATCATGTGGAAGTCCAAAAGATAGACCGGTCGAGGAAGTACAAAGAAACATGCAATCCATAGTGGGTGCCAACGATTAATTTTGGTTAAAAGTATTACTTCTACAACAAAAAAATTGCAATATAGTCAAACGCCACGTAGTAAAAATGAAGAAAATGTTAGAAAGTAATTGACGAGATTTGCATCGCCCTTTGAAACCACTTGCTTCACCAAAAATAGACAAATATTTAGTGACGAGGAAGAACTGGCATTAGATGGTTACCTCAAGGAGGCAGCTGATATTCATTACGGAAATAAACTTTATGAAACACGAAAGTTTGCATAAGAGTTTGCGAAATAAAATAATAAATCCATCCCCGACTCGTGAAACAGACAATTGATTGGTGACGAATATTCTCTTTGAGATCTCCTCTAGATACGGGTTAAGCCACAGCAGAAACAACGTAAATTTGTTGTTCGAAACCTTGAAACCCTCTTATCACCGTTTGAATCTAAGTTCTGACGATATTTATAACAATTACTTCATAAGTCAACTTACCCATAGTAAAAAATTAATAACTCCGGGTATGGGTGGGGTAGGTTGACTCTGCAAAATCAAGCTTGTACACTAAATCATAATTGAATGAGATCTTTTAATGTGCTTTTTTTTAAGATTAGTAGTTATTCTATCAGATGTATTGACTTTTACAATGTTTTACTAAAAAAAATAGAAGAGTCTAAACATATTCGGTCAACCATCCCCGGTCTCCCCTACTCATTTGAAAACAGATAAATGTATATTAATGGTGTTCATCGATGCGTAATAAAATTACTCAAATTGTATCACCAACCTCAATACAAATCTATACAAAAAAAATTATAGCAATGAGAAATATTAACTAAACCTGGTTAGAATGATGTGTTGGAAACTATGATTACAATAGTGTGCATTTGTCTCCATACTTCTTTAATTCCATAAACGTTCCATACAACGTTAAATATGTTTTCATACGTTGTAATACCATAAAGAGGGATAATTTCCACCAATACTTCAGTGATCTTCATGTTATTATTTTCAGTAATTCTGTTTTATATTTGTTTTTCGCTGCCGCCGTAAGTCTTGTTAATGATATATCTCGAAATGACTGCAGTTTTTCTGTACAGACGAATTCGGCACACTTTATCATCATTCTTTGATTTAAGAACCATTGGAAAATAATTTTGATCATTTTATTATAGATAGCGTATTTTTATTTTAATGAATTTTATAAGCAATTTTACTGGCTATGAAAATAACTCGTCATGTTTTTAATTTTTCTTCTCTTATTTTCCCTTTGAAGCACGAAGATTGATTTTCGTTATTAGTAATAAATGGTGCTTATATCCCCCGGGACAGCAAAACCAAACCAAAACTGGAAAATATATATTAAATCATTTTAAGTCATAAGCATCAGTCCGGTACTTAAAATTAAATGAGGTACGCCCTCACCCGAATAACGCCTCGCTTCGCAGGCATTTCACCCCAGAGTGACTTCGGGGATCACCTGACTATGTCGGGAATGCCTCGTACTGTCTCTGTTTTTTTTTTTCAATTTTAACCTGTTTAAGGCATTCGGTAAGAGTTGTTCGCTACCTTGGTCCACCTTCCACATTCCCCTTTTCAATTCTCTTTTTATGCTATTAAAGGATCACCCTCATGTAGCCTGTAACCCAAAAAAAGAGCAATACGGGCAGCAATTCAATGGATTTATAATTATTTATATAAATATATTCTGAACTCTTCGAGATATCTAAATGAAACACACACGAAAATTTAAGTTAAAATTCATGTTTCAATCCCTGAAATTTTCATTGAAATCCGTTAAGGATAAACAGAGCTAGAGTATAGGTAACCCGCATTCAGTTTGGAGATTTTAACGCACGTAAAAAAAAGAAACCTTCACGTAGAATTAATATATATCTTTATTTATATATATTATATTAATTTCATTGTCGAAATGAAATATTCACTAATATTTAAGTTAAATTACCTTTTTGAAAACCCTCAAATTTTCTTTGAAATCAGTTGAGCCATTTCGAAGCCCCTTCGCAACAAACATACTCCAGTTTGACACCCCTGCCTTATATGATGTAGCTCTCTAATTTTCTCATTTTCTCGACAGAAAAATTCACGATAGTTTATGCCGAATTTATTGAGATATTCGGAAGCATTGCGCTAGCATAATCTTACCATAACCGGATATACGCACAACGGTGGTCTCACACTGTAATGTGCTGATCACCTCCGGGGGCGATGGACGCGAGGAGTAAGCCTACGTGGACTTTGTCCAGTCTGAAATTTAGTGTTTACAGTACGCAGTACATAGCCAACACATTTCACGTTTAGTATCCTAAACTCAGCCTGATTAATGGCTAGTCTGCATCTAGCAGTTCCATTGTGAAATTGGTCAGCCTCCCTGCCTAACTTATTCTTTATAATAAACTTTATTTTTCGTCACTTATCGAGGGAACACACCGACCCACAAACCAACTATCTGGAACGCCCTGTTCCCCATAGCAATACTTTCCTACCATCTTTCCTAGCCGCGGCGCTCAGTCCACCCACTCAGTTGGGAATTGGTGGATTGAGCGTCGTTAGAAGTAGTAATTTTCCATTTTCATTCTGTGGTTTGTCACTCAAAAACACGGCATGAGTCACAGAAATTATAAAACAACGTATTCGATCCGAACAAAACATAAGTTCCCCTCGCAATCGATGTAATATCTAGACAGATATCCTTATTTTAGTAAAAATATATACTAAATTAAAAGAATTCCATAATACGGGCGGCATAAAATAATAGATTGAATTCGCCATAGTAATAACTTTTCTGATTGTTCGGTTGGCCTCTTTATACGTGCAAGTAAAACCCTCCGTTCTCTTTGTAAGTCAAAGAATATAATTTCGGGAAATGAACTGCCACGGGGTATGCACATCAAAGAATACTAGAACCTTTAGCTTTAAGTTTAATGAGTTTCATTTAACGAATTTCTGCATATTTTCATGAGGATGGGATTAAGTTTTGTTTTGCTTTTAAGTATGATAATTATAGATACTACAACGTTTATATTTAATATACATAATTATATATACCTTAATATTTTATTATGCATTAATCCATTAATGTTATTATTTAAATTGAAATGTTCGCTTATTTCATCAGAAAACAATATTGTACAAGTTTTAATCGTTCCATATGATCTGATAAAGTATTACTGAAATCATGAGAAAGATAAAAGCGAACGACTTGTAAATACCTAATGATGACAATATAATGCTACAACAAAGCGTATCGAGTAAAACTGTTGAGAATATAAGTCACCGCTTGTTCTTATCAACCTGAAATCATCTAAACAGATCAGACGGTGATCACCTGTTGCGGGGTAAAATTACCGTACCCAAAAGGCAAACAACGGTTATGAACACAAATACAGTGTCATATAGTCTCCGGTGTGAAATTGACCAAGTCCTGCAGAATGGACCTGAGTTCGCCATTTATATATATCTACTAGGGATGTTACAAGTATAGTAGACATAAAGAGTAGGATAGCACGGGCAAGGAAGGCTTTCGCGAAAAAATGGAAGTTACTATATAAGTGGGAATATTAGAAAATCATTGCTAAAAAGTTCGTATGGAGCGTAACGAAAAGGAAAAGAATAGTAGAAGCCTTTGAAATGTGGTGCTATAGGAGAATGCTTAAAGTCAGATAGGTGGATAAAATCAGTAACGAGGAAGTTCTAAACAGAATAGGGGAAGAGCGAACGTGGACCAAGAGAAGGGCTAGATTATAGGCCACGTTTTGAGGCATAAGGGTCTTTTAAAATTAGCATTAGAGGTAAGTGTGTGGGGTAAGAACAGAAGAGGAAGGCCAATGATGGAATACGCTATGCAAATTAGGGAGGATGTGGGATGTGGTATTTATGCGGAAATGAAAAGGCTATGTTAGCGTGGAGGACAAAGCCGTTTATCAATTTTTTAAAAACGCAACTTATAGAAATTATATGATAGGTGATAAGTTTTAAATATTGCTAACAACCCAAGTATCTAGGATGTGAGTATACCTTGAACGCTGTAATTACTTTGTTTTGAAAAAACAAATTCACAGTTTAACAATAGTTATCCAAGATGTTCTATGAGTACCCCTTCGGAGAAACGATAAGTATCTATCCGCTATTACAGTTCTTGTCACTCTCGTGATAGATTGCATTTGTTACAGTTTTAAGCACTTTAGTTATCCGCTGCTTCAGTTGCTGGGCCGGAACACTTTGCCTTTAGTAATACCCCATAAAAATCACAAGGGGTTACATCTGGAGGTCTCGGTGGCCACCAAATCAATGGCATATCGTTTGGCCTAGCACGACCAATGGGGTTAGACTATCATGCCAATGTGGTGGAACACCATCTTGCTGCTGAATGAAGTGGTAACCGCTTCCTCTAACTGACATAACAATCACTTTGATAGAATATCTCTGAATAAAAAAGGACCTTCACTGAGAATCCATTACATCATGTGGATTTTATGTGCCCCAAAATCGTAAATTATGACGATTAACTTAGCCATAAATATTAAAAGTGACTTCATCAGTAAACACAAATCTTATTTTCAAAAAAATATGTACCTTTAGCATATATTGAAAGGAAGCTTTACGCAACGGTTTGTGGGAAGGTATCATCTCAAAGGTGTATGACCGGAATTGTGTATTGTAAAATTAGCTATGACTTTACAAATGCGTCACAGGAGAATTATCTTGTTGTATTCCAAGAAAGTGTTATTATTCTAACGATTAAAGTAGGAAGGAACAAGGTGGATTTTCTTCTATCAAATGATCTGCGGAAGATATTAATCTTACTCCTGATAACAGAATTCAAGATCACGATATGACAACGACCAGTTCTATGCTAACAGCGAGGCACATAGGTACGTGAAGTGTGTAAGTACATTATTCTGAAATGATTGTGACCTATATACCTATTGAAATATATAGCTTTCGTGTCCTTAAGGCACAGAACTAAACAAAAGTCTTGTTGACTTATTTCTGCCACATTTTTCTACTTTAAAAAAATTGTTTAATAGAATTTATTTGCTATCAAACAGATTGAAAACAGCTTTTGCTATTTGTAATCACCTATTCCCTTATCATTCCACGAAGAACACTCGTTAAAAGAAAGAGATTGCACTCGTTTGGTAAATCTCAAGTAATGCTTGTTGAGAACATAACTAAAATTTATATAGCTAATTATACAATATTCTTGTTTTAAACTGGAATAATTCCGTCTCCGTAGTAAAATTAATCCCTTATCTTTTCTCTCCGATCTTTACTTGACGATTATTGAGCCGGCGTCACTTATTTTCTGAAATTACGAGGCATATTCAGAAAGTAAGTGTACTGTGGCCACAACGGGCTGTGGTTGTTTCTTTTTTAGGGTTGGCAACAATAAGTGTTAGAGAGGAATCTCCTAGCGGGTGGAATTTGTCCAGTTGCACAAAAGATGTCGGTAAATATTTATTCGCGTATCAAAACGTTTAACTCATTACACTATTGAGTCAAAAAACAGACCATCTGCCAAAAAATTACGGGAAAAAATGAAGGACTTAGTGGCTTTCACCAAAAAGGCATCGAATTTCTACCTGAAGGGGGAAACCATCATTGCACAACGATGTTGTAAGACGCTAATAAAACTCAAAATGAGCATTCAAAACAAGAGGAGTGGAATTCTGGCAATAAAAGTGTGCTTAATGCACGACAACGCCCGTCCTCACACATCTTTAGCCAATAGTGCGCTTTTTCACACATTGTGTTGTGATATTTTGAAACACTCCTCCATGACGTGGCGCATTCCGGTTATCATCTTTTCACCTCCCTGAAGGCTCGCATGGGTGGAATTAAATTTTCAACCGGCGCGCAGGAACAGAAAGAGGTTCTGAAGTGGGTGAAGGATCTAGCGGGAGAGATCTTCGCGGAGGGCATAAAGAAGCCTGTGCCACGGCTCACCACTTGCATTGAACGGGATGGCGATTATGAGTAAAAATAGTCAGCTAGTGTATCAACAATATCATTTTTTTAAATACAGTTTTGTAAAATCTAGTACACTTACTTTCTGAAAATTTTTCCAAATTTATCTATTTTTATATTAATTCTAAAATCGGCTTTATAAAATTTAACTAACGCGATTAGCGCATTATAATCGGTGAATTGGTCAGGAGCCGCGTTGGTACTCCAGCAGAGCATACTTCTCTCAAATTTGGAGTGCTTTAATCATAAAGAAACTTTCCATTTAACAATAGCTACAGTTTAGTTCAGAAAAAGTCAAATGTAAATTTATCCCCTATAGATCAGGCACAATATTTCTATCTGATTCACTCATTTATTCTCACTTAAAAAGTTTAATATAATTAGTTCCGAAATTTTAATTTTTTGCTCGTCCAAATTATTTACGAAACTTAGGACTTTCCTTGATGAAGACTGACGGTCACTATCCAAATAAACCATTATTTTCACCTACAAGACGGGAGTTGTCACGTACCAAATATATACGGCGAAGGGAGGGTTTTCTGCTGGAGATGATACAGCGTCCATGAGGCATTCAACTGGTTTTTCTTTTTAAGTGCGCCACGGAGAACCTTTTCCTGTTCATAGGATATTATTGCCAACGAAGGTTTACCGCTGCCTTCCGCCGGTTGATGTAGGAAGCGATGCAGTAGTCTAATGTGTGAACGTGGCAACGAAAGCTGTGAAATGGATTGGTGGATTAAGCTGAAAATGAATTAGACACACAAACATGCATTCTAACTCGGGACCTCTATGATGAGAGGCAAGGAAACTATCCACTACACTATAGTAGGCCAGCTCAAATGATTATAGGTTCGAAATAGAAATTAGACCCTCTGCCGCCTGCAGACCTATGGGCAGATTTCCCTAGGCACGACCGACCAGGATCGCTGTCAAAAACTGGACCCATTTTCTGCACTGGTTAGCCTTTACGAAACCTCCATGGTTATGAAAAAATATATACAAAACTAGATTTTGCTATGTGTGTCATCAACTTGTTTGGTGTAATTTTCATGTTATTATTGAAATGGTGATTTAAAATTTTAAAATTTAATGAGAGATCGCATAATATAAACCTTGGACATGTGATACTTGGAAAGCAACATACACAAGGAAGTGGATCATTGTTGAGTGCTTCACCTGTGTCCTGGACACAAATGAGATCAGGTGAAGCACTCAACAAATACACGCTAAATCCCCGTCCCTGTATACAGTAATTATCACAATGATCCACTTCCGTGTGTATGTTGCTTTCCAAGTATTACATGTCCAAGGTTTATATTATGCGATCTCTCATTAAATTTTTAAATTTTAAATCACTATTTCAATAATAACATGAAAATTACAATAAACAAATTGATGAAATGTATTTGTATATCATAAAGAGAGGTATTTGTTTGTATACACATAAACGTGTGGATAAATTCTTAAAAATATTATACACATATTATTGATATCCCAATTCTTAGTTATTCTTGAAAGTCACGAGAAAAACACTTTTGTATAAGAATCTGCTAGCATAAAGGTGAAAGGAATTTGAAATAATAAATGTTACGACGTGTGGTAAAAATCTTCTGCCAGGGCAAGCCAGTGACGTCGCTACTAATGTATTTCAACTTTAAGCTATGAAATGAAGTAAATAATTAACAAAGACAGAAACATTTCGATTGAATTAAAAGTAAATTTATGTTTTGCGAAACTTAAGTATTTAATAAGAGTAGTTTAAAGTACGATTGGTGACGTGTATTTAAAACATTACAGTTGCCCTGAAAAAATGTGTTATTTTCTGTTGGTAGTGATTCAATTCAATAGAAAGCATCCGTTCAATTGTTGCGTTATCGTACAAAAGTTTGTAGGAAACCAGAAGTATTTGGTTCCAATTAAAAAAATGTTTAATTAATTTTCCTCCATCCAAATTTAATGTCAAAAAATGCTTCACCAAATTTGAGGTTAGGTTAATAGAATCAATTGTAAATTAAGTTAGCTGTATTTATAATACCTTTCATTTAGATTCCAAATTGGGGAAGAAAATGATATTTCTTTATAAAATTTCTATAACTTTGTGAGCATTTCACCAGGTCTTTCATGTGTACGTTGTTGTTTCATTTAAGGTACCAACATTCATCATTATGATTAATTTAAAGCTAACCACCTATCGGTGAAGGGGATAATGGTTCGAAAAAGTGTCCGTCTCGATGCCTTTTAAATCAAGATATACAATACTAGTTTACAATTTATGGTGCAATTCAGGTTTTTTTTAAGAAATTGGACAAACTCGTTGATCTCATTTTCTTTAAGAGTTTCTTTTCTCTCATCGTCAATATTTTGGACTGTTCTTTAACAAGTGTTCGACTGAAATCTGGATATTGCGCTAATCACAAATAGGGGGGTGGGGGGGCTCTTGTTATAATGTAAAAATGTGTCCTTTTTGTATGTCCAGTTCTTATTCTCGATAAGTTGAATTGGTCTCTTCTCTTTTTGGTTATGTTTTAATTCGTAGAAGTCGTTTGTTTCATTATGGGTCTTTCTGTCTTTAAATGACTTCCATATTGTATTCCATGACTATGTTAACTTTTCGTGAGCTTTTATCCATGATTCTTTAAAGACATTAGTGGTCTCTCTTGGTTAGTTTTTGGGGCACATTTTCCACGGAGGGTCGTTTGTAGTGGTTTAATATCTGGCAGAACATACTATATTTGGTGACCAATTTTGCTGAGTCTTATACAGACTGGGACGTATCTGGATGAACTCTTGGGGTAGGTTTGATACCTGAGGAGTATTTCTCCGGTTTCTTTCGTGCTGTCTGCTAGCTTCTGAAAATTCAGCCAATCACAAAAGCTCTTATTTCTCCGGCAAATAGAATTAGTCCGACTCAGATGATGTATGCACTCAACCATTGGATGTCCTAACGATACAAAATTATATCAATATTTTCAGCTGACGTCCAATATATTATAAATCTCCCCGGGTCACCTGATCTCAGCATCCAATCAGCATTTACTTTGGCCCGCGGATTCTCTTCCTAACTTTCTGACCTTCCAAAATTCCCGGGGTCAAAGAACTAAAGTCAGATATCAGAACAATAAGTCTCGGGGTGGCGTTTTTGGCACGATCTGACCCTTCCGTCTCGTCTCTCTGGCTCCTTCGTGTTTACCTGGGCTGAATATTTCTAAAATATGGGGAATTCTTCACCCAGTGGCGAAATAAAATGGCGGTTTCAATATCCACTCATTGCAGAACATAACTGTGATATGTGGAAATTATATTATTAATGAATTGTAAAAGCTGGATATATATACTTGTTTTAATTTCACTTAGTAATTATATGTATATATATATATATATATTATCAAATAATTTCTACCGCAAAAAAGTGATAAACGAATTGTGCTATTATAATATAAATTGAATAATATGAATTTAACGATGAAAATGAAAATGAAGGGCAAATATATGAACATAGCTGTGATGTGTGAAAATTATATTATTAAAGAATTGTAGAAGCTGGGTTCGAGTCCTGGGTCCCGTCGACATTTTTCCATTCTTGCCTTCTAAATTTAGCTATACGCTCTTTATCTGAGCTTCAATTGAAGAATTTCTTCTCCCTACGACTATATATATTTATATATCAATAACAAATTAAATAATAATATTTGTACAAGAATTTTAACTTCCCTTTTATAACATTATCCTTCTCGTTTAGAATAATGAAGTGACGAAACATTTTTGTTGCAGGGCAACATGAACACAGAACACATTTATGCAGATGTGACATCTTGGAACGACGAAGCAAGAAGAGCTGCGAAGGTGAAGCAGAGAGCAGCGCTGAACTTCGAATCCGACGAGTACGACCCTCATCTGAAGAAGAACTGGATTCCTCGCGCGAGAAGCCGACAGCTGAGTATCATCAGCGACATGTCGGAGCCTGAAAGCGAAGCGGCGGGAATTGAACCAGTGGAAAGTTCTAGACGGTTCGCGCACCCAATACAGATTGCAAGACGTGAAGCTTCGCCAGTTCCTAACAGAGACAGTGGGAGATTGAATAACAAGATGAAGTCGAACTTCGAAATGCAAGGTTCACAGCTTCGGAAGGCCGTATTACAACGTTCAGCAAGCGCATTTCAGTTGTTACGAAACGAAAGTTCTTCCAGACCCGGCTCCGTCGTCGGAGGTGAATATTCGGTCACTGATGTGTCCAAGTTAAGCCACCAGATCCGAAAGCCTGTGCTACAACGTTCGGTCAGCGCACTGCAACTACCAGCTCGTAGGTTTCCCCCGAGCAATAATGTCGAAGCCGAGTACGAATCACTCAGCGGAGTCTTCGGAAATTCTGGACCGATGGTCATGGGCCAAGGAGGAGCAGCCCATGACTTTGTTAACATACGTCGCACCCACAGCGAGGGAGATTACCTTAACGGAGAATATATTATCGATGAACTTGGAGCACGTCGTAAACTTAACTATGAACAGCAGGTTAGTCCATTGTGTATCATAATTTACGTAATGAACTCTAAATTAGATACAAGTATTTCTTATTTATGACTCTATAAGTAAGTTAATAAGTAATTATATAATCAAAGTGATAACGCTGGTACTATCGTCAAACATTTTCGGTTTCAGCTTTCATCCCATTTACTGTGTTATTTTAAGTGTAATTTTAGCAGCATAAGAGAGAGAGGGGGGAGGGGGAAGATGAGCAATATCACTCCATCTATTGTTATAAACATGAGAATGAATCCCTATTTCCCTTGGTCACGCCATCCATAACTTGAGAACGACTTTATCGATTTCATTATATTTTTTATAAGTTTTCTAAAATTTGAAAATTTCAGAAAACTTAACTACGAGAAGGCTCGTTTACATGCGCATTTGAATCTCCAGAGTGAACGCGGATTGCCTATATTCTTTATCTGTTATCCTCCGATACGGTTCAACGGATTACAATGAAAATTTCATGGATTGGAACAGAAATTTTAACTTAAAGTTTCGTGTATGTTTCATTTCGAGTTCATTAGATATTAATGTAAATCTTTATAAATCCATTGAATTGCCGCGAGATAGGTGGCGTAAAAATCAACTGCGAATTAAAACTCCTATTAGCCGCTCCATAACATTCATCCCACTTACTATGTTGTTTTAAGCGTAATTTTGGCAGCATGAGAGAGAGAGAGAAAGAGAGAGAGAGGGGGGGGGATGATGAGCAATATCACTCCATCTACAAACATGAGAAAGCGGAACCTGTTCAAAAACCAACTGCGACTTAAAAGGTTTGCCGTAAAGCGATCATAAGCTACCTTTCTCTCTCTCTTCTTTGTCAACCACTGGATTGGACGGACGTGTTCATTCATACAGTATTCAATTACCGTTTCTTTTGCAACAGAAAACATTAGCGTGTTTCGTGTGTTTTGATGTGTGTTTAGAGATTTATCGTTGTGTTATTTATTGTTAGTGACAACAAAATGCCACCAGTGAGGCGTTAAAATTTCGGTTGGCCTACGCGTAACGCAAGTTGAGTTCATAATCTTCGAGACAATGCGACAAAGAGACAAGAAGAGAGTAGGCAGCGTTTGGAGGCAAACGGAATGGGAATTCCTCGAGTGACATCTACCATGAACCCATACCGTCATGTTCAGGCGAGAGGCGACAATTACCTATGAACGTTTGGCGTATAGCTTCCGAGCGACTGCCCTAGGGGGAGGGGTGGAATTGGTGGGATATTTGAGTCCAAAATGAATTCTCGGGGTCAATTACTTTTACAGTGTTTTCCCCTACGATATTTGCGTATAATTTCCCTTGCAGCATATGGGGGTGGAGGTGGAATTGAGTCATATGAAAATAACTAGGGAATTATCAACTTTGGTGTAAAGCGGGTCGCTGTGTTACATTACGACCTTTAATATGCAATTTAAGTAAAAATGTATCCATTAAGTGGGGAAGAAATTTTATTTTATCAGAGTACTGAAAATATTTTTAGTCTTGTTATTGTACCGAGAGTATTTTCGACTGTCGAGATACTAGGAGTATATTTGAGGTTCATATTGTGACGTTTTAATGTCGTCTTAGTCATGTGTTGACCAATAATTAAATAATGTACCGGGATAATATAAATAAACGACGGGTCTCCAGCTAGCATCGTAAAAAACGCGTATGGTCCGTGTGGTCTATTATTTAATAAATGGTTAAAACAAGTATAATTTTTAAACAATATCAATGATTAAAATCATCCATTTGGAAGACTAGTCTCTTAATGAAAACATATCTGAATTGAACAAGAAGTTCTCGGGATTTCACCCGGGTTATGTCAATCAAAAGATACGACGTTTCGAAGGTTATCTCCGCCATCGTCTTCAGGTAACCTGCGATGGCGGAGATAGCCTTCGAAACGTCGTATCTTATGATTGACATAACCCGGGTGAAATCCCGAGGACTTCTTGTTCAGTCTATCCACCGGGAAAGCCTACATTCTCTAATATCTGAATTGATTGAAGTTCATAACGGCATGGGTGAGTTTGAAAGAGGCTGGAAATCCACAGATAATGATTTTAGTTCGGGACGTCTACTGGCGGCCACTCCACCCTAAATTATCAACAAAATCCGAGATATGGTTATGAAAGATCGAAAAATCCCGTAAACGGTAATGTAAAAAAATTGTATCCAATAAATATTGATTGTTCGTGGCAGCTCGAACAATTTCCTACGTTGATACGTAAATATGGATGAAATGTGGTGTATAAACTACTACAATCTAGCCAAAAAGTAACTGGCAAAACAGTAGGTTTCCGAAGTTTCACTTGCTCCGAAGACGATTACATCCACAGCTCTTTCGAAAAGAACGCACGATGAATGGAGATTATGCATCAGGGTCAATCCATACCCAAGTGGTCTATCGCACCATCTCAGAAAGGAAATAATATTGTCTTTGTGTATTCTCTTACGTTTATGTAGTTCAAAACTAATTGAGTTTTATTTTTATTTTGCCCAGTTCTAAAATGGCCGCCAGTTTCCTTCTAATGCGCATGCCATTTTTCGCGTTTGGTTGTATCTATGAGTATCTGAATTTTACAGCACTGAGTCGAAGCATCCTGTTCCGTACAGTTTGTAGCGCTGTAGGACCCCCCTTTTTTAATTACAATTTATGGAATTTAAAATTATATAAAATGTCAACAAGAACATGTCACTGGCCAGGTAAAAAGGGGGTTTTCTCGGTGCGGGATGGCGGCTGGGGGTGCATATCTGTCCGTAGTTTTAAAACGTTAAGCTTGTTTTTGGCTGAAAGATGCATTACCTCAAAATTTCTGAAGGACACTGTAACCCTGTGTCATGAAAAATTCCCGCGCCGATGGAGAGCTGACGAAGATTGTTCAGAAAAACAACCACTATTCAATCTAACACCCTATTCTTTTTAACACCTTAACATTCTAATCTCCTTAACCTCATATCACCCACTACCTACATATTTAACCCAATCCACAACTCTTCCTCATCTTCTTCAAATATAAATCACTCCTTCTATTCTACTCTCATTATCCAATCAAATTCCTATTCCTTTCTTCCACTCATTTTATCCCCCCCTACAATCCATATCTACTAATCACAAACAAACTCCTTATAACCTCCCCCCCCTTCTCAACCCTCCCTTCCTTCTTCCACCCCATAAAACCACCCAAACTTCCACCCTCAACCACACACAACAAACCTTCTCCCCCCTTAACCCCCTCCCTCTCCCTAAACCCTACTCCAATACCCATTCCACTTAAAAACCTAACACCCCACAAAAACTTCTTACACATAACCATTTAACTCCTCCCAATTTCAACATTCCCTCTAATACCTCATCACCCCAATTCACCTACTTCCCCCATCCACCATCCCCATTATTCTCCCCTTCTCCTTTCCATCATCTACCCCCCCTCCCCCACTACACCCTACCAACTTCCTTTCTATCTCCACTACCCCCCATCCCTCCCACCCATCATCCTTAAAACACTTTAAAACCCATCCACACAAACTTATCCCCCCTTTACTTCACCAACCCCCCACTCCTTTTTCCCACTAACCCCCAATTCACCCAATCACACCCAACCTCCACCCCTACCCACCATCTCTCATATAGAGACACGTCTGACACTAGCACATGAATAAGTATACCTCATATCTGATTCGTCACTTCACATAAATGTAATCACCTGAGTCACACACCTCAAGTCCATAAATAATACACCCTCGCCCTCAACTACCTCCTCTGCTATCTGCTCTTCACTCCTTCTGTCTCCACACACCCACAATCCTCCCCCAACCATATAGTTCGTACCAACTAACACCCTCCACACTCACACTAAATATGTCGTGATGACTCACACATCCATCAGAGAAACTCTCTTGCAACTCACTCCATACTCATTCATATAACACTGCACACTCTCAAATCCGTGTGTCACCTCCCTATCTCGTCAATCACCCCTCCTCCCCCCATATAGTCACTGTACTCCTGCCACATAATACATGTATCCCACCTCACCCCCATTGAAATAACGAGATCCTCATCTCACTAGTCTACAAACATAACTCAATACCATCAACACCCATCACTCCATATAATAGAGATCTCTACATCTCAGACAAACCATCTCTCCCAGTAACCATAAAGTAAGAGAACTACACTAGATTCACCTACACCTAGATTATGTCAATAAAACACTGTCCTACCACACTACACTCTACACCCCACCCTCACAAAGCCCACAAATTCACCGTGTGTGTATCTCCAACACTCCAAGTATACTGTTATCAAATGTAAAAGTTTGATAAGTGCTCCACAAATCAATCACTATCAGTGTCCTATCGTCCAGACCAAACCCAAGATATTCAACACACACTAGATCTCCCATGTCACAGTAATGCATCTGTACAAACATCAAATATATAACATCCTCACCCCCCCACCACGTGTCCTCAAACCTCACCCCTACCATCAGTCTCTACTCCCCCTCATACCCCCCCCCCCACCCCACCCACCCCCCCTATGTATCCCCACCTCTGACACCACTCACTCACACAATCCTAAGTGAAAACTCTAGTCCACCATCTAGAGATACATCTCACCATCCATAGATGTCTCCCCCACTCACAGTAAGTATGTCTCATAGAATTCTAGTATAGAATGAGAGATTGACCAGAATAAAGATAATAGTATCATGTCTATATAGAGAACCTAGACAGATATATACCATATATCGTGTCTCCGAGCAAGATCAGAAAACGCGTTCATAGAATCATTGTCACTCACTCACACTCTCCCACGCCAATATATCTCCACTCTATAGAATACTTGTTCATCGTAACTCCTATCACATGTGTCTACTGACCACCTCGTGTCCGACTAGATGATGGTTCAAGATATGTAAACAACTAGTATACCAAAAATATCGCATACAACTCATCACATTACCATCTTATGAACTCACCTCAAAATTATACAGGAGTAGATAACCACCAACCAACACACAACCACTCGTCCAAGAAGAATGTGCGATCAGCCAGAAATAGTCTCTTAATCAGTAACTAGTGAACCCTGAATGCTCCCCTATCCAATACAAGAGATACCAACTCCACTCTCTAAAACCCTATCCTCTCCAAATCAGCAGAAGATACGCTGTAGCTACTGAATGTAGAATCCTCATCCCCCTCCTCTCACGAAATACTCTCTCCACTACCAAAAACAATCTCAATAAATAAAGTAGATGTGTCACACACTCATCATTGACCAGAGTATCTGTGTGTATACCAACACCAGAGCTCAATCCGCCGAACTAATTTACGTACCTCCTGCTACTGTCGAGAGAGAAATACTAGATCTATAGAGATATCTGTCCTCCCCCAGGAACAGAAGATCACCCCACCAGAGAGAGACCTGAATGAATGACTGGGTCTAATAACGCTGCCTAACCGCGTGTCCTCACTCTGCCAATAACGACACTCTCACTTATATCCTACTAGATAGAGTCCCGTAGCCCACACCAGATCAAGTCCCTATCGCTCCAGAGAACTAAAGAGTATGTCTCCATACACTCCTCTCTTCATGATCACAGTGCACACAGTCTCACACTTGCTGTGTCCCTAGATGTACGCATCATCCACTAGTCTCCGATAACTCCCAAATATGACTAGACTATTCAGACACCTGTCGTCCTAATCGATGCATAGTCCCCACTCCTAACCGAGTGCACTTACCGACGGTGTGTCCACTCTGATGCTACCCTTAATCTCGGTATCTCAACTTTTAACATATGAGTGACCCATATACACCTCACCAAACGACTCCACCATGAATCTCTCTGAGCCAGTGTATCGTCTGAGTCTCACTTATCCACTATAAGTGTCTTTCCGTTCTCCACCTATGGACTTAGTGTGTGTATCAGAATACATATACCCACTTCTCCTCAGTAAATAACCAGAACATCAAGAGACCCCACTCCAGACCGTGTATGTGTATCGTATAAAAATAGTCAAGCACTATTGAGTCCAAAATAACTGTTCATCACTCACCATGACCTCCGTAGAATATGAGTGTACCCACACCCTATTGTTAATACCCATCACATCTCTGACTATATGCATGTCTCATGTACCCATTATATACATCACTAGAGCACACTATCGCTCACCTCCACAACACCGCACATATACCTATAACAGAGTGAATTACGCTGATGTTATTTCCAATGTATCAATCACCTCTCATCTCTCAAACTCTCCAGACATAGTGCACCCTGTGCCAATCTACATGCCATCCACACCCAAATTCTGTGTATCCCTATAACGAAACTATATGAATAATCATCTCTACAACTATCAGTGTCCTGAAACCCGTGTCTTCCAGATCCCTCCTACTCCATAACATAGAGTGATCTACCATCTCACACACCTCTAACTACTATATATCGTGTGTGTCCACCCTTGATATATCTAAGAAGACACCATGTCCCTCCCTACCCCATACCCCTTCTCTCACGCCTGACCATCCGTGTGCAAGATGTCATCACTCCCCACCCGTCAGACTAACCATTATTCTCTCCTCTCCATCCCCCTTCTCCTCTTCCAATACCCCCATCCCTTCCATTGAAGCTAGACAAAATTTGAGTTTCGCCATCCCCATTTCCTAGATCTCAAACACATCGCTCAACTATGTGTCACCTGGTCCACCTTTCTCGTGTCATACCTGACTCTCCCTCCCTATACTCAGGTCTATACACACATCACTGTGACTCCATCCTCTCCAATGCTAGCCTATCAGTCCCTAATTGTCCACTGTGTGCGCTCAATGTGTCCACTCTCTCTCCTCCTAATCTCTATCTCAACCCATATAACACTGTCTCTCCTGATCTATCTCCTGCAACCTTCACACCTCTTACTCTGTACACATAACACCTACTCATCACTAGAGTATAGACTGAGATAACTACACTATGTATGTGTCACCTCTCTTCACCAGTCTAGTCACCTGTCACTACTCTCCCCACATCCTGTGTCACCCCGTGTCCGTCTGTTCAAAACACATACCCCCTGTTCCAGTAACATACTGTATGTGACTCCTACCAACTATTCGTGCTCCTACGCACTGTCAATCATCCTACGTCTCCATCATCAGTCAGTCAGCCAGAGCTCTCGTTCGGTCTCTGTCAGATTAACAGAACTCACCGTGTCGTCCATAACCCAACTCCCACTGTACTGCAACGCCGTACGTTCGTGCTAACAGGTTAGCACCGTGTGCCCTCCCCTCATGTCACTACCAGACCTGTTGTATGCCTTCGACTCATACCCCTCCATCTACGTATCACCATCGTGTGTACTTCAAGTTCCTTCAATGCTACAACTGCCTCCTCTCTAATCTCAAATGAGTGTGCCATGTTGATATCTCACGTCCACTTACCCAATAGTCGTGCCTCTTCTCTCTAATATAAACTTCTATCGCTTTTCGACAGTACATGCAGACCATTACTCTCACCCAAGTGTGTGTGGCAACGCGATACCCCCTCAACATCCATGCCACACTTATCGAGACACTCGCTCACACCACGCACACACTTACTCTACCCCGAAATGAGTCAATGTTGCACACTGCACAGTATCTACCCTACATCACCATAACTACTCCTCCCATTGTCGACACTTCTAAGTCTCTGGATAACTCTCGACTCTCTAAGCTACATCAAAAATAACATCGAACTCACTTCGTCTCAAGGTATCACCCTAGCTGTGCATACCATATGACTAGCGTCTCTGCGTCCAGATCACACTGTCGTTCCTCCCAACTACAATCTACCCATTCTGTGAGTACTCTCCCACTACACACCTCCCAATCCCTTCACTCCTTCTAGTCCCTCAGAACTGTCCCTACACCATAGTCTAATCTACCTGTCACCAATCATCGCTTGATCCCGCCAATCATGTCTGTGCCACTCCTACCATATTTTGTCAACAAGTGTACAACACCCTGTTATGTGGTTGCTCCTCTCCCCCACTCACCCTTCTAACTTATTCTCATCTCCTCTAAAGTATGTGTTCAAACATCTACACTCTGTTAACTACAGAAATTCCCAGTCTCCATCAGCCTCACTCCTAGAGACATTGATCGACACTGTGATGTCTAACCTGAAGTTACTCCGATTACTATACGTAAGACCATTCTCCACCACTATCTCTATCGTGCTATGTGTACACCTCTACCTCCAATGACCCCACACCCTACACCATCCATGCGCTCATAAAACTCAAGACTACCAAACTCCCGTCTCCCCAATGAGTATTCTGGTAACTCACAGAGTCACTCACATATCACGCCGTGTTGCTCCTACTATCAGCTCTCACTCATCCATTGTGAATCCTAGTGGCATCAATATGGACCACACACTTCAACTATCCCTATCTGTTGTACCCGATAGACAACACCAACCATCTCTCCACCTCATTTGTCACGTGTAACAGAATAGAGTGCACCCAAATGTCCCCTTTCACACCCATCACTATCCCACATCACCTACACACTCCCCAGTGCTCGCTTATCCCCTCACCCCTCAAGTCCTGTGTCTGCATAATCTACCTCCCCAGTAGAAAGATGTCATCCCTGTAACTCCCCCCACACCCCAATCTAACCTGTGTGGAATCAGACTGAATAATATTCAAGACTAATCTCTCCGAAGAATCCCCTAGATGTGACTGCACACTGTGTGCCATGTTCTTGTCCTCACCTCACCTCGTCTCACTACAGTAGAGTGTCTCCACATCTCCACCACAGAGACTACATCACCACACATATAAAAACTTCCCTTCGCAAACAAACCTCCCCACCAACGCGCACCCACTACGTAATCAGTGTGTTCCCACCCCCTACCATACAGAGACCAGACTGTATCTCTATCCTCTATTGCTCGTCCTCTCCATATCCCAGTCAAGTGTACACACCCTACCTCATGTGTCCATCCTCACCAGAATCACCCCTTGTCTCTACTACTAACCTAACTTAAGATACCGAAGTCAATTACAAAGTAGTTCCCACTCAATGTCTCTCTCACTTACGTCTCTCCAACATTGATCTCCTGAAGTACTGAAAGTACTGATAGCACTTGTTCACTCAGCAGCATAAATCCATGACATCATGTAAGTTGCTCCATGATGCAGCTGTCCCTAGCACTCTAAGTTCTCTGAGTCCTCGTTCACACTGTCTATAGACCTATACACTGCAAACTAAAGAAGTGCACCTAACCACCTACTCCGTCTAAACTAAACCGCTAATGTGGTGACCCAGCAATAGTGCAAGTCACAGGTGACCACTGTCCCTGTCTAATCATATGCAATAAATCAAAATATCTGTCATCATCCAATGCTCCATACACAAAACACATACCACTGTGTCTCTAACCTATTATCTAACTCCACCCTGTCCAACCGTTGTGATGTCCGATAACACTACGCTACTGTCCCTCCACTCACGTGTGTCACCACAGATCCACCTACTCTATCTGAAAACTAGAGTCACTCCTCCCACTATCCTCGTGCTCTAATCAGAACTGTAACCCACCCTTATTACCCGTATTATTCGTGTGTCTCATGAACCACAGAGTATACCTACCATATATGGTGAGCTTTTTCTCAGGCCTATAAACTCCCACTCGAGTGTGCCAATCCCTACTAGACTGTGTTCTAAGTCAGACCTATCAAAGATCTCCCTTCCCCCCCACTCCAGAACTCCTCCATCTATTCCACATGTGCACACGCTGTCTATTCCCCCGTGAGTATAACTCACATCACTCTGGTCATGACACACTCTACGTACGTATTGTTAGAACCCTAGTTCGTGTAGAGTGCCACCCACGACACCCAGCTCTCCCATACTGCTCTGTAGATCTCCTCCCTCCTGTCGCTTGTTCCTGTTGAGTGAACCAGCCTACACCCTCACGCACTACACATCATACTCTCCCATGATAATCTAATGTGTATATTCTACTTCTCCAGACTTACAATGCCATAAGAACTATGTCAGAGATCCTACCATACTACTCTCACACTCAAGTGTCTCCACGTACGTAATCCTTTCCACTCTGTAAATGTGTCATTGATTAGACAAACTTATCCCCTTCCATATCCTACTCCCACTGAAACTGACCAGTTGTCAGAACAAACTATATCACCCTCCTAATACCAAGATATATAGAGAATCGGTCTCCTTGTAATACTCCAATGCTCGAAAACACTCTGTACCAATGTCGTCTCTTCCTCTCATATCTCTCTGTCCTATCACTACCCCAGCCCATCTAACCAAATCACAGTTGAATGTGTCCGCATTAAGAGACTCATATCTAGTCAACCTCATAGTCCCCCCCAACATGCATACATCGTACAATGTGATGTCACACGTCGTGTCCATAAACGCAACAATGAACGATCCCCTTACTTAACATACTCTCACATCTCACTGTCGAGCTAAAGAACTCCATCACTACTTACTGTCAACTGAGATTACAAAACACACACATCCCATCCCAAAACCTACCATCACTGTCGTCTCCCCTCTTCGATATCGTGTATACCATAACCCTACATTATAGAACGTACAACGTGATACCCACTCTATCTCATAGAGATACCTCACCATACTCTGTACACTCTAGAGAGAGACATTGTCTCCTGTAACACGTTGTGTGAACCTCCCAACGTGAAAAACAGTGATCAACAGACTGTTCAAGTTGTTACACCTATCTTACCGAGATCACCCATGTGTATCCTATCTCCAACCTCCTGAGAATATGTGTGCATCGTCCCCCTCCAATGTTCCCCACCACAAACCCTACAGACAGAACTCTCCTGGAGACAGAAGACCGAACCCTCTACATCAAGAACACACTCCAACCCACCTCACACTCCCACCCCATACTGTAGATAAGAGATTATCCTCACCCTTGTAGCCCATCATGTTATCAGTCGTCTACATATCAGTCTATAAGGCACAATACTCCCCATAGTACTCCATCTAATCCTCGAGGACAGTCGCTTTATGATCTACCCACACTATTGATCGTATCACATGTGCCTCGTAGAACTGTGAAGTGTGACACACCCCATCTGTTAGAAAGTGACACCCTACTCTATACCTAGACTGTTCTGTCACCCTCACTAGGCCTCCTATAAACACCTACTATTACCAATATACCACCTCTCATCTACAAGCACATGTGTCCTCACCCTCAGTGATCCCTGTCACTGTCTATAGGATATCTCTAAGTTGATATAAATAGCAGAATAGTGCTCCTATTCCTAAAGAAATACTTCATGTATAAGATCAGAGTATGTGTTGCCTGTCTCTGAGTGTTCACTACATCTCATTCTACAAGTATTACCTACTAGTCCCTCTCCTGTGCCAGGACACCGTGTCCATAAAACTCTACCTGCAATCCTGACCTCTGTTCTCGTGTAGATCAGTAGACCTGCTATCTCCCGTGTCCACGTGTGTCCCCCCGTGAAATACGTGTCATATAGATATCTAGACTCTTCTCCCACACTCGCGAGACGCGGTCCCTCATAGAGCTGTATAGTAAGAGACCATCTCTGTAGTCGATCTTACTTCTCTCTGTATGTATCTAACAAGAGGTACCAGCTGAGAGTCATAGAGACATCTCACTCTGTGTCACCTTTTGTCGAGTGTTGTCCCGCTCATTTTGTAGTGCACCTCAGACGACTTACCGCACATAATAAGGTGTAGTGTAAACTGCTATCTGTCTCCTCTGACTCCGCAATATTGTCTGTCAAGTCTCATCCACACCCGTTGTCCTCAGTACTCTAATCTATGACACTCAATGACCATGTCAGGTGATACTCCCATCCTCCTTTCGAAAACATGATACCTCACTCTCAGATCCGTTGTCCCACACGTGAATGTATTAAGTCGTTGACCTGTTAAAATCCGTCATCTGTGTCTCCAAACCCACCATCCAACTGAGTCTCACACACCCTCCCCCCCACATATCATATTAAAACATCCAATATATGAAACTTGTACCAAGATCCACCAAACCGTGAGATATGACGCAGACTCTCTACACAATATCTACCACATCCCACTCTGATTGTGTGTCACTGTGTTCCTCAAGTACTCCTCTGTGTGTTCGAGACCTATAGTTCACTTCCAACAGAGAGTTCTGCACCAAACTACTTCTTCAGTGTGTGTGTCTCCACCCACACTCAACAAACAAGTCTGTTCCATAACATAGTAACTACATAAGTAAGAGTGACTAATAGAGATACACAAAACATCCCCCATACCTGTGAAAGATCTGATCTCTATCTATGTCAGACTAGAACACTACAGTTATCACTCATACTCCATGTACTATCACCAAATCTGATAGAAACTTCTCTCAGCTAGAAGTAAATCCAGGTTTGATCACTCTCCTAAATATGTAATATATCACCGATCTTATATCCATCTCCCAGAAGTGATATCTACATACACACAAAAACCAGAGTACCACTAACACTCTATCCTGAAGATCCTAGTGCATCACGCAGTCTTGATATCTACCCAAGTACATCTGTGAGTACACTGTACTCTATCTGTCACCGTGCCCTCTACAACCAAGGAACTAGTTAACCACCAATATCCCAGATTCCTCATCACACTCTTACCCATAGAGTAATAATAGCGTCGAAAACTAGAACTGTCTGACACTATGACAACTACACCCATCACTCAAGTTCCGCATAACCCTCATAATAAACTATCTACTATGTGAAGTACACACTCCAACACACACGCCACATCCCACGTGTATCGCTTCTCACCGCATCCAATTACATTACTTTTCCTAACTCTAAAATCTTATCCCTCACTATCCATCTAAACATAGAAGTACCTGTATACACTCTATTGTAAACGTGTGATCTCACTAACATGACAAACTCAAGAGAACCTGACAACCTATCCCATAGAATCACCATACTATATCTATAAGTGTCACCACTCAACTGTAGTACCCTCTATCATGAAATGAAATATAAACTCCTCAGGAAAACCCCGATCTACTACACTCCAACATATGACTTATAAAATAATCTCTACCAGAAACTAAACAATTGATACATGTGACACAAATCTCTGCCGACTCTTACACTTCTCTCCTTCTCTCTTGAATACATGCATTCTCTGGATTCCATATTATAGAAAAAACCCATAGAACAAGAGAATGACCCACTCCCTATAGATCTCTGACGACCCAGTGAACCCACTCTATCAAATGTAACTGAAGATGTAACAGGTCCTAAGTTCTACTCCTCGTTGTGCAACTCATCATATCATACCCTCCCTACAACATCATTCTCTTGTACCCGCATCTCACACGCACACTCTCTGATCAGACATGTAGACTAGCTTAAAATCGTGTGATCCGTGTTTATCCACTAATATTGTCACCATGTGAAAAAAAAGAACTTGTGCGCAAATAGATAAACAACCTTGCACATCTCAGAATCGTACCTCACATCCACTGACAACCCATTATTCTGTCCACTCAGTCATAAGGTCTGCGAATTGCTACCTCTCTAGAGACTGCAAAGCCTCCTCCACCAGAATCCGTGTCTGACGTGTCTCGCTACCGTGCCCCACTCAATCCCATCCTAACACACAATCAATAGAAATGCACTACCCTCCAATCTGCTACCATATTTATAATAAAAAGTATGAAGAGATTGTGAAGAAAAATACACAATCAACAAATCCTCAATATCACACCGTCAAAGTCACGTGCCGAATGCTAAAGACGTGTGCTATCTAGTACACATATATCGTCTTCCACCTGAAAAGATAGATATACCTCACAGACACAACATTGATCCCCTAACTTGAATCCGACACCAAAGTATAGATCTGACTAATTAAGAAAATTTCTCATCCTCGCTCATCACTCTCTGCAGATTCCATATACAGAAAGATCCTCCAGAAAAAGGTTAACTGAGCTCCTAATTCTAGTAGTGATCTTACCGTCTGACCGACAATTGTCCCCCTCGTAGTTCGTGTAGAAATGTATAGGTTTCCTGTACACCCCTGTAGTCAGGTGACTGCATGTTGTCAGTGCAAGATAAGTTATCACTCCACTAATATCTCACGAAGAATGTTTGACGATGAGTATATCAAGAGAAATCACCACATACGTGTTCACATGTCTCATGTCTAATAGAATTATACATCGTACTACCACTCAAGCTACTACACCTGTGTCCAATCAACCAACTCTCATCTAATGCACATCATTACATCAAGAATTAATAAGTAGTCTTCTAATTGTGAACTACTATGCTCCTCAACCACATGTGGCCTATGATAGAAGAGTCCTGTCCTATCCTGTAAATCTAAGACTGATATCTATAATATATAAATCATACCCCACCTATGATAATCTGAGACTAGGAGAGACTACCATACTAGTTAACAAATTATGCCCTATTACATCAGGAATATGACGTATAACCCACCATAACAAAGTCCACCCCACCCCAGAGTCAAGGACAAGATCATAAAACAGTCGCTCCTACTTTCACACAAGATATCAGCTTCTGAGAAAGTCTGTTAACAATAATAGCAAATTGAATCTCATCACAGTACATATGAGAAGAAGTCTGTAGAGATGTAGATAAAAAAAAGAATGTATATCAAGTAACTTCTATGTGTATAGAGTAAAGAGTAATAACTATAGTATAGAGTTTAGTGCGTAACACCATTAGAAAGAAGAAATATCTTATATATTATATTAAGCAACTGTCCACAAATAAGATTATATATTCTACACAGATGACGAATTGCCACCTACCACGTGAGTCTCTAACAGCCACTCATAATATCCAGAGATATTTACTCTACAACACCAGATATGCCCTCTCAAGAAAGAATAGTATATTAATAGTGAGCATGATCTAGCAGCTGTCCAACTAAAATCAGTATCCGTACAAATCCCCAACCAAGTAACTGTGGAAGCCACAACACTATATAAATATCACTAGCATAAGTGAATATACACGAAAGAAAAGATCTCTAGCTTGATTTCAGCGCATTTCATCGTGCCTTTTGTAAACCTCCATGTGAACATAAACAGTTAGTGATACATTGTTCATATTGACTCTGACCTGAGTAATTATGTGAGTGTTCCGTTTTGTTCCTCTATTTTACACGGTACTTCTTCAGAAGTATGACTCAAACTGATCTCTGTCAGTAATCCAGCCTCCTGTGGAAGTAGTTGGACGACTGAGATAGATCAGTGAACTACGATGTTGGCCATAGAGTTGTTGATGTATTATTGCACTTGTGTTTGTAGAGAGTCTCTCTCAGGTATAGTAAAACTGTCCTTGATCAGTACTGATGATGTAACCTGATAAGTGACGCATCGGTCGATTTACTTAGAGAACGAGAAAAGTTTCTGTATACTCCCACATGCTATAACCAGAGTGTAATCGGCAGTACAGATTCGCGATCTCACCTGTGTTGCTCAGAGCGTGAGACATATACGATGTACAAGGTGACGCACGTGCTGAATATATGAAGCATAAGAGAGGAACTAGAAGCTACTGCACGAATACAGGTAGGCGCAGCCTAGATAACTGTGACAGTGCCTGACGCTCTCTTGTCTTTGTGCGACGTGTTGCTGTGTTTGATTTCGCGTATGTTGAAAGACTTAGTGTAGACTATAATCATGAGGTCTGTTGGTATCTTGTTTGACGCTCGTATAGAGTAGATCTATGTAGCTAAGGAGAATATGACAGAGTATCATTCAAGTTGTGATCTGTGACGTTGTAATTTGCTCTATGCTTCAAATTTGTGAGTTCATGTTTTGTGATAGTGTTATGTTGTGTAGTCCTACATAACGACACGTGTTGAGATGGTGAGAGTTAGTTTAGAGAACTATTAAGATAGTGATACGCCAGATCCTGAGTTGTGTGTACTATGTGTGTGTATGCTTGTTGTGGCTATGGGGGTGTGTAGTGTGATGGAGAGGTTTTCGCTCCTGTAGATATGGGTCTGTACAGTGTGGCAACGCGGTGTGATTAAGGGTTAAGTTGTGTCGTGAATGTGAGATGCATCACTGAGAATCTCTCGTAGTCTATGTTGATTGAGATATTACGCTCAGTATGTCTCTCGACTCGCACACATGTTAGATGTGTAGGTGTGTGTTTTTAGTGTTTAGTGAGATTGAGAGAAACTTTGAGTATGAGAGAGATGGAGGGTGAGTAAGAAGTCTAGATAAGTAAGTCGCGATAAATCTAAATTAAATGCTCATTTTATCAGTTATATATAGATGTGACAAAAATGAAAGAGTATATTAATCTGCCATCTCTGCTCTCTCCATTATTTTTTTCCAACATATGCTTATATTCCGTCAAACACGAAAGGGTTTACATTCTCAAATATCGACCGTTTGAATGTTTTAAATAAATTATAATTCGTCTTTGTCTTTAATTGGTGAATTTTGGTTTTCGTTATTTAATTCTGTCAAGTTGTAGGCAAATCTACTAAACATAACTATACCAGTAAATAAAATTGAAGTGTCTATCTGTCTGACTGTCTGTCTGGCTGTATGTTTGTCTTGAACAATCTCCGAAGTGACTCAACGAATTTCTATGAAAATTTGAGGGTTTAAAAAAAGTTAATTTACCTTAATTATTAGTGCATATTTCATTTCGATAATGATATTAATATAAATGTATACATATATTAATTCTATGTGAAGGTTTCTATAAGTGCGCTAAAATGTACATTGTGAATGCGGGTAGTCTATACTCTTGATCTGTTTATGGTTAGAAACGGATTTCAATGATAATTTCAGGAATTGAAACGGGAATTTCAACTAAACTTTCGTGCATGTTTCATTTCGATATCTTGAAGAGCTCAGAAGATATTTATATAAATATTTATAAACCAATTGAATTACCGCGCGAATTGTTCATTTAAAAATTTTTTGTTTGGTTAACAGGCTACATGAGGGTGATCCTGAAACAGGCAACACCCCTTTAATAGCATAGGAATGTAATTGAAAAGAGGGTATGCGGAAGGTCCCCGGGCTATAGTTTACGGAACTTATCCGGTGCTTCACATTAAGAGATGCAGGGAAAACCCTAGAAAAACTGCATCAGGTAGGTCAGGCATTGGGTACTATTCTCACACCCTTACGAATGACGGGAGACGAGTTTTCCGTGGGGTCGCAGCATTCCCTTCTCC
The DNA here is from genome assembly GCA_034510155.1 of Eucriotettix oculatus. Taxonomy (NCBI): domain Eukaryota; kingdom Metazoa; phylum Arthropoda; class Insecta; order Orthoptera; family Tetrigidae; genus Eucriotettix; species Eucriotettix oculatus. The sequence continues at coordinate 188,919,019 of CM067376.1, forward strand.
GTGTATTCAACAGTTTTAGGAGGCAGTTGGCCGACTGATCCAATAGGATCAGTGAGCAACTCTTAATGTATGCCCAAGGTCTTAGAACCCAGTTCATACATCTCCTAAAGGTGCCTCGGAATGTGAGAACTTTGAAAAAACCAGAGAGAGTACGAGGAATTCCCGGCGGAGTCAGGTGAGCCCCGCAGTCAATCTGGAGAAGAAATGCCGCCGAGAGAAAACTCCCACAGAACGTCCACAGGCATTTCTCCCTCATTTTTATTTTATTTGTTTTTATTTTTTGGATAAGCCTACTGAGGGTGATCCTGAAACAGACAACTCCTCTTTAATAGCGTAGAAAGGGAATTGAAAAAGGGGGGATGTGGAGCCGGGCCTAATTTGAGAATCCTACCCGGTGATTCACCTAAAGAGATACTTTATCAAAATTCTGTACCAGTTGTTTCGTTTTTAGGCCAAAATAAAAATAACTATTTCGTCGCGATGGAAGTCGCAGGGTTTAGCTAGTCGTGCAAAAAACTTATCCTGGATCAATTCAGGCAGTGGTTACTTGATTATCTCAGAAAAAAATCATATATTCCTGGTGGATTCCCTTATTTTATCATAATTTCAAACTTTTTTAAAAAAATTTCATTGTTTCCGGTAAAAAAATGTCGTTCATTATTTGTTTCTGACCGCCTAGTATAATTCTTTTCAGTTTGTAGATATGTACGATTTTCTTTATTGTTCTATCATCTTCAAATAAACAGGATTGTGTTAACCTCATTCTGACCAACTAACATAATCTCTATTTACTTATTTAGCATCGTTTTTCAAGGATTCTGCGTAACACAAAGTAACCGATTGCAAACGGAGGAAATTCAATTTTCTTGAACTAATTCTTCCAAGAAGTAACAGTTTGCAGCCTCGAGCTCTTTTCTACTTTTACGTATAAGATTTTAGTAATGTTATGTAACTATCAATGTAGAAGTTACAGCCATTTAAAACATGAGTTTTATAATTTTTACTGATCAGTTCTAATACCTCTGTTGGGGAACCAAATAAAAATCTTAAATTTTTAGACATGAAAAGTATCTATATCACATTTCAGTTGTTGCTGTTTTTTTCAGTCCTTAAACTCGTCTGACGCAACTCTCCATGCTCATTTATTCTCTGCAAGCCTTTTCATTTTTACAAAACTACCACATCTTACATATTACCTAATCAGCTGAGCGTATTTCATCCTTAGCCTCCCTATTCTATTCTTACCCCACATACTTACCTCAAATGCTAATTTTACTAGACTGTCTTGTCTCAAAACATGGCTTCTCTTGATCAAAGTCCTCCACTTTGTTCTCTCTTCTCTGAATCAATTTAGAACTTCCTGGTTAGTAACTCAATCCACTAGAATTTAAGGACTAGAACTTACATTGGTGTTTTCCGACTATAACCTCCTGGTTAGTTACTCTATCCATACAATTGATTTTCAGAATTCTTCTATAGCATCACATTTCAAAAGCTTCTACTCTTTTCCTTTCTGCAACTCCTACCGTTCACGTTTCGCACCCACATAACATCACACTCCATACGAACAATTTTAGTAATTATTTACTCATATTCATACTTACATTAGCCGCAAGTAAATTCCTTTTTTATGTCTATTATTATTCTACCATCACTAGTTATTATGCTGCCCAAGTAGCAGAATTCCTTAACTTCCTTCAAAATATCCCTTCCCAAATTTAACGCCATTTGTTATTCCACTGTTTCCCATACTATCTTGGTTTTCCTCTATTAAACCTCATATTGAACTCTTTCTCCAGGACCATATTAATGCCATTTATTATGTTTTACAAATCTTTTTCTGCCTCCCCTAATACGACAATATCATCTGCAAACCATAGGGGTTTTATTTCTTTTCCTTGCAATACGATTCCCTTTCCGGATTCATTTTTAAAATTCTTCATCGCCTGCTCTATAAATAAGTTAATTAGCATGGGCGACAGACTGCATCCTTGTCTTACGCCATTCTTGATTTCTACTTTCTTTTCTTGGTCTTCAATTCTAATTAGTGCTGACTGACTACTGTAGAGGTTATATATATTTCCATCTTCCAATATACTATTTGCGTTAATATTTTGCATGGATGAGATACTAAATTAATTGTCATGTGCTGTTCGCATCTATCCGCCCCAGTCTTCTTCTGGCGGCCATATAAAGTTCAATTTCATTTTTCTTATTACCAAAGTAGACAATGGAAGTCAAAAATGTAACCATGAAAGTTGGTACTGCAAAGTTTGTAAGAAGGAAGAAATCAATGGCATGCGACAATGGAATTTCTATCACGGACAGTGTGTAGGACTCACTGCTGGTGACAGATACTTTTATTTGTGCCAATTGTGACCAGTAATTTGTTTCCATTTACTTCTTTTTTTAAAAATAATTGTAATGTCAATTTTGTAAACAACTTTCTTTGCTATGGATAAGCCTTATTCGGACCTTGTTTTTGTGGTAATTAAGTCCTAAGACTGGTCTGATGCAACCCTCCGTGCTAATCAATCTTGCGCAAGCTTATTCATTTTCGTATAACTACCACATACTATATCCTCCCTAATCTGCTTAGCGCATTCCATCCTTGGCCTCCCCTTCTGTTCTTACCCCACATATTTCACTCTTACGCTAATTTTACAAGACACCACTCATGTCAAAACATGGCCTTGTTGGTCAGCGTCCTCTATATTATTCACTCTTCCCCTATTCTGTTTTTCTGTTTAGAACTTCCTTGTTAGTTATTTTATCAACTCATCTGATTTTCAGCATTCTTCTATAACACCACATTTCAAAGGCTTCTAATCATTTCTTTTCCGTAACTTTCCACGTTTCGCACCCGTATAACGCCACGCTTCATACGAACATACGGACCTACTATTGAATAAAAATGATTTTTATTATATAATATTTATAGTAAGATTATTAATTTTATCAGAATTTCAGTATGAAACTGAAAAAAATGTCTCGATTTGAATACCATGGAAAGGACATACGTGCATACGTTCTTGATAATACCACTATGAAAACTAAGCCATTACACGACACCCACCTTATTACTGAAAACAATACTGTATAATAATGATGATAAATTATGATATTGCTTTGGTAAATGGTCCCGCAATCCTTAATTAATTGATATTAATAAGCAAACAGAGGGACACCATTTTAATTTTACGTCCCGAAATTTCAACTTGTAAATGCCATTCGAGTTTTGTTACTACATTCAAACAATTCATTTGTTTTTTTACAAAAATAAACGTGTATTAATATCAATTAAGTTAAATTGTAAAGTAGGTCGTCAGCAGATTCACGTCTTTCAATGACTTTCCGAACATTGTAGTGTTTAGCCGGACTTCAAGGCCTTTATTCTTTTAAAGATATTTATCTGTGTATATTTTACGTCACACACAGAAAGGAATGGATTCTTTCAAATCTATTTATAAGATAAAATAACGAATTTTAAAACGAATATAGTATTGAGTATTTATCGACTGTAATCAACTTATAATTCTGAATATCAATGTTTAAATGTCAGTATGAGATAATTGCCTTCGAGGAATTTTTTTGTTTATGGAAAGCATTTGATTTTGTAACCAGTCTTTTTTTGTTGTTTGCGCTGACCAAATCATGCCCTGTAACTGTGAAAACACTGCGCAGACACGCAGAGAGTTTTCGAAGCGAGTAATTAAAAGGCGGGATCAAGGAAGTGTGACGACCAGAAACTAGTAGCGGCGAATAACACTCAAGTTTTCACAACTGTAAACAACAAGTAAAAACAAATGTGACTTGTATTGACTGCAACTGGACCAAACGTTTAGTATAATTACGCGATTATTTTCACAGGACCTGATGGTCAGATGAGTTACGCTTCCTGATGGAGTTAGTGGTACTTGGAATACCGAGATGTCGTTCAATATACTTCAACCTCAGAGTTTCACATGAAGTTTTTCACCGTATTATAGATTGCTTTTTATAATAGTAATTTGCTGAACATGATTCAATACCGAAAGAAAGTCGCAAGAAGTGTTACAAATGATTGTTTCCTCCTGACAAACTCTGCAGTACCAACTTTCAGCAGACAAGTAATTAAAAGAACTATGTGATTTGATACAGAACAAACACGTCTGACGGTGAATTAGAATACAGAACTGTGAAAGGAAAATAAATTTATTTGCTAATAGGAAGAAAAATTTTGAAAGTAAGTTTGGGTTAAAAGCATAACATATGTATACACCACTTTTAAATGTTATCAGGGTCAACGAGTTCATAAAAATGTTCATCCATCTCTGTAATCAGATTGTGAATCTGATTCGGATAGGTCCAGAAACTAATACCATAGTTTATGCCAATGTCTGTATGATAATAGAAAATACTGAAAAGTAAAAATATTATTCATAAATTAATCTCTTTTGTTTACATATGTATTTATTAAGAACCATATCTGAAATTATTTTCTTGACATCAATCTTATCTTCTTATTTTAAAAATAAAATTAACTAAAAGCGTTTGGTTTTGGTGAGTAACAGGCTACATGATGACGATCATGATGCAGGCAACGTTCCTTTAATAGCATAGGAAAGGAATTGAAAACGGGGGATGTGGAAGGTAGAGCAAGGTAGCCAAGGGTTGATTAGGGTCCCCAGGCTGTAGTGTAAGGATCCTACCCGGTGTTTCACATAAAGGTGATGCAGAGAAAAGCCTAGAAAACCTTCATCAGGTAGGTAGGCCTATTGGGTACTACTCCTACGCCCTTCTGATAACGGGGGACCTGGATTGTTGTGGGAAAGCAACAAAACCCACCTTCATGCGGGGCAGTTGGCAGACTGGTCGAATGGAATCAGCGACCAACTATCACCGTATGCCGAATGTCTTTGACCCCCTACATACACGTCTCAAGCTTCTCGAGGTCGTCTCAGCTTGCAGGAGTCTTAATTTAATTACCTTGGCCATGGACCTAGGGGGAGAGGGAAAGAGGAAAACCAGGAAGGAGAAAGTCAGCCCTGACGGACTTACCAGAAATCCACCTGGCTTTCACTAATTTCCCTAGACTGTAAGCGCCCAACACGTATTAATGGCGTTGCGTGTGTGTTGTACTCTAGAGATAAATATATTTTATATATTTTTAAGCACTTATAATGTAGTTACTTAAATAAAACATCCTTTAAATTTACAAATAATTTTTCTAAAAACAGACCTAATAGATTGACCAACTATATTATTCTTATAAATAAAATTCATTATTTAAGTGTAAAAAAGCTTAAATTTTGCAAATATGAATATAAACATGTGGAGAAATTTTGACCAAATTTAGTATAAGTGTTCTTTGGACCTGGATATCAGAACTGTCGTGGTAAGACTCGGTTACCACCCCTAGGGATGGGAGTGAAGGAGGCGGAAATATATTAAACTGACCGATATTTCCGTCCAATAAATACTTTCCGGTGTCAATTAATTTGAGAGTGTTTCCCCCATCGCTATTTGTGTATAATCTCAACCCATTTTGTCATGGGAGGGGAGAGTTCATAGGAGTGGGGTTGGACAAGTGTCACTTAAAAACAACAGGAAAACTATCGAATTTGGTGTCGAAACCAGTGTAATTTGAGTCGCTGAGTCTGATTCTGACATTCAACAGGTCGGTTACTACGCAATTGAGCCCCTGTGAGAGGTATGAGAGTGTGTAAACAGAATTAATTCCATAGCGAGGATTGAGGTGGAGAGTGCAAATCAATAACATGAAATTGAACGATACTGGTATCTAATTCCTTGTAATGGAAGTTACGGCAAGCCTGTACTTCAGTACCACAGTTTCGGGGTGTGGGGGAGGGGAGGGGGTTGGAAGAAGTTGATAGTATTAACACGAAATCATACAAGATGCCTGTCTTTTCCATGTTACGTACCGGGGCTATTAGAGGTGGGCAAAAGAACTGAGAATGATTCAAAGAGTCGATTCTTACAAAATAGCCGTTCTCTAAAACGACTCAGTAAGAAGAGTTACGGCTCACTGTTTGATTCGTAGTCTTGAGCGAACCGCCCGCCTGAGTCGGCTCTGGGATTAGCTACTTGAGTAGAAGGGTACAAGTAAGATTCGACTCAGGTTCTGCATCGAAAAATTTATGAGCGGTACTCTCCAAGAACTAATAACGAATAACACTCGTATAAACTTATAAAGCTTAGCCCCTTTTATAACAGGCAGAATGGTAATGTCTTAATTATTGCTAAAAAAATCGTTACAGAAACTTAATTTTTATTTGTTATTGTTGCAACTTCTCTACATCCATAGTTAACATATTATTCCCTGAATTTTTGTCCGATCGATGTGTACATATAAAAAAATGCGTATGAGAGAGAAAATATATATCCAAACCCTTATATTTCACTGTTTAAAAGACTGTTCCTTGTGAACATATATATTTTTCAAAGATGAGCACATCTTGACGGAAAAAAGGAGTCGACTCACTTCTCAACAACTTTCCCAAATACTTTATGTAATTAGCAATATTAATTATGAAAAACAGTTATAGAAATATATTTATAGTTTTTATATATGACATTATAAATATATTACACATTTTGTTCTATAATTTTTGTGTGTATTCGTACCCCCACCCCTTTTTTACTCACGTTACTAATGCTCAACCTTGTTAAAAGAATCGGCTGGGATTCGGAGAGCCGGAGCCGTTTAAAATAATCGACTCGTAGCACTGCGACTCAACGAAAAGAATCTGCAGACTAATATAAATAAAAACCCGGGCATCGCCGGGCACCTCGCTATTTTATTAATGATTACTAGATCACATTGTAATTCCTAAGCATTAACAATATGCAGACTGTGGTTCAGTGATAAGAATGAGTACTCAAACTACCGTCCAAAGGAGAAAGGAAGTAAGTCTAAAAAATTCTTTTGAGAAGTGATAAATTTTCTTGAACTTCGGCATTTGCATAAACCCCTTACCTCTTTGAAAATGGTTTTATCTGTGCAAGAAATATGAATTTGTCTTTATAAATTAATTATAATACATTTATCGTTGAAATATTTTAAAAAGACGTAAAGTTTTACTTACTGCCTATCTACTTTGGACGGCAGAAAATAGACGAGCATCAAACCACCACCTCTTTTTCTGGAAGTTCGAAGTGTTTTACAAAACATTATAATAATCGTAGTCAACTGATGTTTGAACAGTTCGAGTAAGCATGTGACGGATAGAGTACATCCGTTGTGAATTCAAATTCATATCCTTTGAATGTTGACGACAAAAGCTTAAGTAAAAATTAACAGAAAAGTTAATATAATCTTTTGAGTAAAACGTAACATTCAACTTCTCTCGATTATATTTTCCAAATTTTGGAGAGCGGAGTCAATCGTTGCCAAGTGGTACATAAAAATTATATTTTTGGTGTATTTCCATGTTTTGGAAATTCAATAGTTTTTTTAATTTTCATTGGATCTGGTTCAAACTTTCTGGCGCTGTTTGTTGCAGGCCGCATAATTTTTTTGCGTTTGCAGTTATCTGTAATTATCTTAATTATTCACTCAAATTGCATTGTGTTCACTGCATTCTTGACTAGAAATCAAATACCTATTTACTATCCTAACGTTATTTTTTCATTTAAAGTGTGTAACACAAAAAATTATTGATTGGAAAAGAAGTAAATTCAATTTTCGTACGTTAATTCCTTCAAGAAGGAACCGTTTGTGAGCCTTATGCGTGTCTGAGCTTTTACATTGTAATAACATTATATGAACTATCAATGGTAACTAGCATAGTTTTAAAAATAATTTTTGGAATCGTTTTTCGAAGTTTTAAATTCCAATATTACGGCATTATATAAAAATTATACACAAGAGAGATATCGTGATTTTCGAGTGTGAAGTATTACACTGATTTCGCACTCGGAATTCTTACTATATTTGACATTTTGTATATCAACTTTGAGTTACATCTCAAATTTATCCAGAATTATGATTAAAGGCGTAAATATAAAAACACAAGTGATCAGAATGGTAAAAATCAGTACAAACGTATGAAGAATGAGATGGACAGGATGTGCCGAGCAGCCACAGAGGTTTGGCTCCAAGAGAAATGCAAAGCGGTTGAAATGGTGAATGGGAAAATAGACGCAGCTTTTAGGAAAATCGAATCAAAATTCGAAAAGAGGAAAAATATTAGCAAGAACATCGGGAGAGTAGATTGGAGGCCAATTCTAAATAAAGAAGAAATGTAAATATTGGAGGAATATCTATAAGAGCTGAATCACGTGGAAATCTAGATCAGTCAGTAATAGAAGAAGAAGAGGAGGTAGATGAAGAAGAGTTGGGGGACAAAATATTTAAGGTCGGAGTTCGACAGGACGCTGACAGATATGAGCAATGGCAACACGCCAGGAATTAATAACATTCCAGAGGACTTGATAAGATCATCAGGCGAAGAAGTAATATCATGGCTGTACAGGATAGTTTGCGAAATCTACGAAACAGAAACAATACCACAAGATTTAGTAACAGCATAACAGATGGGTCTGTTAGATGCGAACAAAACAGGACAATTAGTTTAGTATCCCATGCGTACAAAATATTAACGAAAATAGAATGCGAGTTAGGAGAAGATCAGTTTGGATTGAGGAAGAATGTAGGGACAAGAGAAGCAATAATGACTCTGTGTCTTATTTTAGAAGATAGGATAAGAAAAACAGGTCTACGTTCATGGCATTTGTCGATTGATAAAATGCCTTTGATTATGTAAACTGGATCACATTTTTAAGAAGAGAGGAATAAAATATCGAGAAAGAAGAAATTTATCCATAACCTCTACAGATGGCAGTCAGCAGTAATTAGAATTGAGGGTCAAGAAAAGAAAGCAGAAATCAAGAAAGGAGTAAGACAAGGATGCAGTCTGTTGCCCATGCTCTTTAACTTATTTATAGAACAGGCGATCAAGAAAGTTAAAATGGAGTATGGAATCATACTGCGAGGAAATGAAATAAAAACCCTGCGGTTTGCCGATGATATTGTAGTATTAGGAGAGTCAGAAGAAGACTTGAAAAACATAACAAAGAAAGAGTACAACATGAGGATTAATAGAGGGAAAACCAAGGTAATGGAATGTAATACAGGAAACAGTTGAATAACAATGTGTTTTAGAAGGAAGTTAATGAATGACTAGGGATGGTAGAAGTATACTAGACATAAATATACCACAGGCAAGAAAGGTTTTCTCAAAAAAGAGGATTTTACTTATGTCCAATGGAACCTTCCACTCCTGTCTAAATAGCAGAACATATGTTAAAAGAAGAATATATATGTTAATGCAACTCACGGAAGGAGGTACGTGTTGCATAAAAATTGCAAAGAAATGGTTCAAGTTCTAAAAAGGGAACCTGATGACAACATATACCACATAAATCTCTAATTGTGACGTTGTCATAGCCCAATAAAAGAGCGTTGCAGTGATGTGTTGGACTATGCAGAAGATTACAAGAAAAATCCTTTTCGGTCAAGAAAATTAGTTTCACAATTGGTGTTCGAACTTAAAAACGTTTCGTTATAGAAAAGTGAGTGGTATCATTACTATTTATCTATCTTCTTCTCTCTCACACACACACGCCATAAAACACATTATCTCCTTCCCCCTCTCCCTTTTACGCTGATACCCCTCTTCTCTATCTATCTCTGTGTGAGGGAAGGGGGATTCACAAAGACACAACAATATATAATTAAGAGGACAAGTAATTTATTAGTTCATCTAATAAAAGCGACAATCATGCGTCACTGAAGTCTTTAGTTTATTATCAGAAATCGTCATGAATTTATACGAAATACACATTAAAACGTTGATCTCCAATAAATCATAATACAATATAATATTACACGTTAGAGAAAAATATTTTAATTTTTTGTAACAACTGTTTCGAAACAATGCAATTTATAGCTCAGTTCCTTCATAGACAGAAATATATAGGATAGAGAGAGGAATTACCATCGCAGATTTCGCTAGGTATTTGCGGTAGAAAAGTTGCGATCTTTGCGGTCAACTGATAAATTGCGCTGGGATTTCTCTGTGTTGTAACGACGATTATTTTTGTGGTCTGCGTTGAGCCAAGCAAAAGCACAACTCGCTGCCGAAACTGTGAAAGTCTTAAATGAGTCAATTTATATTGCACGATAAGTTAAAAGGACATCTGTGTTACGCTGGGCGCAAATTGAGACGTGTGTGACGCGCGCAGCTCGACTAGCATGAGCGCTGCGCAGCGTGTCGTGGCCTGGCGGGGTCCACCCTCGCAGATTTACCATCTCGATTACGATAGAACAGTCTTTTTATTGAATTTTAACTCCAAATCGGATTCAGATGAATTAAAAGACCTCGTGCACATTCCGTTGATTTGCAACGAGAAAAAAAAAGACAAGTATATTTTGCGGATAAGGAAAGATGGGTTCTGCAGTCTCCGTATTCCTCTCCTTCCTTCTCATTAATAAATTTTGTATGCTCCAGTCCACCATTTAGGAAGGTACTGTTCTCTTCTAAATCTTTATAACCTATTTCAGGAGACCCTTCTCTATGAAAAGGAAGTTGAGACTCGTCACTGTCGTCGTTTATGTATATGACTTTTACGCGGTCCACTTGCCGTAAATCGTTCCAAAAATTATATTTGTTTTTGAAACCTCCATGGTTTAATGACCTCGAGAGCAGTTTCACTTTTCATACATCACTGCTGTCGATATCATTCAAGATAGGAAGCTAGCCCTCAATTTCATCCTCTTCCCCTTAAATAATTTCAATTTTTTATTTTACACGATCGCTCACTCTCCATCTTACACCCTCCGCACTCACCGCCTCCTCCTCTCCCTCCACCACTCCCCCTCTTTTTGACTCTGACTCTCTTTTTCTGTCTCTTATATATATATAAGAGGAGTAGCCAGATTCAGAACCACCCTCATGTAGCCCGTTGCATGAAAAAAAATAGTAAAAAGCGGAAAACTAAAGTCCGGGGATAACTTGTGATAGCTTAAAAACCAGGGAGAGATAAAGAGGCACAGAAAGACAGTTTTATGTATCAGAAAATATACCTAATTTCTTAAATTGTAATATAATCCTTCATTACGTTGCATGAAAATTTAATTTTTATTTCTTAGGTAGCTTTATAATTTATGTCGATGGATAAATGTCTTCATATTATAAGTAAATAGGTACTATCTGTGTATCTCTCCCAGTTATCCCCGGACTATAGTTTTGCGTTTTATACAATTTTCATGTAACGGGCTACATGAGGGTGGTTCTGAAACTGGCAACTCTTCTTTAAAATAATAGAGAATGTAACTGAAAAGGGGGGACGTGGAAGGTAGAGCAAGGTAGCCAAGGGTTGACTATGGCCCCCGGGCTATAGTTTAAGGATCCTACCCGGTGTTTAACCTAAATGAGATGCAGGGAAAACCTTAGAAAATCTGCATCAGGTAGGTCGGACATTGAGTACTATTCTCACGCCCTTCCGAATGACGGGAGATGAGTCTGGTGTGGGATCGCAGCATTCCCTTCTCCGTGTCTTTCCAGTTTTAGAAAACAGTTGGCTGACTGATCCAGTGGGAGCAGCAGATAACTCTTATCGTGGCACAAAGTCTTCTCCCACAGGCACTCCCATTCTTCCCAATTACAAAATAATAAAATAAAAACGTACGCGGTCCGAGCTGCGGGCAAAAGCTAGTTTTTAATAATTCCTAACAGTTTCATGTATCATAAAATATACCTAATTTCTTAAATTTTAATATAATCCTTCATTACGTTGCATGAAAATTTAATTTTTATTACTTAGGTAGCTTTATAATTTATGTAGATAGATAAATGTCTTCATATTATAAGTAAATAGGTAGTATCTGTGTATGAGATCATTCCATTCATGGAAATCAAAAATTAAAGCCAAGGCCTGATTAAATGAGATCCATTATCGTTGACCCCCATTTACATCTCATGGGCCCCAAATTTTAATTTCGCTGGCATGGACCCCTAACAGATCGACGTCGACCATTGGTTATCGATATAGACAACTCTGAGAATCACGGATCAACATCAACTATAGAAGTATAAAATATTTCAACATGCATTTGGGTAAATCTTTTCGCGATTATTAAAAATTTGATGGAGAAGATATTAAAAAGAGAATAATTGCACGTGTATCTCGCAAGAAAAATAATAAAAACTAGTGGCATAAAGCCTAGATGAAAAATTGTAAATATCAGATACAATAAAATAAATGGTAAATAGTATGGGAAAAATAAAGATAAATTACTTGGCAGAACACCAAATCAATTTACACCTTTGAAAATTGGGAGAATATTGGCCAGTGCCAAGAAAATATCTGGGATCTATTAAAAAGTTAATTAATAGTTGGAGCAATGTATCAATATAACGTCTAGACATTTTTTCTAATACTTTCTTTCATTAACAGTGAATTATGTCTCTGTCAAGACCTGGCGTTATACGGAATAATTGCATTGATTTTTCATCCAAGACTGTTCCATTATTTCTAAGACATTGTATTTAGTTTAAAACTAACTTACTGTATTTTCACGTTTCATTTTCATCTGAAATAAAATGTTACTTGGTAAAGTAATGAGTTACCTAGTTTGGGGCGAATATTAATTTCTTTGATGACGTGTTATTACTTTTAGGTGACTAATGATGGCGAAAACATGGTCCTTCACGTAGTTCTTCCATCCATGGGCGTCCAGAGCCGTAGTTCTAGTCTACCTGTATCTCCAAATTATTGTAAGTTTCTATACACGTACTATATATGCTTACTTTTGAGTTAGAAAAACGCTGCATCAAGCATCCTTATGAAAAATAAACTATTTTATCTGATAATTTATACATATATAATAGATTACTTGAATGTATTTTTCTGGAACGTTTTCAGTCATATGTGCTTAGGTAAACCCTATATACAACTTTTGTGTTCTCAATTCTTCTCACGCATCTAATGTTCTGTTTTATAAAAACAGTTCCTGTTACTCCAATTATGATTATACAAAAAATATTTTAAATAAGGTTTGCCTGTAATTGAACTCCAAGTGAATCAGTTGTTTTCTGCTAATTTCAAGAAGGAATGAGTGACTACTTGAAAAAATTGCATATTTTCATAAAGTTTTACGAAACTTATTGATTTCGTTACTAAGTAAAAATAAATTATAATATAATTAAAATATAATATTTTTATATTGTGGTGGTCGTTGGTTACACGAACAAAAATATTTTTGTACAATGAAACGAACAATAATAATAATAATGTATTTAATTTGAATAGAAATATAACTCAAATTAAGTTATAGTGCAAAAAATATAAATTTACGAATATCAATTTAATCATTGGCTCAGTCGGTAAAAGCAAAAAGAATAATCTACGCAGCTTCTAAATGGCTGCTCCCGGGAACGCGGGTGACGAACGATATAGTTGAAAATTAAAATCGCGAATTAGACGAGAATGGTTTGTGTGGAAAAACCGGATAAAATGCCGTTACCAGATGTTAAACAAAGGCCTGGCGACGCCGTTCCTCTTATGCCGTGTCGATGTTCCTTCGCTGAAACACGTCTCCTCTCTAGCGCCTCGACCTTCTCCAGAGAGCTCCCCGAACCAACTGTTGAATCTACAATGCACTCCAGGCCATCAACAATGTTACAGACGGTGACGTTTCCCGCCGACATTTCCCGCCTACTCGGCCCCACCAAGCCATTCTCGTTTATGTCCTGTATACGTAAATAACAAAAACTAAATTATTTTTGCTTTACCCGATGAATGTAAGGGTCATGAGTCACCACAATATCTCTATTTAAAGTCGCATCATCTACTATGATTAGTTCCGAATACCGCAGAGAACTCGTTTACTGTAGTTTTACAATGTGAAAACACACACAACATCCATACCCATGCCAAGATTCGAACCCAGGACCTCTGTGATCCGAAGCAGCAGCACTAACCACTACACCACAGGAGGTCGGCTAATTATTATTTTTTACCTTTGGATGTTGAAGGTTCCTGATAAGGTTTGTTTATATTTTTCAGGTGTAACTCTTTTAAAGGACGAAACAGTTTTGAAATTATTGTAAAACTCACTACAATGTCACATCTGTGTTAATTTTTATAATGAGCAAAGCTTTGACAGCCGAAATTTGCATCCTACCCCTTACGACTGTCTAGACATTGCTCATAACAGAAAATGTTCCTTCTACTACTGACCATATTCCAAAACACAAACACGATTAATCCTAACCATCTGCTAAAGTAGGTCAATCAATGGATTAACCTACCACCATGTCAATTATATACACATTTATAATCTTGTAAACATAATTTGTTTCTTGTATATACTGAAAAAAAATATTGTACCAACTAAAAATCTTATGATAAAAGTTTTTATATAAAATAAAATAAAAACACGATTAATTTCATCAAATTTCCACGTTGTGTTATTGAAAATTGTGCGTTATTAACAGACAGTATAAATAACGATGTTCTCTGCTCCTGATAAAATGAAATTCGTTTTGTAAGAAATTATTTAGGAGAGTCGGAAGGTCCCATATTGCCAATGTTAAAATAGTTATTTTTTAGAAGAAAGACAAGAATGGGAAAATGTCAACCTGACCAGGGACATTTTTCCATTCTTGTCTTTCTTCTAAAAAATTAACTATATGCTTTACTGGGCTCAAATTGTGCATTCCCATTAATTTAGTTTATAGTTGTTTTTTGGTACTTTGTCTTCGGAAACTTATAGCTATAGCACTGAAATTTTCACAAATTATTTTTAACCTTTTGGCATGTGTGTGTGGAAACAGAATAAACGATTAATTTGTAAAGATCTGTTGTTATCCATAACTAATCATTCAAATCATTTATTCTCCTTCCACACATACCCATAAGGTTACAAATAAGCTGATGAATTTTCAGGGATGTATGCAATTTCGGAGAAAAGGGGTCCTATTGTAAGATAGGGCCTTCCGACTTCCCATAAATATGCATTTTCGTTTCCCCATAATGTCTAGTAAAGTAATACTTAAAATAATTTTAATAAACACCACAAACAAGCACAATATATGTTAAACAACGCAAAAATGCTTTATCTCGGTATTAATATATACAGGGTTTTAAGAAAAAGCGTCGAATATTTAGAGAAGTTGTAGTATTCATTAAAACAGGAAAAAAATCCAGAAAACGTGGATCGGGTAACGTATAGTGTCTGAGATATGCACACTTGCTCATAGGAGAGGTTCAACCTGACGTCCACTCGAGACACTTGCTATAGAAGGTGTATAATCCACATATAGAACTTAAGAAAATCTTATTATAAGTTAAAAATTAATGAATAGTTACAGTATATTCTAATATTAATAAAGCAACCTATGTAAAATCTCTGACTCGTTCCACATCCTTGAAGCTTGTGTTTCTCTATAGGATTTATGGAATATGATTTTATACTTATACTTATCTGTAGTCTTTGCTAACATCCTCCAACAAAATCGAAAGTATGTTAACACTAAATTGATGATAATTGTGGTAGTAATTTACCAGCAATAACACCTGTCCATACATTGATGTCCTCTTTCTACAATTACGTAAAAATTTTCATCAGTCCACACGTACGGGTTATGAAAGTTCACAACCCTGTCACGTTGGTAAATAAAATCCTCGAAGTGAACAGTGGACCTACAGCACACTTAATGAGCAATCAATCAGCTATGGTAGCCTTCTGGCTGGACGCGTATAAAAGAGGATGACTCACGCCTTCTGTTGCAGCCAATCGCCGCACACTGGATCCAGTTCTCCCCCCCCCCCCACACCCTAAATGTATTCAGCCGCTATGGACAAGTGGACGACAGAACTCAAAAAGTGGGCGTTTCCGGACCCATGTTTGTTGGACTTTTTTCTTCTTTTGATGATTACTACCAGCTCGCAAAATAACACTTTGTATATAGTATATAACTCCAAAAGGCAACAATTTAGCTATAACGTATAATGAGAGTAAGGTTGAGGTTTTGATGATCTCTACATGGACATTATCTGAATTACTGACCCAGAAAATAGACAGCTCAATCAAATACGGGCTGTCCGTAGAAAATACGTAAGTATGGTAAACTGAAAACAAAGGATAAAATTTAAATTATTGTTAATTGTAGCTGATTAGTTTCTTTCGCTTCACCGATAATTGAATATGTAGAAATTGTACTAAGATATTAAATTATCTGTGAAGAAAATTGGCGGAAGAAGTTGATTTAGCGCCAGGGAATTTTTTAATTAAAAATTACGAAATATTTAGTTAAATAACACAAGTTTATTTGGAGCTACAAGAGAAAACCAATCCACAGGGCGTGGTAATTGATACAATGCACCCGCCATTCTCCACCGCTCCTTGCCATCGACTCGATTCAAATCCGTGTGCAGTCTCACTTCCTCAATCCTGGTAGCGGGTTTGATGCCCTACACCTACAACTACGGTCGCCACTTCTCGTAAACCCGCGTTATTATCACCCTTACTCCATCATGATTCGTCCACGACACGCGAACTCGGAATTGTTCAGCGCTCGGGCGCGCCTTCTCAACAATGCCTTCCTCTGTCGGCGCGACTCAAACGAAACCTCCAACACAATCCTCGAGCGGCTTATCTGCTATTAGGGACGGAGCCGTAACTTAATATATATTGTTGTGATGACTTCGTTTTACGTTTTTCGGCTTCGCTCCAACTTCATTTTATTGTTTCGCCTATCATTGGGGCGCTAGGTAATTTATTAAATAAAAAATTACCGAAAATTTAGTTTAAACAAGAAAAATCTATTTATTCCAGCAGTTGAGATATAAGTTATCCACATGCCGCGGTCATTAAAACAAACGAATCTCCTAATCGTTTCGTCGTCATAATTCAAATGAAATCACAAACTAATTCGTGTTGGCGTCTAACCATCGTATTCTGTTGCGTGTTCGAGACCCTTCACTCACGATTTCTCGCAAACACATACGCCCGCCCTTATTCCATGATCCCTGATCGACGGCCGACTTTTTTGCGCGGCATCCACCTTTGACGGCACATCAAACGCAACAATACTCTGGTAGTTTGAAAGCTAACTTTGCTGCTTTCTGGGACGGAAATATAACTTACATGTTACAATATGTATTATATTTGTAAAATAATTCACTTAATTGCGAATCTTCTCCGTCTAATTGTTCAGGGCCATAAAAATCTGTTTCTGGATATGCGTATACGTGACAATTCCGGACTGCAAAATGTAGGGTTTTAAATACTTGAGAGAAAAGTATATTATTTCAAAGTAAAAAATTTCATCAAAACGAAATAATTATAACAAAAGGCCTGATGGTCAAAATAACTAAGTTATACAAGTCCTTACTTCTCTAAAATGAAAATAAGTAAGCAATGATTGAAATAAAATGTACCAAGAGAATGCTGAAATGTTCTAAAATCTTAATGTTATGTAAAATAACGTACACTCTGAAAGATAATACCCCTAAGTACAAAACTAAATAATCATGATTTACTTTTATGAATGTGATTTAGTGACGAAATGTACAATGAGATCCTTAAATTGAAACTCTAAAGTAAGTTATTTTTCAAGTTAAAGATATCTATCATTGTCGTAAATCACTTGCAAAATCTGACTTCTAACTGATTAAAGGTTTCAAATAATGGATGAAGACGATGAGAGGAACTTCAACGCTTAAAAGGAAATTCTTATAAATAAATGCTTGTATACATCTATTCAAATGCGCAATGCAATTAATTTGAAGAACATTTGTATTTTAAGAAAAATCATTTCAAATGATTAACGTTAGTGATTTTTCGTCTCTGTATATGAACATATGAACGTCCCTGAAACGTTATCGTAAAGAAAAGCATGCCATAAATTATTTACAAATCAAACGTTTTCTGATAACATTTCTTCTCTCTTTATCACTTGACATAAATACGTAATGTTACAAAAAAAAACTGCTCATAAGGAATAATTCAAATAATCACACAAAAAGTGAAAGTTGAATTATTCTTGCCGTGAAATATTGTATCAGAAAGTTAAGAACACAGAAACACTTCTTTTCATTAAGTCTTAATCAGTGGCGGATCGTGAAATTTTTAAGTAACGTGCTACAACACCCCTCGAAATAATTTTTACGAGGATAATTAAGTAATACATTAATATTACAACAACAGTGATAGAGTTCCTAATACTCTGCGGTTCGTAATATCATACATTACTAATTCCATCTACATAACATCCAATAATGCATCAGTTTTAGAAGATTACATTTTTAAAAACAAGTTGACACACATTTGTAACAGGAAAGCATTTTTACTTCGATGTAATTTGAATAATCATCACACAACCAAGGATGGACTATTTTCAATGTATTTAAAAAATAACAACCAGTTTTTTTGTTAGTCTATACAAGTTTAATTGCAAAATATTTTCAATATATCAATTTTAATGTTAAAACAAGAACTTTCGCCTAGTTATAGGCATAGTCATCTGAGATATAAAAAACAAAACATAGGATATGTTACATTCTTATTTGTAATATATACAAGGAACCATTCCTGACAAGCATTCACTCATGTTAATAACATCAAAATATTCATTACAAGCTTAGCTTTTTTGGTGGGTAACAGGATACATGGCCGACCTCCTGTGTAGTGGCTAGCGTTGCTGCCTCACAACCCAGAGGTCCCGGGTTCAAATCCTGGCATGGGCTTGGATGTTTGTGTCGTCATGGTCACGGAGACCGGGATTAAGACTGTTGGAGGATCGATACGCTGACCACGAGTCACTCCAAATTCGGAATGTGTCATGCAAGATGAAAGACCGAAGTCGACTCGGTAGGCCCAGGCCCTCAATGGACTGTAGAGCCACAGAGGATGGAAGGAATAGGATACATTAGCGCATCTCTCCTTTAATACCATAGAAGGAGAATTGAAAAGGGGAGGATGTGGAAGGTAGCCAAGGTTTGACGATGGCCCCTGGGCTGTAGTGTAAGGATCCTACCCAGTGTTTCACCTAAAAGTAATGCAGGGAAACCCCTAGAAAACCTGCATCAGGTAGGTCGGGCTATTGGGTACTACTCCTACACCCTTCTAATAACAGAAGACTGGATTGTTGTGGAAACACAATCAGTATTGAGTAGCAGTTGGCCGACTGGACCAATGGGATCAGAAAATAGCTCTCACGTTATGCTGAAGATCTTTACCCCCATCTCAGCTTGTAGGAATCTTAATTTAATTACCTCGGCCATGAACCAAGGGGAAAGAGGAAAACCAGAAAGGAGGAAGTCAGCCCTGACGGACTTACCAGAACTCCACCTGGCCTTCAATCATTTTCCTACAAGTTCCTCCTTAATCATCTACAAGCTTATGGTTATTGAGGTTCTGTTGTATATAAATTCCTTCAATTAGTTTTCTTTTGAACAGGAATGGTTGACTATGTAAAACCTCCACATCATCCCACATTCCTTCATGTGTTTAGATAGGGCTGCACTAGTGTTACCATTTGGTTTAATATTACTTCTATAAAAATATATCCTCTTTTTCAAATGTGTACTTGTATGACCAATGTAAATGTTATCGAAATCTTTGCACCTAATTTTATAAATTATATCCTTCCTATGTAACACATCAATTTTATCTCTTTTGTTGTTGATATATATAGTGAGTTTATTAATGGGTCTCATCACAATATTGGTGTCTCCAAAACCTTGGTTAATAAATATTCTCCTTATGTTTTCTGTGATACCTCTAATGTAGAATTTCACTATTGGTTTTACAAAATCATTTTCATGCAACATATTTACATTTTTAACACTCACATCTTTAAGTTATTGATATCATTATCATCATTCTTATTAACCACATTAAAGTATTTTAATAAATCAGTCTCAACATTGCTTTTAACTATAGGTGCTACTCTAAGCATTTTGACTGAACAAATTCCTTCTTTGCATACTTATCATCCTTTTTTTTGCACCAAAATTTTGTCCAACATTTTTGTATTAATTTCGTATTTTAAAATTATTGAAAAATGTTCTAATGATATTAGACACTCATTGTTTAAAACATCCACTCATTAAATTTCAAGGTAAAATAGGTTCAGCTGTAACAGTGGCATTCATTCACACAACAGATACTTCCATGCCATTGAACACTTTTCATAATTTCTGAGACTTGAAAAGATCCTAACTGGGGTAAATTATATTGAAAGGTTGTTACATAACAAATTACCAGCTGAAATGAAGGGGATGGATATAACCTAAATAAATTGCTGTGTAAACAGTTTCTATTCCATACATAAGTATATGAATGCCAACCTCAATTACCTTAAAATTAATTTTGCATGATTTTACATATGTGTATATTTTATAATGATATGCTTTAATACTTGTGTTTTTCTGATGTAGAATGTTTGTCAAAGCATACATTTTATTTGAAAGGTGGTGTGTGTGGATATGTGAGTGACAAATCCTTTTATTCTGTAGGTTTCTTTCTGTGATGGGTTCTGAAGGGTTATAGAAGACTGACTTAAAAAACAAATTTCTATTTCTACAATATGACATCTAGTATTAAACAAAGAGTGATGAACCTGCATGTGTGGACAAGATTGTTGTGAAAGTAAAGAAAAATTACTTTGACAGAATATTTTCTCATGATTTGATTGCAGTTCAGTGTAAATTAAAAGGGAATAGAGTTGACTTATTGAAGGTCATGAAAGTAGGAGGTGATTGGTCAAGTCTACTTTGTGCTTGTGTTTGTTGAGGAGGTAACAGAGCATTTTCTATCTCTATACCTGTCCATCAATTGTTGTTGGTGTGGTATTCAGTCCTAAGATTGGTTTGATGCAACCCTCCATGTGACCCTATCTTGTGCAAGCCTTTTCATTTAACTAGCACACCCAACAACCTCCCTAATCTGCTTAGTGTATTCCATCCTTGTCTCCCTATTCTGTTCTTACCCCACACGCTTCCCTCTAATGCTGCTTCTTCGCCCAATGCTCTTATCAACTCTGCATGGAATGTTATGGCGCTTTACCATAACTCAGGTCTTTCAGTACCCTATCAAACTCTGACCTTAAAATTTTGTCCCCCAACTCTTCGTCATCCACCTCCTCTTCTTCTTCTATTACTGACTGATCTAGACTTGCAGATATATTCTAGATATTCCTTCCACCTTTCTGCTTTTTCTTCTTTATCCTCAATTGGCTTCCCATCAGCTCTCCTGATGCTCTTGCTAATATTTTTCCTCTTGCCAAATGATTAATTGATTTTCCTAAAAAGCTGCGTCTATTTTCACCATGAAATCTTGTGTCCATCAATGTATATAATGAAAGGAAATATGACAAATGTCTTACTGTGGTAATTATTTTAATAAGTTATAGATAAATAACTTGCAGGAAATTCACAATCTCCATTTCACTTTCCTTTCCTTACAAATCAAATGTAATAATGAAAGAAAAACTAATGATTATATTTATTATCCGCAAAGTTTGATTGTAATATAATACAGGAATGTAGTTCATATTGTTCCTACCAATATAGAAATTAATGTTGTCATAAAATTCTAATATAAGAGCAAAAAATTAATTTTTGTGGCAGCACCAGTTATGAATCGTCATGTGAGCAATGTGGGTAGCCAACAGGAGTTGATAACACAATCACAATATCACCAAGGACTTCCTCATAGCTTTTCAGCACTAGAACTGTCAAAGACAAATTTAAGCATCTCCAAACCAGCAGAAGATCCACTACCTATGTCTGATGCCGAAAAGGCTAGCCTGTGCAGGTAAATTCCATGGTACTTTAAAAATATTTGTTTAAGCACAGCTAAGCATATTAACCATGCTAATCTTGACTATAGCTAAGGAATTTTCATGATTTACCACTCATTTAATCAATTTGGGCAAGCTATAAATTTCTCGTGCACAGTGGGACCAAAATATTGTAAACACTTTTGAGCTATCAATATATATAAAATTAATTATGTGAAATGTCAATTTTCTGAGCAGTCATTGACTTACCTTAAATTGATAGTAGGCATCAACTGGCAGGGAAGTACAAAAATGTGAATTTTTGAGAATGTCTTCCTTCAGGTTCAGGTTTCCATTGAGAAGGCATCTCATGGTTTGAAGTACTGGCTCACCAATTCTCTCAGTAAGTGGACCCAGTGTTCAAAGTTAACCCAAGTCAACTTAGTGAAGTGATTTGTTCCTGAAAAGAAGTCTCAAAGAAGAGAATTGGTTGCATTAAGTAAAATAAACTGTACAGAAGTATGTGCAAAGCAAATTGTTAACTAACTGAATTCCATGGCTAAGAATGATCTGATGTGAAATGAACTGATCTGATGTCAACTGATGACTCAACTTCTCAAAGAGAAGTATTTTGTTTTTGCTCTCCAAGATCTACTATTGTAAATGAAGATCCTACTTGGCACCAAAAACTAGGTATGGCGTTTCCTTTCATGTATCATGGAGTTGAAGATTGTACCAGTCATATCAAGCAGCATACTTTGGCTTAGGATCTTGAAAAGTTTCATATGTTGATTCCTAATATCAATTTTGGTAACTCGAAACCTGTTTTCTGTTTATTTAAAAGCTTTCATGTCAGATTTTATAAAATTTAAATATGTAATCCTAAATTCTAAATGTTAAAGCCATCTCATTTTCTTAACAGGGAATATTTAAGCATTACACTTAGTTGCATATATGCAGTATTCATAGTGACACTTGGAGTTGTAATCTACATCAGTGACATTCTATTGGGGACAGCACCATTAGCAGAAGTAAGTGATAGCATATTTTAAATATTAGATAGGCTACTTGAAAGAAACCATAAAATATTAAAATCTTCCATTCTATTTATTTTGATGGAAAAATTCATGTCACTAAATAAATTATTCCTGAAACTTTCATTGATCCAAATAAATTTATCAGAAAATTACATAAAACATGTTTAACAATAGATCTGTATCATCCAGTAAGTAAGACCCAAAGTATTCTACATCACTTCAACCACTTGTTCCTCCTACAAACCAAAATAGCAAAAACCTGAGCTAGTTCGACAACTTATATAAATATCTCAGCCACCTAATACACCACTACCACTATGGGAATACTCAACATTACAACTCATAATTCTTGGAAATATATTGTATATAACTCATTATACTGCTTAGACCTACTGCCATTATTACTAGGTAATATTTTCTACATATTTATATCAATTATTTGCTCATTAAAACACATAATTCCATTGTTCATTATACAACATTTAATGTGTCTGAATACACTACATCATTTAATATGTCAGAATACACTACAGCAACTCTTACAGCTTCTCTCTTCTCAACCAAAACCTTTCCATTATCCTATTGAATATAAATGACTTCTTAATTTTTCTTTTACATACATTAATTTACTTGTATAATAATATTTGCAGACATAATCTACCCTGTCCAACTATGAAAGCCCACCAGTGACCAATATAATAAAAATAGTCCATTTATCATCACAACCTACTTTCCTGGCTTACAAAAACTCAACTCGTATCTACGCCTAACCTACAGCCAGATATAAGAAATTTCTTTATCACTATACTCCACACCTGTCAAAAAGTTGTCTCCACAACATCCTTGTCCACCTCTTTTCACCTGTCATTCGCACTCCCCTACACAAAGGTTGCCAGCCTTGTATTAGATATTGGTTCCATGTCTGTCCTACTTTGTGTAGGATGGGTGGGAATTAAATTAAAATGGTAATTAAGAAATATTGGAAAATTTATTTACATGAGAAAATTTAACAGGGAAAACATTAATGAGGGAAATATTTACAAAGGAATTTAAGGTTCAGCAAAGCAATCTAATCTAAGATTATCTCAGGTTCAATGCCATGGGCAATACCCTTCCTAAACATTATGGATCGGAAAATTGGCAGGATACCTCGTTGCAGGGTGGCATCAATTGACCACCAGCTTCTCTATATGGCATCATCTTCTTCTGCATATGCGTCCAGGGCCAAGCATCAGTTTCCGTCCATCTCTTTCTAGTTCTGCAGACCAAATGCTTGTCTACACAGCCTCACTACTGGGTCCAAAAGCCCTAAATTGATCTTTTACAATCAATTTACATTTAACCATGAAACCCCATTGGCCGAGGCAACCATGTGGTATGGCACATGTTGTTGTTTATATGGGTCTCTTTCTTTCCCACGCCAACTATTTGTGAAAATAATGCAGGTCATATTTGTACATCATGTGACAGTATTCCAGAGGCTTATAGCCCCGCTGTGCACCAACTTGTCGGCACCACTCAATTCACCAATCCTAATTTTACATTACAAATAATAAAATACTCACTATTGTGTTATAGCTTTAACTACAACAATCCTCTAGACTTCTTCACAAATACCTTCAAATAAAAATAAAACATTAATTGTCCCCCTTACCACACCATTCACCAAATTGCTAGGCTATCTACATTAGTTAAACAAAACAATCTCTTCCCAAATGCATTAGCATGCCCAGCTGAACTATTAAACTCTTTAAACACAATTCCTATTAGCTGTTCACACCACACACTACAACACCAACAATTTTAACCAGTTTCACAATGACCCTCATTAAAGTCTTCCCTCTCCAGAGTCATCATATGCTAAACTCCATCCTAATTCTACATTCGAAACATGACATTCAGCCTTGTACTGTCCTGAGGAAGGGGGTTTAAGCCCTTAAAACTTGAAATGTTCATTGTTTCTTACCCTGACAACACCAACTATCAATTTAAGATAAGCCAGGCTCTCTGTATCCCTCTTTCCTATCAGATGAGTTAGTTAATTTGGTAATGTACAGTATCATAGCTTGGCATTATTTTATTATGACTTAACTATTGAGTCAAATATAATTCTAACTTCAATGTTATTGTTTTTTTATTTCAATTTAACAAGTTTGTACAGCTACTAATTTTCCTGGTATAGTATTTCAGTCTCTACTTGGCAACAATGGGATTTGGCTGTTTTTTGTTTCTCTACATTGATATCAGAAAATATCTGAAGTCTGAAACAGAGAAATTGGCCTTAAACAAAGAATCTGAAAACACAGGAATTAAAAAAGGTAGAACTACATTTTAACATTTATGTTCAGTATTTATGTGTTTACTATGTTACTCATACTTCCTCTGAAACTACAATTAAATGATTTAACTATTTTATTAATGTTTCCCATCATATACTACAAATAAATTACTTAATGGAAGTAAATATAAATTAGACTACTTCTTAAATAGTACATTAAAGAAGAACCCTTATTTTAAATGACAGGTTAAAATTTTAAATAATATCTCAAAATGTAAATGAACAAAATAAGCACTCAAGTGTAGACAATATAATAATAAATTTATCAAAACCTTCAACATCTGTATGTGGTAAAGAATAAAACAATTGTATTCATTTCAGCCTTCTCATTACACAACTTTGCAAAAATCTATACCATGAGAGGAAAACTGTCAATGAATGTGAGATCACTCTGTTCAATGGGTACAGTCTGTGCCACTTCCATTTTGATAATTTCAGACTTTCTTCAGAAAACCCAGAAAGGCCAACCACACTCCCCAATGTGAGCTGCACATGAAATATATGTCCAAGACAGTTTGGAAAACCAAACATCAATCAATTTCAAGCTTCATCCCCATCAATCCAAATTATATCAAAATCTGATATCTTGTATTATGATTATAACTCACTTATTTCACCTCTTCTATTGGCCTATGATTTTGTTTCACTAACACTTTCATTTTATATTTAATTTGCAGCATACTTTCTTCCTGCATAAACTGAGTTTATCTACCATTTCCTTCTACTCAGTAAGGATTATTAAATTATTCTGTAAATTTAGACATTTAATATAATTACTAATAGTAATGGTATATGAATGGTGTTGACATAACTTTCAATATAACATCATTGGATCCATAGACATTATGTTATACTTTATTATATTTTGAAACATCCTGAATCATAACCAGTAATCATAACCATTTTTCCTTTCTTTTTTCAGAAAACCAAGAAATTCACCAATATTGTTTTCTTCAAGGAAGACATTCAGGAAGTTTCTATCTCAAACTTGGTGCAGCAGGTTAGCAAAGTTTTATAATATTGTCAACAAATCAATAAGAATTGGTACTAAACTTTTAATTATTTTTATAGCCTTTTGTCTTGGTCACTTGATACATCTGGGACTTTTGCTAGGATATCAAATTGTATTTCTTACATCTGACTCTGAAGAATTTATTGATTGTGCTAGTGTTCCAATGCTGCTTTTGGATATAATGTATCCCATTTACTCTTTCTTCCAGCTATTTTTCATATTTAAATACTCAAATGTAAGTAATCCAGTAGGTAAGTAATTTGAAATATTAGAGTATTGATAATGTATTTTAACATCAATTTGTAGGCTTTTACTTTACAATGCTACAGATATTTTTCTCATAAATACCAACACAAAAAAAATAATTATTAATAAACTGTGTCAAAAAGAACATGAGCATTGTGAGACAGAATATGTACAAACTGTTGCAACTAAATTTCATACTTCCAAAATATAATATTCACATTGTAAGGTGGTTTCTTGTTATAAATTTAATACACAATTTAAATGATTTAATGAAATGGGTGGGCACCAGTGAATAAGGAAACGAAAAAGAATGCACCTAGGCTGCTGATTCCTGAAACCAACTTCAACCTTCTTCTAAGAGATGAACTTTTACTGTCCATGTTAAGAACTCAACTTACTCTTTTCTGAAGCTGAGGCACGAATGTCATCTCTAGTGTTGAAGCAAAACTGCATTTCTCAGTAACTGAAGCAAGACTCTCCACTTTGAAGGTTGAAGCAAGACTCCCCTTTGAAAGCTGAAGTTAGACTGCCTTTTGCAAGGCTCTCGCACCTTTGAACTGTACTCTTACTTAAATGATTGGTTTTTAGATTTTGCAATAGGATTAGCACCCCTGCTCCTCTCTTTCAAAATTTCAAATTCTATATGGAGCCGCCCTGTTGCTACTTCATGTCAACAGCCCTTGGTGACTCTTTTCTTTTTGGCAACTCACATGAATGCCTCTTCACAAAGGTCTTACAAGCTGACAGTTGTCTGATAGACACTAAGTTCCAAGGTTCTGTTTGTGTCATTTTTACCCCAAAACCTGTACCTGTCTTACAAACATTTCATAATTTCTTAAGATTTCCTTCAACAGGTTACAATACCCTACACAAAATGTTAAATAATTGGTTTATATAGGAAATGGCATTGCCATGTTAAAACAATTCATAAGGAAAGGAAAGAGAGATAGAAAGTAGGTGACTTACCTGAGGTTAATAGATGGTAGGCACCTTGTGAGGTTTGGAGCTCTTTAAATTTTTGGAGGCACCGCCCCCTTTATCAGAAAGTTAGGAAGACATTACCAGTGATTGGCTAACCGACGACTGAGCAGCCAAAATTTGCTGCATTGCTAGATTAGGGCATAAACAATTGACCCCACCAGGTCACCAACTTTCTCTCTCAATGAGGGACTGGGAAGAGGCAAGGACTTGCATCCTGATGTGTCTATACTGGGTGTGTGTGTATACGTTGTGTATACCTTGATGTGTGTTTGAGGGGTGGTTGTATGTATGTGTGAATATTTAAATATTGATATCTTTGAGGATGGGTGTGTTTGAATGAGTGTGTGTCAATATGGGGGTATTAGTATGCATCTCCCCAACCCCATTAAGTTGTTGCCTCTTCCCAGACCCTCATTGAGAGAGAAAGTTGGTGACCTGATGGGGTCAATTGCTTATGACCTAAGCTAGCAGTGCAGCAAATTTTGGCTGCTCAGTCATTGGCAAGCTGATTAAGTCACCTACTTTCTATCTCTCTTTCCTTTCCTTATTAATATAATATTATATATATATATATATATATATATATATATATATATATATATTATATATAATATAATTAATGGGGAAAGGACAGAGAGATAGAAAGAAGATGACTTACCTGAGGTTCATAGATGGTAGACACCTTGTGTGGTTTAGAGAACTTGAATTTTCGGAGGCACCGCCCCCTTCATCAGAAAGTTAGGAAGACATTTCCAGTGATCGCTAGCCGATCACTGGAAATGTTTTTAATAAACATGACAATGTCATTTCCTATCTCATATTTATATATATATATATATATATATATATTATTTAGTGTTCCAATGCTACTTTTAGATATAATGTATCCAACCCATGGGCCAGATGCAGTACCCTGAAATATTCTATTCGGCCCATGGGACATTATTCCTAATCTGAGAAATAAAAAAGAATACAGGCTGTAACAAAAATAAATATTTTCCTCTTTCTTCCTCTCTACTGACTTATGAATAAATTTGGGAGATAGAAATGCGCAGCAGCTAGACACGTGTGCCTGGCTCATATCATTTCTCGGTTTAAGAATAAACCATAGACAATGGAATACGCTGAGTCTCAGGTAGGAAGAAATGTTCCCATTCTCCTTTGCTTAACAGTGCAAAGGTTGTAGGAAAATGGTCCCCATTCACTCTATGCTGAAATGAAGTAGAGGGATAAAGCTTTGCTGATTGGTTTTTGCATTAAAGCACAGGATAAGTAGGAACCAATCTGAACCTTTTAACAATCACTAATCCAGGGAGATGATAGGTGATCAGACATTCTGTGGTTGATGATGAAGAAAGAGGAGTGCAGGAGCGGGCACCGTGGTAGCAGTAGGACTGTTCTGCAACAATTAATTTGACCAGAATTCATTGATAACCTATTTACCCTATGGTAAGCCTTGAGTGTAGAGAACTTTTGCATATTTAGCTAGGAAGGAAATAATTTTTTAATCAATTTTTCATAAATCAATTATTATTATTTTTTAAATAAATAGATATTTGATGGTGTAAAACCTTACATATTTCTGAAATCTCAATAGATAGAAAGGTAA